>CM040121.1:145093215-145547128 GCA_022559845.1 Amorphophallus konjac
AGTGTGACGGCCTAGGGGTGGCGCGTCACAGCTCTCTGACGCATCCGATGTGATGCGTTACGCCTGTTTTATCGTTTAGCGTTTTGGTTAAGGCGGTTCCTCTGACGCGCTTGCCTTAGTGCGTCAGAGTCTTGTAACGCGCCTGGTGTAGGCCGTTACGTTGCGTTTGACTTGGAGTTTAACCGTTTGAGTCGGTTTGTGTAACGGTGGTGTCCCCATGCGTCACAGCATTGTAACGCGCCTGCCCCAGGTCGTTATGTGCTGTTTTGGCCGAGTGGGGTGGTTGTGCCATTGGCTCTAACGGCCACGCCCCCATGCGTTAGGCCTTCTGTAACGCGTCCGATCGGGTCCGTTACGTGCCTTTCGGTCAGTGATTTGTTTGACTTGAGCCTGTTGGCCCTGACGCGCCTGCCCTGGTGCGTTAGGCTGTGTAACGCGCTTGGTCTCGTGCGTTACGTGGTTCGAGTTGTCGTTTTAAGCTTGAGGTATGTTGGCCCTGACGGCCCGGGTTGGGCGCGTCAGAGCGATGTAACGCGCCTGGTGCAGGCCATTACGTGCCTTGTGTGTTTTAGATGTTGGTTAGGGCGTGTGTGTGACGGCTCTCCTCCGGACTGTCACATTTCTGTAGCGCGTCTGTGATAGACCGCCACAGTGGGTGTGTAACGGCCCAGCGTTAGACCGTCACGTTCGTGTAACGGTCTAGGGGTGGTGCATTACAGCCTTTGAGCTCCGATTTCCGTCGTTTTGGTTTCTGACTACCTAGGCTTATTCTTGTTGTATGCCCGCTTTCCCGTGGATGTCTCCTGACACCCTATGAGGGCTAAGATTACGTTGTGAGGTGGCCAGGAGTCTTCTTGCTTGTGGTAGGATTCTCTTTCCTATTGTTGTGTCGTAATTGTTTGGTTCTGGTCAACCCGGGGTGACCCAGAGGTTGACAGGCGACCTTGTGTGGGTGTCTTGGCGGTTCTGTCCAGTCCGAGACACTGGTTCTGGATGCCTCAAGGTCTCGTCTTACCTTAGTTTGTGTGTCCAGGCGTGTCTGAGGGTCTTCGGTGTTCCCTCAGGTCTCCGTGAGTCGTTTCCTACGGAGTGTCGTTTCCTCTGGCATAGGATTAGACCGATTGGCAGCCTGTTCTGCTGTTTGTGACGATCTTACCTTTGAGTCGTCCGACTCAAGGATCGTTACGTGGTAGGTCTAGTTACCTTGTCCTGAGTTTGTCGGCAGTGGTTGTGCTGTCGTTGGTGCTTCAAAGTGCGTGCCGTTGGGCGTTCTTGCCTACCTGTACTTCAGCACTTGTGTTTTGAGTCTCTGTGTCATGTGAGCCTCCGCTTGTTGTAGCCCTAAGGCCTTTGAGTTGCCGACCCGCTAGCGGATAGCGGAGGGGTGTTCCCATGATGCGGTTTGTAAGCTAGTTCCGTGGGCTCCCAACCAGCGGTAGCGTCCTACCGAGGGAGAAAACTAGCTAGAGAACCTGGCTTAGGCTAGACCCAATGTGTGCACACGTTGTCAGGGACTGAGGACCTACGCCGAGGGGCGCGACCCTGACTAGTTACTTGTCCTCTTGTTCTGTCATTACTGTTGTTTCTGTTTGGTTCAACGTGTGTCTGCGACTCTGCCGTGGTTTCAGCGGTACCGTAGGCGAGACACTTGTGGCGCAGCATAAGACGTCAGTGGACGCAGCTGGCTGTTCTTCTTGTGAGGAGGTGCTTCCGTCACGTGACACGTGACTCTCGGCGTTTCTTGCGCGTCATGACCTTTTTTCGAGTTAGCCCTCTCGTGGCCCTACTCGAGGTCAGCATGGTGTGCACGACTTTCTAGTCGTGGTTGTGTCGTCGAGTCTGTCGGTCGTCTGCGTGGGTCTTTTCTAGGCCTTTTGTCGGTCCTTGCAGGTCTTCGTCTTAGGCCTGGTGCCGAGTTAGCAGATCGGTAACTTCTGACTTTGTTAGATCAGAGTCGCCCTTCTATCACTGTTTGGAGTAGGTTGGGGCGCCGAGGTTAGTTCGGCCGCCACTTGTCTAGCGCGAGTTCTTCCCCTTTCTTAATTGTTCCCTACTCCTACTCCCCGTCTGTTCTCTACTACTTCTAGAGTAGCTTTACAGCTTTGTAGTGGAATTTTCCCGCTTTTCTACACCTGCTGTTCTTCCTGTTATTTTGTTGTTTCGTGTTACTGCGTGTTTTTCAGTGTGGATCCGCGTGACCCCTACTGAGCCAGTGACACGAGGCTCACCCCAACTTTTCAGGTGGGGTGACGTCTTTCGTTCTGCTTCCGCGTGGTTCCTGGAGCGCTTGCTCGTAGCGTGTCGTTGTGGCTAGCTGGTACCTGCGTCGGGCTTCCCCCGACTTCTCAGTACGTCTTTCCTTTCTGTCGACTGTACTGTGCTAGACTTGTTGTCTTTAGCTTTGGACTTGACTCTGGTGTATAATTTTTAAATTGAAACTGTTAATTAAAAAGTAATTTTATTTCTGCTACTTTAGCAAACCGATCTAATGAAATTTAATTGCTTCTGTTATATCTCTGTGGCTTCAATGTACTCTACACATGCCTTTATCCCTTCGGAGCTTTCCCGCTCTTGGGAGGCCTCGCGGGTTCCAAGTGGTATCACGTTTATTCAGTAGTTCTACCGGGTATACCTGGTATCCGGGATCTGGGTCGCTACAAGTGGTATCAGAGCAGTGTTCTGAGATGTTCGGAGTTCTTTTCTGAGCTATCGGAGCATTATTGTGTGAAGTACATGGGAATCCGAGATATACAGTATCTAGAGTCGTGAAAGTCCAGTACAGTCTTCAGCTGGCTTTGGTGTTGCGATGATTTATCGCGTTGTTTTCTTCGTGTGTTGTCTTGTGCGTGCTGCTCTAGCACTGTACGAGATGGTCTTGCTCTTGTCATGATGTGACGATGTGTTTCTTTTTCGTCGTTGTGTTTGTCTTGGTCATGTTGTAGTTGGCAGTGTTCGCCGGAAGGCTTGAATCTGCAGTATGTTGCGAGGTTTTCTCCGTGTGTTGTTCAGGTTGCTGTTGACCTTTAGCCTTGGTCTGATGACCGTTCATGTTCTCACGTTGTCTTCGTCGTCCCGGCTTGAGTCTGTTCAGCTCCTAATGTGTCTTGCTTCTGTTGAAGTGCTCGATTAGATTCCGTGTTAGAGAAGTTGCTCAGGCAAGCTAGGACTTCCCTTTCCTGGTGAGCTTTTGTGGTTGAGCTTGTTGCTTCTCGTCCCTTCTGGTGGAATCTTTTTCGAGATTCACCTTGGAATTGATGTCTTAGTGATGCCTTTATCCTGTGTCTGCTTAAGTGTGGACAGTTTTGTTCTGAGCCTGACCTGCTCTTTGCTATACGGTTGCTTGGCTTTGGACTCCATAATGGTGTTAAAAGCTGTCGTGCACCGTGTTTGTCGTGCCGTGTCCAGCGGCCGATGAATTGTGGAGGCTAATTTATCGTTTTCAGGACGTGAAGGTAAGCTGAGATTAACGCTTTTCCTTGTGCTTTGTGCTGAAGCTGGTACTCTTCTCTTGTTGCACTTGGGCTCCTGGTAATCGGTTGCTCGCGAGATCGGTACTCGTGGCGTGTTGTTTGCGATCTTCATAGATTGCGAAGGCGTCTGGTGTGTGCTGAGATGCGATTGTCGAGGTTGTTCTGATGCCTGTGTGCGTTGTTGAGTGTGCAGCTGAAACCTGTGAGTTAGCTACTCACTGGTCGAGAGATTTGCTTCTTCTCGATGTGACTTCGTCTTGGCTTCCTGTGCCTTGACGTTGTTGTTGCCGTGCTGTGCTGGTGATTTTATGCTGTTGGCATTGGCATTTGTGAGTGTTGGGGAATTTATCGGCATTCCTGCTGATTGAGTACCCTCTACTCTGCATTTTTTCTCTTGGGTGTTGTGCTCTCGAGGCGTGTTTGTAGTCCTTGAGTTGCGTTCCCTGAGATTGTTGTTTTTCGTTATCGTGGGTCTCTCCTTGGTGAGCAGTCTAATGCGTGACCCATCCCTTGTGGTCGTGTGCTCAGCTGTTCCTATGCCTTGATGTGACCCTGCTTGCAGTTGTGTCCCATGGTTCTGTGTTCCGTGCGGAGCCAGAATTCTGCAAGTGCTGCTGTTGCTGTTGGTGTTTTGGCACTGTTTCTCTATGATCTTGTGTCTCTGTGTGGACCAGGTCTTGTCGGTTAGCTTTGCTGTACTCTTTCTCCTTAGAGTTAGCTTGCAACTCGATCAGATGTAATATCTAAGTGAGGACTGACTTGGTTGTGCCTGTGGTCCAGTGTTGTCATTGGTGTCCTGTGTGCCAGGTGTTCCCTGTTACCTTTGGCACTGAAGCCGATGATGTGGTCGAGCTGTCAGCTGTGAGGACTGTGTCCACTTGTTTGAGCTGATACTCGCCGTGTCTGTTGTTTCGTTTCTTCGATAATTGTTGTTGTGGCAGTCGTGTCTCTTTCCCTACGAGACGTGAGAGACGTTGCCTTGTTTCGGAGGTGTTGGACTTGTGTTCACTTGGGTATCGTGCTCGACCCAGAGCGTGTGCCGGTGATTATAGTCTGACGATGTTCCTCTGAGCTGTGCTTCTCGAGATTGGTGTTGTTTCCGTGGTTGTGCAGTTGGGTGGTTCTTCCCTGCTTCTCCTTTGCTAGTCCTTAATTTTGAGGATGAAATTTCTTAAAGGAGGGGAGGATGTAATGCCCCGGATCCTTGGTAGGTCTTCCTGGATCTTCATTGGATCTTTCGGATTTGTTTCGGTTCGCTTTTGTGGCTTCCGAGTTGAGCTTTACGAGCCGTGTGGGTTTTTCTCTCGTACTAGTTACGGAACCCTACGGTGAGTTTAGTTGTCAGTTCCTCGACTCGTGAATGCTGCAGCGACGATGTACTCTTCGAGCCGGTCGTTTCGACTATTTTTGCGTATTTTTCGAAGATAGGGCCAGAAATCGGATTTTTCAGAAATTAGGAAAATTCCTAATTTCTTTTCCTTTTTCTTTTCCTTCCTCTCTCCTCCCTTCTCATTTCGCCGCCGCCGTCTCTCTCTCCCGTTTTCTCTCCTCTCGAGCTTCCTCGGCTCCGGCTTCAGACGGAGGACCTAGGAGCGAGTGTTGGGGATGCTGTGGAGCTGACTGGGTGCGCGACAGGGCGAGGATGGAGTGGTTTTGGCGCGATCCCGAACGGTGGATTCAAAGCCGGTGTTTGAGCTTGTGGCGTGGTTTTCGGCGTGGTTTAGTCCCTTCGGGGCACGATTTCTTCGGTGGAGGTAGGGAGATGGACCGCCACCTTGTTCTGCACGTTTCCTCTATTTCCGTGCATGATTTGGTGCTCGATCGGGGGAGATCGAGCCGATTTTGTGAAAGCCGTGGTTTTTGGGGTTTTCAGGGTTCGCCGTAAAACGACAACCATTCGTGGTGTGGTTAGTGTCCAACTGACCGCTGGGATGTCTGGATCCCATCCATGCTAGTTTCGTGTTGATCGGTCGTCATTCGAGGCCGGTAGGAGTCCGGGAACCTCGGTGGCTCGTTTAGGGTCGATTCGTTGGAATCGCCCCAATCTCTCGTCTTAATACGTGCATGTGGGCTTTTTAGCCTCCTAGAGTTACTTTCTATCGTCTAGGTTTGTTTCCCCTGCGCTTCGGCGTGAATGGGACGTGGAACTGCTCGATTTGGTCAATCCACTATTTTTCCGCCGTGACCGGTGTAGCGGTCGTTTCAGTGAGCGTCAGAGGTCCCTGACGGCCCTACGACAGACCGCCACAGCGTCTGGGCATTTTTAGTTCTTCGTGGTCTTGGGAGTATGACGGCCTAGGGGTGGCGCGTCACAGCTCTCTGACGCGTCCGGTGTGATGCGTTACGCCTGTTTTGTCGTTTAGCGTTTTGGTTAAGGCGGTTCCTCTGACGCACCTGCCTTAGTGCGTCAGAGTCTTGTAACACGCCTGGTGTAGGCCGTTACGTTGCGTTTGACTTGGAGTTTGACTGTTTGAGCCGATTTGTGTAACGGTGGTGTCCCCGTGCGTCACAGCGTTGTAACGCGCCTGCCCCAGGCCGTTACGTGCTGTTTTGGGCGAGTGGGGTGGTTACGCGCCTGCCCCAGGCCCAGCGTTAGACCGTCACGTTCGTGTAACGGTCTAGGGGTGGTGCGTTACAACCTTTGAACTCCGATTTCCGTCGTTTTGGTTTCTGACTGCCTTGGCTTATCCTTGTGGTCTGCCCGCTTTCCCGTGGATGTCTCCTGACACCCTATGAGGGCTAAGACTACGTTGTGAGGTGGCCAGGAGTCTTCTTGCTTGTGGTAGGATTCTCTTTCCTACTGTTGTGTCGTCGTTGTTTGGTTCCGGTCAACCCGGGGTGACCCAGTGGTTGACAGGCGACCTTGTGTGGGTGTCTTGGCGGTTCTGTCCAGTCCAAGACAGTGGTTCTGGATGCCTCGAGGTATCGTCTTACCTTAGTTTGTGTGTCCAGGTGTGTCTGAGGGTCTTCGGTGTTCTCTCAGGTCTCCGTGAGTCATTTCCTGCGGAGTGTCGTTTCCTCTGGCTTAGGATTAGACCGATTGGCGGCTTGTTCTGCTGTTTGTGACGATCTTGCCTTTGAGTCATCCGACTCAAGGATCGTTACGTAGTAGGTCTAGTTGCCTTGTCCTGAGTTTGTCGGCAGTGGTTGTGCTGCCGTTGGTGCTTCAAAGTGCATGCCATTGGCATTCTTGCCTACCTGTACTTCAGCACTTGTGTTTTGAGTCTCTGTGTCATGTGAGCCTCGGCTTGTTGTAGCCCTAAGGCCTTTGAGTTGCCGACCCGCTAGCGGATAGCGGAGGGGTGTTCCCGTGATGCGGTTTGTAAGCTAGTTCTGTGGGCTCCCAGCCAGCGGTAGCGTCCTACCGAGGGAGAAAACTAACTAGAGAACCTGGCTTAGGCTAGAGCCAGTGTGTGCACACGTTGTCAGGGACTGAGGACCTACGCCGACGGGCGTGACCCTGACTAGTTACTTGTCCTGTTGTTCTGTCGTTGCTATTGTTTCTGTTTGGTTCAGCGCGTGTCTGCGACTCTGCCGTGGTTTCAGCGGTACCGTAGGCGAGACACTTGTGGCGCAGCATAAGACGTCAGTGGACGCAGCTGGTTGTTCTTCTTGTGAGGAGGTACTTCCGTCACGTGACACGTGACTCTCGGCGTTTCTTGCGCGTCGTGACCTTTTTCGAGTTAGCCCTCTCGCGGCCCTACTCGAGGTCAGCGTGGTGTGCACGACTTTCTAGTCGTGGCTGTGTCGACGAGTCTGTCGGTCGTCTGCGTGGGTCTTTTCTAGTCCTTTTGTCGGTCCTTGCAGGTCTTCGTCTTAGGCCTGGTACCGAGTTGGCAGATCGGTAACTTCTGACTTTGTTAGATCAGAGTCGCCCTTCTGTCACTGTTTGGAGTAGGTTGGGGTGCCGAGGTTAGTTCGGCTGCCACTTGTCTGGCGCGGGTTCTTCCCCTTCCTTGTTCCCTACTCCTACTCCACGTCTGTTCTCTACTGCTTCTAGAGTAGCTTTACAGCTTTGTAGTGTAGTTTTCCCGCTTTGCTACACCTGTTGTTCTTCCTGTTGTTTTGTTGTTCCATGTTACTGCGTGTTTTTCAGTGGGGATCCGCGTGACCCCTACTGAGCCAGTGACACGAGGCTCACCCCTGCTTTTCAGGTGGGGTGACGTCTTTCGTTCTGCTTCCACGTGGTTCCTGGAGCGCTTGCTCGTAGCGTGTCGTTGTGGCCAGCTGGTACCTGCGTCGGGCTTCCCCCGACTTCTCGGTACGTCTTTCCTTTCTGTCGACTGTACTGTGCTAGACTTGCTGTCTTTAGCTTTGGACTTGACTCTGGTGTATAATTGTTAAATTGAAACTGTTGATTAAAAAGTAAATTTATTTCTGCTACTTTAGCAAACCGATCTAATGAAATTTAATTGCTTCTGTTATATCTCCGTGGCTTCAATGTACTCTACACATGCCTTTATCCCTTCGGAGCTTTCCCGCTCTTGGGAGGCCTCGCGGGTTCCAAGTGGTATCACGTGTATTCGGTAGTCCTACCGGGTATACTTGGTATCCGGGATCCGGGTCGCTACACCCTCTCTCTCTAAAACATACCAAATAAATTTTTAAGAATAAAACTATTTAATTTGAACAAATTTATATCAATCCTAAGTCTCCCTACTCAAACTCTTGGGATATTTTTAGATTTGACGGTAGTCTTGAAACTTTTGATTAATAATAGTGATGTATATAATTATTTGACAACTTAAAATGATAATTTTGATATTTCACACGTAAGGAGGAGATATATGAAATTTAATCTCACTCTAAAACATACCAAATGAATTTTTAAGAATAAAACTATTTAATTTAATCAAATTCATATTAATCTTAAGTCTCCCCACTCAAACCCTTAGAATATTTTCAGATTTGATGGTACTCTTGAAACTTTTGATTAATAAGAGTGGTGCATATAATTATTTGACAACTTAAGATGATAATTATGATATTTTACAAGTAAGGAGGGGATATATGAAATTTAATCTCTCTCTCTAAAACATATCAAATGAATTTTTAAGAATAATTTTTTGACAACTTAAGATGATAATTATGATATTTTACAAGTAAGGAGAGGATATATGAAATTTAATCTCTCTCTCTCTATCTAAAACATACCAAATGAATTTTTAAGAATAAAACTATTTAATTAGAACAAACTTACATAATTTAAGTAAATTTGTAACATTATTTATCTAGTAAAAATTAAAATGGAGGTATTTTACTCTAAAACATACCAAATGAATTTATAAAAATAAAAATATTTAATTTAAACAAAGTTACATAATTTAAATAAATTTGTAACATGGTTACTCTAAAACATACGAAATGAATTTTTAAAAATAAAAATATTTAATTTAAACAAACTTACATAATTTAAATAAATTTGTAACATTATTTATCTAATAAAAATTAAAATAAAAATATTTTAAAATAACTCTTTCTCCATTATTTTATGGACTTCGAAACTCTTGACTTTTTGAGAGTGAACAACCTTGACCAACTAAGCTACCCGGAGATTGTTGTGTCACTTGCTCTTTTAATATCATTTAATCATAGACGTGAAAATCGTATGTCTTCCAATCGCTTTTACGTTGAGGCTCAAGTTTATCTTACACCATCTCCAGGAGTTTTAAAATGTATTTACTAAACAGTCATATATATACATATGATATTGTATAATTTAAGATAATAATTTTAATATTTTATATGTAAGAAGGGAATATATATTAATATTTTAATATTAAAAGATAAAGGGGAAGAAAAGGAGGGAGGCGACAAAGTGTAGGAGTGGCCCTGACCTCTCACATTAATGCTTTCAGCTGACAAGAATAAGGTCTCTATCATTGATTTTTGTCGAATAATATATTTTTATTATGATTTATTTAGAAAAGTGGGGATGTTTTTGAACAGGATAGCCTAATTTGATTTAAGTTTTTCATATCTTGATTCACAAATAAAGTGAACGTGTCCAACATGATTTTTAGCATAATCTTGTTTATACGATGATACCTCTATTCTTCAAACATCGAATGTATCAAGCGCATTTTGATGTCGAGGGGATTGACCGTGAGTAGATTTAAATGCTTTACATTACATAACAAAATAGATTTCTTCGAGAATAAAGGAATTAAATTTGAGTAGATGTCTTTAAGTTGGGTTATCATTTTTATGACGTTACCATTTAAACAAAATTTATTAAACCAACATCATGTTTTTTTTTGCATTTTTTATTCGTAACTCTCGTGAGGGGTGAGGTGTGTGGGTGTGGGTGTGTAATTAAAAAATAAAATCTAAAGAATTATCGTACTTGTACATAAGCCTGTCAATGGGTCAGGCTGGCTCAACAGGTCCATGGGTTTGGTTTGATTTTTGGTCAGGTCGCCATATCTTTTTTGACCCCTAGGCCTTTAGTCGAGACTAAAAGTCCAACTCATTCTTCTTTTTTTTTTCTCTTCAATTTTTTATTTTATTTAATTAAAAAGTTAAAACATCTTATTTTATTTGTAAAATTAAATACTCTATTTCTAAATGAATTAATATTTAAAACTCTAATTAATATAGTAACATTATAAGTTTTATATTGTTATATATATATATATTATAGTTAATTTGCCAAGTCAAAATCGGTCTTGTAAAAAATTTAATTTTGAAGTTGATGAGTAGAGCCCTAAATGAGATGACCTAAGTTCGACCTAAACCCGACCTATTGACAGCTTGACTTGTCCATCGGACATCTGACTCAGACTTTCACGACATGGTTCTAACTTGGGGGCAAAAAAAAAAAGAAGGCCCACAAATCTAGCCCAGTCCATTTCCAGGGA
The DNA here is from genome assembly GCA_022559845.1 of Amorphophallus konjac. Classification (NCBI taxonomy): domain Eukaryota; kingdom Viridiplantae; phylum Streptophyta; class Magnoliopsida; order Alismatales; family Araceae; genus Amorphophallus; species Amorphophallus konjac. Next base: position 145,103,546 of record CM040121.1, read on the forward strand.
CTGTAATGTTGCCTGGGGGGTTGTATTAAGCTGGATGAGATGAGCTTCTACCATATGTGAGAGTGAGAGAGAGAGATTTGATATTTCTATTTTCTTATGGAAGTGATACTCGTTACAATTCTAATTTAGGGTATTCCTATTTTCTTATGGGAGTGATACTCGTCACAATTCTAGTTTATAGGCAAATCGGGCCTCGCATGGCAACTATAATTTTCTCTAACATCACATTGTGGTAGATCAATGGGTTGGGGGCAGGGGGAGATGCTAATTTGAACCACTTATTTGTTGTTTGTTTTTCATGTAATTTTCCAATTTCAGAATCATCGATTTTAAAGCTGGCGTATTTTTTAAATTTCAAAATTAGAAGTATTTTGTTTGGGTGATGCAAAATAAAACAAGTTACTTTATTATTTTTGTGATTTTAACTCATTTTTTCTAATTTTAATTTCCATTGGATATTAATTATAAATAAAAATAAGAGAATCTTAATGACACATGAGCCCACGTAATCCTATGTACACTATTGACAATGAAACAAGACACTAAAAAAATATTGTAAAATAAAGAATTATGAAGTTTTAAATTTTTTTAAAGATGAAACAAATTTGTAAACCATGATTTGGAGTGAGTATTGCTTGTTCCTACAAAGAAAGATGTTGAAATAAGAACCAAGGTTTTGACCCAGAAAAAAATATATAGGGGCCGAGGAAGTATCCAAAGTAAGGTGGGTGCTGGTTGACCCAAATTTGCTGGTGTTTGCAGGAGAATTAAATTAATTGAAAAAATAGACATCATAGAGAAATTTCAAGTTAAAACAATGCTAACCACCCCCCACCCTGAGGCATGGATAATGTCAAATACCATTGGTACCTCTGGATGTTAAACATTAGATGCATCAAATGCTATTTAAGAGTAACTGGGTTTACTTATCATTTGCATCTTTTCAAAAAATTAAAGTGGTAAATTAGCCTTGAACAATGGACAATGGTTTAGAATGATGATAGAGCTAATTCTCAAACATCAAACAGATTTTAAGAACAAAACAACTTATTTGAGTGAATTCATTGTTTTATTTCATTTAAAAAGATAACCTTAGTTTATGATGAGGATACTTGTATTTAGAAACTAGATGTCCCAAGCCTTTTAAAGAGTAAAGCAATTTAAGTCGAGTAAATTCATCGTTGTATATTATTTAGTAAAATGGATATATTTTATAGTGAACCAATTTACTTTGGGTAAAGTCACCATTCTATCCTTTGATCATAAAGTGAGCTAAGTCAACTAGATTTTAATATTTAAAATTATTCGATTTTATTCTGAGCAGGGTAAATCTAGTTCGGCCCAAGATTGGCCCAATAGCAGTAGGCCCAAACCGCCCAAATCAATCCCGCTTCTACATCACGCCCAACAGGTGCGGCCCAGTAGGGCGCGACCCAATTCGACTCGGCATTGGATTCTATAGCACAGGAAAGCACTATGACCGGCAGAAGACCCTCCGACGACTGACCGTTATCTCCCACGACGTCGGCCATCATCCCATAACGGGCGAGCACGCCCCACGAGCGCCGTGAGACTCACCTCGGGACCAACCGACGCCGGGGTAAGTGCCCTCCAACGGGAAACTCTTGCCACTATAGCGGGAAAACGTTATTCCATTACTTACGCCCTTCCCTACCAAGGGATAAGGCTCCCCGCTCTAGGACAACCCATATAAGAAGGGAAACGACAGAGAAGAGAGATACGGTGGATACTTTTGTCAAAAAGCTTCTCACTGAGAATAGAGCAACCAGCCCTACTACAACGAAAGAGAGGCCACGCCCTAAGACGTCAAGAGAGAGCACTCCTTCTACTCGACCTTACCCCCAGCGAGCACTCTCCGGGTGCCTACTGGGGGGGGGGGGCAAGCACTCGCGGTGAAGGCCTACATGTCTCTCGGATCCTCTACTATGGCCTCCACATCTCTCTCCCCTGCTCTTATCTGCTCTTCTCTTAATATCGTTGCTGACTTAAGCATCGGAGGGTTGTCCCCTAGGGTAACACCCGGGACTCCTTCTGACGCCCTTTGCTTCCTAGTGCTTGCAGGTCTCCACGGGTGCGGGACGACTACCCCAACAAATAAATAGACAAGGTGGTACGTGGCATAGAAACAATTTTCCTACCTCTACACTTCTTGGCGCCGTCTGTGGGAACGCGAGTGAAAAGCTATGGCACCTCGTGGAAGCCTTTGCAACGCCAGCAATCGGGGGCGCGGTTCCTATCAGGGACCCAACTCTCGCCGGGGGTCGTAGGAAGCATCCTCCGCCCATCCCCGACAAGAGGTCACGCCAGGTGACCTAGATGAACTCCGTCAAGAGATCCAAGCCCAAACTAGACTCTACCGGGAGCTGGCGAGCCGACCGATGGGACCCCAGCTAGTCCTACCTGAGCGACGGCAAGACGAGAGGTCCCAGACTGGAGAGAACCCCCGCCGGGGATGGGAAGCTTCCCATGCCTCGGTCGCGAGGACCCGATGATCGCGCAGCACGCCCGCACCCAGGGTGCGCAGCCCATTGCACTCTAACCCAGAGATGGATCACCGGCTTCGACGAGATAGAGGACAAGGTCTGACACCTCGACGATGTCCTCCTGGCTGCGAGAAACGGCGGCTTGATCGACGACAACCAGGACTTTCATGCCCCCTTCTCTAAGGAGATCATGGAAGCCCCCATTCCGTCGAAGCTCCAGCTACCGTTGTTCACCTCCTACGATGGCACCACCGATCCGGCCAACCACATGCACAGTTTCGAGTCCCATCTGGTGTTTCACCGGGCCTCGGATACTGTGAAGTGCCTGGCGTTCGTTACGACCCTTCGGGAGAACGCCCGGGCCTGGTTCGAGTCTCTACCGACCGGGACCATTTCGTCCTTCCAGCAACTCAAGAAGCTGTTCAAGGAGAACTTCATTGGCTGCTGAAAGGTGGCCAAATCAGCGGTGACCCCGCTTGCCCTTAGGCAGGGGAAAGAAGAAACATTGTGAGACTTCATCTCCCGTTTCCACGCGGAGGCACTCCGGATCCCGCACCTCTACGTCAGCCTCGCGACGACTGCCCTCACTCAATGGACGTGGGACCACATTCTCCAGCGCGCGCTCGGAGTCGAAGCACCGATGACCCTTCCAGACCTCCTCGCCCTGGCGCAGAAGCATGCACGCTGCGAGGAGAACATTGCAGCCTTGGGCCGCGCAGCTAGAACCGAGAGGTCCGACCGAAAGAGATCTGTTGACTCGTCACGAGAAGGACGGGAGAAGCGGGAACGTCGCGATGGAGACCGCCGCGATCGCCCAAAGAGGGAAAGGGGAAGTTATCGCAACTACACACCCCTAACAGCTCCGTCGGATCAAATCCTAATGGAAATCCGCGAGAAGCCATTCTTCAAATAGCCTCCCCGGTTGAAGTCAGATCCGAGTTCAAGGAGCAAGAAGAAGTACTGCCACTATCATCGCGACCACAGACACGACACTGTCGAGTACATTAACCTAAAGGATGCTATCGAGGACCTCGTCCGCAGAGGACTCCTCGACAAATTCCTCCCCAAAGCCACCTAAAAGTGACAGCGGACGCCTTTGCCCATCGACAATTTGCTCAACGTAAAAAAAAAGCATGATGATCTTAGGGGGGGCCGGTCGCGGGAGGAGACAGTGCGAGCAGGCGACGGCGATACGCATCGATACTCGACTAGAAGCCACCGCCCCAGGCCATCTAAGATATCCCATTGTCATATGATGACCTGGATGATGTAACCACTCCCCATTCTGACGCGCTCGTGGTTTCAGCCACTATCAACCAGTGTACCGTGCATCGCATTTTAGTGGATAATGGAAGTGGCCCTAATGTTATCGCATACGACTGTCTTGTGCTTATGGGTGTGGATCTGTCTAAACTGGCACCATTGCATACACCATTATACGGATTCTTCGGCACAACGGTCCGCCCCGAAGGACGAATATCACTCCCAATCACGTTCGGGACCGCACCAAAAGAGGTAACCTTCCTCGCCAACTTCACCGTCATTCGCGCGATGACTGGGTACAACGCCATCATTGGGCGCGGGATCCTTGGCACCCTTCACGGCGTCCCCTCCTCATACCACCAAAAGCTCAAGTTCCCTACCCCTCGAGGGGTAGGGGAGGTCCGAGGAGATCAAAGGGAGTCCAGGAGGTGCTATCTCATTTTGACGCGCGACCGACAACCCGAGGGGACTCCACCTGAGAAGAAGGCGAGGACTGAAGACCCATGTCCAAGCACGAGAACTCCAGCAGAAGACCTGTACCTCATCCAAGTGGGGGAGGACCCAAGCAGAACGCTGAGGATCGGGGCCACTCTACCCGAACGCGACAAGGATGCCTATATACGGTTCCTTACGGCCAACCAGGATTTGTTCGCCTAGTCCTAAGACGAACTCCCCAGAATACCGCCAGAGGTCATTACCCACCAACTCCGGCTGGATCCAACCTACCGCCCGGTCCAGTAGCACCAAAGGCGTTGCAACCCCGAGCAACAAACCATCATCAGAGAGCAAGTGGGCAAGAAGCTACGCTCAGGACTACTTTGGCCTACCCGATATCCGGATTGGGTGGCCAATGTGGTCCTGCTCCCTAAGAGCAATGGGAAATGGTGAATGTGCGTGGACTATACCGACCTTAACAAGGCCACGCCCAAGGACAGCTTCCCCATGCCACGGATCGACCAACTAGTCGACGTCGCGACTGGGCACGAAATGCTGAGCTTCCTGGATGCCTATTCCGGGTACCACCAGATCGGCATGCACGAGCCCGACCAAGACAAAACAGTGTTCGTCACCGACCACGGCTTGTACTGCTACACCCGCATGCCGTTTGGGTTGAAGAACGCGGGGGCAACCTATCAACGCCTCGTCAACCATATGTTCGACTCGCAGATCGGCCGCAACATGGAGGTCTACATCGATGACATGCTCGTAAAAAGCCTCCAAGCTGCCGAGCACCTGGAAGACTTAGCGGAGACCTTCGCCACACTCAAAAGGTACAACATGAAACTCAACCCCGCTAAATGCGCGTTCGGTGTCAGGACAAGGAAGTTTCTCGGATTCCCCGTTACCCATCGAGGGATCGAGGCCAACCCAGATCAGATCCGCGCAGTGTTGGAGATGAAGCGACCAGGACGAGTGAGGGAGGTCCAATGCCTCACCGGCCGCATCGCCGCTTTAACCCGCTTCTTGTCCCGAGCAGCCGAAGGTGTCTTCCCTTCTTTCGACTAATTAAGCAGGCTAACAAGATGTCGGAGAAGAAAGGGTAGATCGACTGGGATTAGGAGTGCGAGTGAGCATTCGAAGAGCTAAAGCGCTACCTTGCCACTCCTCCCGTACTCTCCAAGCCACAAAAAGGAGAACAGTTACTCCTGTACCTATCAGTGACGTCGAGCACGATGAGCGCCGTACACACCCGAGAAGAAGCTGGCGTCATGAAGCCCGTCTACTACGTTAGCTGAGCGCTACAAGGACCGAAATTTTGGTACTCGTGAACCGAGAGGTTCGCCTTGGCCCTAGTCACGGCCGCTCACAAAGTACGCCCGTACTTCCTAGCTCACCCAGTCGCCGACCTCACCGATCAGCCACTACGACAAATCTTCCAAAATCCTGACGCTTCAAGAAGGCTGGTCAAGTGGGCGATCGAGCTGGGTGAATTCGACGTTAAGTTCCATCCGAGGACCGCGATCAAAGCCCAGGCCCTCGCCAACTTCATCACCGAATGTACGATACTAGCCGAAGACTCGCCTGAGCACCCCTCGGGACCAGTTTGGGAACTGTACGTCGATGGATCATCCTACGCCGCTGCTAGAAGTGCAGGACTGGTCTTACTTTTGCCAGAAGGGGTAGAACTTCAATACGCTCTGCGCTTCAACTTCCCGACCACAAATAACGTGGCTGAGTACGAAGCCCTCCTCTCAAGGATGCGCATGGCAAAACACTTGGGGGCATCAGGTGTACGAGCATACAGTGACTCCATGCTCATAGCCAACCAGGTCAGAGGAGAATTCGAAGCACGCGATCCGTCCATGATCAAATACCTGGAGAAGGCCAGGTCTGCAGTAGATGAATTCTCCCACTTCGAGATGGTCCACATCCCTAGAGAAGAGAATGTCCGAGCAGACGACATGTCTTGCTTGACGTCCGCCACCGCGGTCTCCAATTCGAGGTCAATTTTGGTCGAAGAATTTTTGGCGCCGAGCATAGAAGAGCCAATGCCACAAGTAAACGCCATCGACTATGAACCTTCCTGGATGGATCCCCTATTGGATTTTCTCCTACGGCAACAACTCCCAAGCGACCGTGCCGAAGCCCGTCGCACAAGGGCCCGAGCAGCCCACTTCATAATAATGAATGATCGGTTATATCGTCGATCCCTCTCAGCCTCACTCCTAAAGTGCTTGTTCCCCATGGATGTCAGACAAGCCATCCAAGAAGTCTACGAAGGACTATGCAGAAGCCACGTAGGGGGGCGAGCACTCACGCGAACGATGATCCGGTAAGGGTACTGGTGGCCCACCCTGCAGCAAGAGTGCCTTGAGTATGTCTGGAGGTGTCCTCAGTGCCAAAAATTCTCCAACCTGCATCACCAGCCAGCCACGCAGCTTTATACCTTGATGGAGCCCCACCCATTTGCTCGATAGGGGGTGGATATATTGGGTCCCTTCCCCGAGGCACAAGGAAGGAAGAAATTCCTCATAGTCGCTATTGACTACTTCACCAAATGGGTCGAGGCTCAACCATTAGGGAAGATAACGAGCGAAGCAACGTGGAAGTTCATGCTGCGAAACATCATCTACAGGTTTAGGATACCAAGAGTCCTCACCACCGACAACGGCAGGCAATTTGCAAGCACGGCCTTCCAAGGGAAGTGCTCGGAATTAGGGATCTGGAACCACTACACTTCAGTGGGGCACCCTCAGGCCAATGGATTGGTGGAGAACGCCAACAGAACACTCCTCCATGGTATCAAAACCCGACTAGATCAAGCAGGCGACTCGTGGATAGACTCGATCACGAGCATCCTTTGGGCCCACAGAACCACTGCCAGAGCCGCTACAAGAGAAACCCCATTCCACCTCGCATACGGTGCGGAGGCAGTAGTTCCAGTAGAAATATCGAAGCGCTCACTGCGTATGGAACACTTCGACGAGGCTAGAAACAACCAAGCGTTACGAGAAAACCTGGACCTACTCGAAGAAGACAGAGCAATTGCCCAGGTAAAGCTCGTGGCTTATCAACAAAAACTGGCTCAATACTACAACATTCGAGTCAAGGAATGACACTTCTTCCCCGGAGACTTGGTACTACGGCAGGCAAGCGTGGCAGACCCCAGAGGAGCCGCTGGAAAGCTCGCACCAAACTGGGAAGGTCCATACAAGATAACTGAAGCACTTGGAAAAGGAGCGTACATGCTGGCAACGCTAGGGGGGAAGAGATACCCAGGACATGGAACTCTGTAAACCTTAGGAAATTCTTCCAGTAAATCGCTGCCAGCCATACTCCACGAAGGTAACCTATGGGTTCCCTAGAGGCGAGCACTGCTCCCCTTGAAAATAAGAAGGTAACCTACGGGTTCCCTAGAGGTGAGCACTGCTCCCCTTGAAAACGAGAAGGTAACCTACGAGTTCCCTAGAGGCGAGCACTGCTCCCCTTGAAAATAAGAAGGTAACCTATGGGTTCCCTAGAGGCGAGCACTGCTCCCCTTGAAAATGAGAAGGTAACCTACGGGTTCTCTAGAGGCGAGCACTGCTCCCCTTGAAAACGAGAAGGTAACCCACGGGTTCCCTAGATGCGAGCACTGCTCCCCTTGAAAATGAGAAGGTAACCTACGGGTTCCCTAGAGGCGAGCACTACTCCCCTTGACAATGAGAAGGTAAGCCACGGGTTCCCTAGAGGCGAGCACTGCTCCCCTTGAAAATGAGAAGGTAACCTATGGATTTCTTAGAGGCAAGCACTGCTCCCCTTGAGAATGGAAAGGGAGTCTAAGGGTTCCCTAGAGGCGAGCACCGCTCTCCTAAAAAATAATGGCAGCAAGCGAGTGCACAAATACTACAATGCACACGAGGAAAGTCTACCCACAAGCTCGCGGGAGTCTCCCGCCAAAAGGTACACAACAATATCTGAATTGAATAATTTTATTCCTTTAGTCAAAATACAAGCTGCCAAAGACTGGCGAGTCACTATTACGCGATCAGTACACAAGCATATGGAAATAAAAAATGCGCCCAACTATGGCGATGTGTAACTCCATCATCTCATTTTCTGGGCGCCGTCGTCTGCCAGCACCTACGATGAGTCCGGGAACAGGCACCTATCATCTCTTTTGTCCATGAGCAGACAGCCGCTCCTCGATTACTTGTTCTGACGAAGTGGACCAACAAAGGGAGCCACCTATGCCAGAGAAGAGGGCCAAACCCTCCATCCCTTGACCCGCTCATAGGAAGACCACACCTAGCATCCCCTTTGTTCTGTGGAAGCGGACCGACAGGGATGCCACTAGCAATGAGACCTGCACCAGGAGAACTAGGCCAGTCGACCCAACCATCCCTGGTTGACGGGGGGCAGTAGAGCAACAAGACCCACACATTACGAAGGTCGATGTAGCACACTAGCCATGCCTGCAAATTGGCAAGCAAGCCCTACTGCTCCGCTGCCCTTACAAGGTCCGTGCACATTCATACGTGACGTTGAACCAAGTCGGTGTACATTTCTTTTACTACACATCTTGGTCCGTGCTTATCTGTACTTAAGTCGGTACACATGTGCTGGCTATAGCACATAAGGTCGGTGCAAATTTGTTGGCCACATCAGAGCCCTTGCGCTTAGGGTCTGATCGTCTGTGCACACGTCTGGTTGGGCTATCTTATTGCACTGATATTTAGTCTTCTGTCACATAATTACAAGGTGTTTGATGAAATGTCTTTTACTTTACTGACATGGACTTTACCATAAAAAGGACCAAGGGAACCAGGATAAGATGCTCGTGAGACTTAAGTGAAGCACGTGGCCCCAGATCTTTCTATGCTTATGATTGAGCACGTGATCCAAGGCAGTTGCATCCAGAGGATTCTGCCATGTGGAGTAGGTCATTCATCTACACTTGATGTGTGTCCTCTTCGATAAGGCGGGAACGAGCTCTCCACACGCCCAATGCGTGAGCTCGTGGGTCCCCAGAGGCAAAAGTCATATATAAAGCCCTTCTGGTAATCAAAGAAGCAAGCGAGGAGGCGAAGAATGGGAGAGGCGCACACACACACAGAGAGAGAGAGACAACGGCATCTGAAGAAGGAGAGAAGTAGTCTTCGAAGCCGAAGAGAGCAGAGAGCTGAGAGGTGAAGCCAGAAGGAGAGCTTGTGGTGAAGGAAAGCAGAGTATCGTAAGGTTGAGATCGAGAAGAGAGCTGGTGTGAGTGTCAGTCTCTGAAATTGACTCGTCGATCAAATCTAGAGTCAATCCACTCCTAGAGAGCTAATTGTTTCATCGTCTCTTTGTTTCCATTTTAATTCCTGAATTTCTTTAAGCTGTGTGTCAGCGGGCGAGCGTAAATCCTCGGATAGCGAAGCTGTAAAGCTCAGCGGTAGCAAGCTGTGAGGCTCAGCGGTCTGGGATCATTTCCCCAAAGCTGTGTGTGACGACCCAAGATCTAGATACTAGGAAAGAAACCTGATACCATTCGAATCCTGGCCCGCCGCCCACGATCCGAGGCTCGGAAGGGCTAAAAAGGAGTGTGAAGGTGCAAAGAAATAAGAAATAAAGCAGGACAATTCAACAATTAACAGAAATAATTAAACAACTACAATAGAGTCTAGTCCAAAAGAAAGTACAGTCTAAAGCAGCAAAACGTACCACATGCCGAGTGAACACTCAGCCCGACGAGCTGGCGACTAAGAACCTCCGTACAGCACCCTCGAACCTCGAGGAAGAACCGCCACACTTGAAAAGTAGGGATGAGCCTCCTGTCACTGGCTCAGCAGGGATCCCGCGAAACCCCAACTGAGAACAACGGCGGCACGGAAAGTAGTAACTACAGAAAGAATAACAGTAACAGCAGGAACAGTAAACATAGTGGCCGGTAAAAACTCGGCACTACAGCTACTCCTACTATACCGGAAAACACGACCTGGTCTTCCCAGTCGGGGGACAACCAACCCACGAACCTGACATCCCGATCCCACAGTCGGGAGACGACCAGAACACGAACCGCCCTAGCCACGCTACTAGGAAAACACCATGATACCTCCATCGCGGAGGCCTGCCCTCACAGAAGGGCCCAAGCCGAAACCACACGGTCTGGAAACACGGTCACGACCTCGCCGTCGTGGACACAATGCTGTCTAGGGAAAGGCCCTCGGTGATGCTCATCGAAAACCCTAGACCTCGACTCCGGGAATGCTCCCAAAACTACTCACGAAGTCCCATCTCGCAGATGGAAATAGAAACCTGGGACACAACGACCCACGTCATGTGACGGGAGTACCGCCCACCAGAAGAACAGACCGAATGCGTCCCCTGACGTCTTACACCGCGCCCTCGTGTCTAGCTACAACACCCCAGGCGGAGACAGAGACACTAAAGTAACCAGTACCACAAACAAGGACAAGCTGAGGTCGCGCTCGCCAGCGCGGGCCCGAAGCCCTCAGCCCCGTGTGTACACTCAGACCATATGCCCTAGGCCTCTCCTCTAGCTACTTCTTCCCCCGAAGCCCGGACTCGGCTGCGCGTGGGGGCCCTACGGTAACCAGCCTAAAAACTATCTCTCTCAGGTCAGCCGCTCCACCACTCCCAGGTGGGTCAGCACACACGTGCCGTAAGAGAGCTACGACTAGTGGGAGGTCACTAAACGTGAACACAGAAAGTCACTCACGCACCCATCCCGATTAACACGGAGTAACATGCGGCACGACGCCACCAGACTCTGGATGGCCCACTAGACCTAATGAACCCCATTGTCCTTGAGCCACGAGACTCGGGGTCAAGACCGCCGTATAGGGACAGCCCCACGCCGTCAATCTGCCCTATGCCTAGGTCAGAAACTAAGATAGCATGAATACCGAGGTAGCTCACAATCCACCAAGGTATTCCCTCATCTCAGGGACACATGGAGACCTCCAGCCCCATGTTGGATGACTGGACTCACACTCCAAGGCCACACACATGGCCCACTCGGAAACCACCTTCCGGAGAAACCACGACGTGCGGGGAAACCTCACCGCACTCACACCGATACACGGTGACTCGATCTAGCAAGAACACGGAAGCCCGGAACACCTGGGGTCACCCGGACCCACCAAACTCACGGGCACGCTAATCGAGATAACACGGTACCTCCAGACACCCAGAAACACGGACATAGAACCCAAGGGGTGTCTGGAACATTCACGAGGCCAAAGGAGGCACGATCAGCCGTAGACTACCCGCCCCGGGCTGCCCGACTGGTCGCCCTCATGAACGTGCTAGTCTTCCATAGCACATTCAGAACGCGCTAGTTCCCATAGCGCGTTCAGAACGCGCTAGCCTCCTATATCACGTTCTAAACAGAACGCGCTAGCCTCCTATAGCACGTTCAGAACACAACGCGCTACCCGCCTATAGCTCTTTCAGAAGGCCCTACCCTCTTATAGCGCGATAAGAGCCACCTTACTGTTCATCTTCCCCAATGAACGCGCTCTATCGGGGCGACGCGTTCTCCAAGAACGCGCCCACCAAGGCGAGAGCATTCTCAGTCCGCACCCGAAAATGGCGAAAAGCGCGAAAGAAACCATTCCACGCCCCGCTCACCCCCAGGTGAAGGGGAAACAAAGGGAAAATCATCCCCCAACCTCTCTAGCTCCGAGAGGACCCATTCTAAGTCCAAAAACATGGTCAAATCGCAAGATCCGGCTCACTCCCCAAAAATATGCATTTTCTCCAAAACACCCAAACAAGCCCACTCGGCTCACCACGGCCTACAAAACTCGCGAAAAATGAAGTACACGAGCTGGGGGTCCATCTCCCTACCTCCACCGAAGATTCGACACGCCGTGGACGTCGATCCACGAAGAAAACGCCGTTAAAGCTCCGTCGGCTCGCGATCCCATGAACTGCCTCCACCATCGTGATCCTCGCTCCATCCTCGCCGCTCCACGCCCCACGATCCTCGTCGCCTCGCCCCTGTCCACCTTCGTCGGTCGCCGGAGAAGAGAGGGAGAGGGGAGAGAGCGTGGGAAGAGAGAGGGAGGGAAGAGGTAAATGAGAGATGGGGAGAGAGAAAAGGGAGGTTAATATATATAGAAAACCCCAAAAAATTTAGAAATTCATAAAAATATGAAAAATTACCTCCGCGATCCTCGGGAGGAGCACAACGCACTGGTACCACCCCAGAGTCAGAGAATGCAATGGTTCACCCTGCACGGCGTTCCGTAGGTCCGACAGACAAAAACACGTGTAAAACCCAAAACGCGACCCGGGACCCACAACGGTGCTTTGAAAATTCCAAAAAATTACCAGCGTGCTCCTCACAACGCCATGGACCCAAGGAAATCCACAGGCACACCTCCAATGGGTCCGACAATCCGGTATAAAAAGTCTGAAGCTCACTCGGACACAATCCGCAACCCGCAAAAAGATGATCCAAAACCCACGGATCCTGATCCGAAAATTATCCGAAAAACCCGAGGCATTACAGCCCTCCCCCCTTAAAGAAATTTCATCCTCGAAATTTAGGACTAGTACCAAGTCACAGGGGAAGAATGCCTTAACCAACTGACAACGCTGTCAGAGCCCTAGCACAGAAAATCTCGATTCACGTGAAAGCACCAATCACGAGGGATACCGCCAGACCTCAATCATGGACAATACCTCGCTCTGCACACCGCACACACATCGGTCATCAGAGCAGGCATAACAACAAAAACACCAGTCTGGTATCACCTCAGCTGCACGGAAACCAACCACGGCATCGCTGCCACCCTCTCGCCCACCGAAGGAAATGTAATCCTCGCCACAAGAACCAATCCACTGGTCAATGCCCATGCTCGGCGGACCAACCAAACACCAACTTCACAACCCGCTGACCGATCTCACCCCCTGCACCGGGGACAACCATCACTGAGCTTCCACCAGCTCACACCTGGCAAGCCAAACGCCAACAACAGCACCGGACCAACTCTGCCAGATGACAAACTTGGACAGAGCCCAGATCCCATCTGGGAAAACACATCACAGAAATGGCCGCCAAAGGCCTCACTTGCACATGGCTCTCGCCATTCCCGATGCGCAACCACCAGCATCTTCTATCCGTGAAAGACCAATCACCGGTCACCAGACACTCGTCAATGGTAAACCTTCATCGGCCTAGCAGGCACGATCCAAATCACGGCAGGCCATCCGTTGACTCTCGGACAAACCACCACCACAATTGATCTTGAACCTCACGCCAACCCTACCCTCTCAGGGGAGCATGGCGGAACCACATGATAGGATCTCCCCTCGATCCTCACGTCACTCGACTCAGACTTACAGGGAATCCTCCCTTGCTGGCCGCAGACCAGGGATCACCATCCCACGTCAACCTCTCTTCACGGACCTTGCATAGGCATCATCCACCGTCCTGTCTCATCAAATCCTATCTCATCGAAACCTCCGTCTCAATTAATCCAAGAGGACGCCTTCCAATCCCGACTCCCGCTCTTATCACAAAGCCGTGGGACACACAACCTCTTATAATCCACCGCACACTTCTCCAGAACTGACAAGTGCCGCCTGCTACCACATCAAGCAGGTCGATGACGCCACGACCAATGCACACGGGTCCCCAGACAATACACATCTTACCACGGTCAACTACTCGGTCAACCTGACCAGCCACTCACGGCCACCAATCGGGACCAATAATTTCTCAGAGATCACTTCTCCAGAACACGATCTCATCCGCAAATGCAACCTCTAACGCAAGAATAGGGTACTCATGCGGTAACCTCACCAGCATATTTCCCCAACTCTCCACCTGCTAGTGCCATGACCATAGTATCTCAAGCAACGGCACGGCGACAACACGTCTCACACAGCCGAAGACAATCTCATATCGAGGAACCAATCCTCCACTACTCTACACTTCCTCAGAAATCCACCCGCAGCAACCAACGCTACGATCCACACACTCTGATTCACATGCTCAGCCCACTACCACGATAACTCGGGATCCGCCATCCCGACAATCCTCTGTAACTCCGCAGGCTCTGATCCTCCGCACATCGGGAACCGTAACACCAACCGCAAATTCTCACGAACACAGCCCGACTGGCACACATCCTTTCGAAACAGTGCCAACACACCCTTACACAGCTGGGGACGGGCAACGCTTCTCACAGACAACCACCTTGCCAAAACATGAGACGTGTCTCGCACGGACTTCAAGGTGCACGAAGGCCAACCAATCTGAACACGCAATGCAAGACGACGAACCTTGGTAAAACGTGACCTCCTCCAACCAAGGGAAAAACTTAATCCACTTCCGACCAACGGAAGGGAAAACTCCACGCTCGACATGACCTCAAATCTCGCACATGCTACGAATCACACCTTCCAGCACCAAGAAAACCATCACTTCCATCAGGTTAGCTCCTCCGACACACTCACCAAGTGTTCCATCGGACCACGATCACAACATCTCTCGATGCACCACCGTTGCAATTCCTCGAACTGTAACACGCCACGCCAAGAGCCGCAACACGAGCCATAATCGACAACCGCCAACGCTCATCCTCGAGTCCCAAAACTCACTACGGAACCTTCTCATCTCAAGCCAACTCCAGGGTGAACACCACCCATTCACACGCGAAAGCGCAGGAGCAAGAACTTACTGGGACACCACAACCTAATCCTACCTCGAAACTTGCAAGAATAATCAGGATCAACACGTCATTTCTGACGCCACAGAGCATGACAAGAACATCGGCTTGACAAATCAGTAGCACAACAAAAAACCTTCTGCTCGCCCGAGCACAATTCTCGACCAGAGCACCCGCTCCGACGCCTCAAACCATAATCTCGACACCTCAGGGGCTGGATAAATCTCAAGCTGGAGTGGCAAACTCTATAACAGCTCCCCCAGAGCACACTCACAGCTACTTAACGACGAACAATCCTCACCAGCCACTTGACCTAGCTGTAGATCCCTCGAAAGTAGCACCACAGCAACGCATGCCTGCCAACAGCACTCTATCCAATGCCGCACAATCGGGGCCACTATCGATGAGGGAGAAAGCTCTCAACCTCAATCATCGGACCCCACGCCGACACTCCAACGAGACATCAACCACATTCACAGCGCCAACACTGTGCACACAGAATCTTATGCAAAAAATAGGGCGAAAAATAAGCACGAAACCATATGCCAACTGTCGACTGTACTGGACCTTATAGACTCTGATCACTGTAATATCTCAAATTCCCATGTACACACCACAACCACGCTCTGATACCAACTGTGGTGACCCAAGATCAGGATACCAGGAAAGGAACCCGATACCATTCAAATCCTGGCCTACCGCCCACGAGCCGAGGCTCGAAAGGGCTAAAAAGGAGTGTGGAGGTGCAAATAAATAGGAAATAAAGAAGGATAATTCAACAATTAATAGAAATAATTAAACAACTATAACAGAGTCCAGTCCAACAGAAAGTATAATCTAAAGCAGTAAAATGTATCACATGTCAAGTGAACACTCGGCCTGGCGAGCTGGCGACTAAGAACCTCCGTACAGCACCCTCGAACCTCGAGGAAGAACTGCCGCACCTGGAAAGTAGGGGTGAGCCTCCTGTCACTGGCTTAGTATGGATCTCGCAGAACCCCAACTAAGAACAACGGCGGCACGGAAAGCAGTAACTACAGCAAGAACAACAGTAACAGCAAGAACAGTAAACACGGTGGCCGGTAAAAACTCGGCACTACAATTACTCCTACTGTACCGAAAAATACGACCCGATCTTCCCAGTCGAGGGACAACCAAGCCGCGAACCCGACATCCCGATCCCACGGTCAGGAGATGACCAGAACACGAACCGCCCTAGCCACGCTACTAGGAAAACGCCATGATACCTCCATCGCGGAGGCCTGCCCTCACAGAAGGGCCCAACCCGAAACCACATAGTCTGGAAACACGGTCACGACCTCACCGTCATGGACACAACGCTGTCTAGGGAAAAGCCCTCGGTGATGCTCACCGAAAACCCCGGACCTCGACTCCGGGAAGGCTCCCAAAACTACTCACGAAGTCCCGTCTCGCAGACGGAAATAGAACCCGAGACACGACGACCCACGTCACGTGACAGGAGTACCGCCCACCAGAAGAGCAGACCGGATGCGTCCCCTGACATCTTACACCGCACCCTCGTGTCTAGCTACAATGCCCCAGGTGGAGACAGAGACACTAAAGTAACCAGTACCACAAACAAGGACTAGCTGAGGTCGCGCTCGTCAGCGCGGGCCCTCAGCCCTGTGTGCACACTTAGACCATACGTCCTAGGCCTATCCTCTAGCTGGTTCTTCCCCCGAAGCCCAGACTCGGCTGCGCGTGGGGACCCTATGGTAACCAGCCAAAAAACCATCTCTCTCGGGTCAGCCACTCCACCACTCCCAGGTGGGTCAGTACACGCGTGCCGTAAGAAGGCTACGACTAGTCAGAGGTCACTAAACGTGAACATAGAAAGTCACTCACGCACCCATCGTGAGTAACACGGAGTAACTGGCGACACGACGCCACCAGACTCTGGATGGTCCACTAGACCTAATGAACCCAACGGTCCTTGAGTCACGAGACTCAGGGTCAAGACCGTCGTATAGGGACAGCCCCACGCCGTCAATCTGCCCTATGCCTAGGTCAAAAACTATGGTGGCACGAATATCAAGGCAGCTCACAAGCCACCAAGGTATTCCCTCGTCTCAGGGACACATGGAGACCTCCAGCCCCAGGCTGGTTGACTGGACTCACAGTCTAAGGCCACACACATGGCCCACTCGGAAACCGCCTTCCGGAGAAACCACAACGTGCGGGGAAACCTCACTGCACTCACACCGATACACGGTGACTCGATCTAGCAAGAACACGGAAGCCCGAAACACCTAGGTCACCCGGACCCACCAAACCCATGGGCATGCTAATCGAGGTAACACGGTATCTCCAGACACCCAGAAACTCACACCGATACACGGTGACTCAATCTAGCAAGAACACGGAAGCCCGAAACACCTAGGTCACCCGGACCCACCAAACCCATGGGCATGCTAATCGAGGTAACACGGTATCTCCGGACACCCAGAAACATGGACACAGAACCCAAGGGGTGTCCGGAACATTCATGAGGCCAAGGGAGGCACGATCAGTCATAGACTACCCGCCTCGGGCTGCCCGACTGGTTGCCCTCATGAACGTGCTAGTCTCCCATAGCACGTTCAGAACGCGCTAGCCTCCTATAGAACATTCAGAACAGAGCGCGCTACCCGCCTATAGCTCGTTCAGAAGGCCCTACCCTCCTCTAGCGCGATAAGAACTGCCTTACTGTTCATCTTCCCCGATGAACGTGCTCTATCGGGGTGGTGCATTCTCCAAGAACGCGCCCACCGCGTTCTCAGTCCGCACCCAAAAACGGTGGAAACCACGAAAGAAACCATTCCACGCCCCGTTCACCCTCAGGTGAAGGGGAAACAAAGAGAAAACCATCCCCCAACCTCTCAAGCACCGAGAGGACCCATTCTAAGCCCAAAAACACGGCCAAATCGCAAGATCTGGCTCACTCCCCAAAAATATGCATTTTCTCCAAAACACTCAAATAAGCCCGCTCGGCTCACCACGGCCTACAAAACTCACAGGAAATGAAGTACACGAGCTGGGGGTCCATCTCCATACCTCCATCGAAGAGTCAACGCGCCGTGGACGCTGATCCATGAAGAAAACGCCGTTAAAGCTCTGTCGGCTCGCGATCCCATGAACTGCCTCCACCATCGCGATCCTCGCTTCATCCTCGCTGCTCCTCGCCCCATGATCCTCGCCGCCTCACCCCTGTCCACCTCCGTCAGCCACCGGGGAAGAGAGGGAGAGAGGAGAGTGTGAGAAGAAAGAGGGAGGGAAGAGAGAAATGAGAGATGGGGAGAGAGAAAAAGGAGGTTAATATATATAGAAAAATCTAAAATTTTCAAAAATTTAGAAAAATATGAAAAAATACCT
The DNA here is from genome assembly GCA_022559845.1 of Amorphophallus konjac. Taxonomy (NCBI): domain Eukaryota; kingdom Viridiplantae; phylum Streptophyta; class Magnoliopsida; order Alismatales; family Araceae; genus Amorphophallus; species Amorphophallus konjac. The sequence continues at coordinate 145,121,790 of CM040121.1, forward strand.
CTGCGATCCTCGGGAGGAGCACAACGCACTGGTACTACCCTGGAGTCGAAGAACGTAACGGTTCACCCTGCACGGTGTTCCGTAGGTCCGACAGATAAAAATACGTGTAAAACCCAAAACGCGACCCGGGACCCACAACGGTGCTCTGAAAATTCCAAAAAATTACCGGCGTGCTCCTCACAACGCCACGGACCCAAGGAAATTCACGGGCACACCTCCAATAGGTCCGACAATCCGGTATAAAAAGTCCGAAGCTCACTCGGACACAATCCACAACCCGCAAAAAGACGATCCGAAACCCACGGATCATGATCCGAAAAACCCGGGGCATTACACTGTGGATCAACGGTTTGTAGGGACTCATTCCCCGAAGCTATGGATCAGTGGTTTGAAGCTGTGAATCAGCAGTAAGCCACACTTGGTCTGAGTGTGGGGTGGATGTAGGTGAAAACCGAACCACCTAAAATCCATGGTGTTCTGTGTGATTATTTTATGCTTCTGTATGCTTACAGCTTATGTCTGCTCGGTGTTTAGATGAATGCTTAGGAGCATTTAAGAGAAACGTGCTTTCACTTGTTAACGTTGCTATCCGAGATTGTTGCTAAAGCTTTTCATCTAGTAGGTATATCAAAAGACGTGGTTGAAAGGATAAGCTACGCTTATCTAGAATTCCACTTCTTGAGTGAGGTTAGCCTCCGCCATCGTACTATACCTGGGTGTTTGGCTGACTGTTGAGTGCAATCATCTGATCTCTTTTGATATTACTAAAATTCATCTCTTACAGAATTTGGGGATTCTATCTGACCTTTTACAGTAATTTTTCAAACTGTTATTGAGCATTGCCCTTCGTGCATACTTGTTAGCATGCTTAGATGTTCTTACTTCTTCTCTATGTCTGCTACTGTCTAAATCTGGTTATAGATTCTTATATCTGTGATTAATGCATCTGATAGTTTCGTAGCAGAACCTTTAATGCCAAACTTACTTTTTGTTCGTGTTTTTAAGGGGTAGATCTATTCACCCCCCTCTAGATCTTAGTGTCCATCTGTTCCAACACGTGGTATCAGAGCCTAACTCTCCCTTAGGGCCTCACATCCCGGAGATATTAGATATGGATGCTAAAGGTTTGATCGCTGAGGGCCACTCAACTAGCAAGCCACCATTCTTTAATGGTAGCAATTATGCTTACCGGAAGAATAGGATGCAGGTTTTTCTCCGTGCTAAGGACTATGAGATTTGGAAGGTTGTTAGTAAAGGTCCATTTGATTTACTTCCAGATGAGGAATTCTAGACTAAGGATCATATCTGAAAGTCCACTTTGAATTGGGGTGCCATTAATGCTATACAATGTGCACTCCATCCCACCAAATTCTCCAGAGTCTCTTCATGTACCACCGCTAAGGAGATGTGGGATAAGTTACAGGTCATTTAGGAAGGGACATCTCAGGTTAGAGAAACTAAAGCCAATATGTTAGTCTCTGAGTACGAGGCTTTCAAAATGAAGCCTGAAGAGTCCATATCTGAGATGTATGCTCAGTTTAACGTGATCACCAATAGCTTGAGAAGTCTAGGAAAGACCTACAGTGAGTATGAGCTGGTCAGAAAGATACTAAGGTCCCTGACACCCGTCTAGCATACCAAGGCCACGGTAGTGGAGGAGTCTAGGAACTTAGCTACAACCACTGTAGATGAGCTCATCGGTTCTCTGATGACATATGAGTTGAACCTTAAGAAGGTTAATGAGTCTGAGATGAGAAGAAAACCCTTAGCTCTTAAAGTCAATTCTAGCAAAGGGTCGTCCAGTGAGTACAGTAGCACTAGTTCTAAGGAGGATCAGGATGAGTTTGCTATGATTACCAGGAAGTTCAAGAAGCCTGAGAAAAGAAGGGAAAGGGCTGAGAAGAAAATATTTCTCTGAAAAAAGATAGTCCAAACATAAATTTGAAAATGTTAAGAAAACGGATGCCATCGTCTTTTATAATTACAGGAAAGTAGGACATCTCAAGGCAGATTGTCCTGAGCTCAAGGATAAGCAGTCCAGGTGGAAGAATAAGAAGGGAAAAGTAATGGTCAGCACCTGGAGCGATGAAGAAGAAGGAAGTCAGAGTAGCTCCTCTGACAGTGAGAAAGAAGAAAGGATTTGTCTGATGGCAAAAGGTGATGATGAGGTAATTTCCCCATTTGACAATTTTACTCAGAATGAATGGGAAGATGTTTATGTTGAAATTGTTGAAAAATATGAAGATATGCGTAGGAAGAATAGACACTTGAAAAAGAAAGTGAAATCATTAGTTGATGATACTTCTCTATCTGATAAAATTGCTTGTCTATAAACTGAAAACTTAGAACTGAAAAACTCCATTAATGAAGCTGAATGTAGTAAAAGTATAATAAAAGATTTGAAGAATGAAAATGAGAACTTGCTGAAAACCATTGATGAACTCAAAATGAAAATCCATGAATTTCAGGAAGAAACTAGGATAGCAACTGAAAAATATGTAACTGTCAATGGTGTGAATGATGAACTGAAAAGAGCCATTGAAAAACTTGAAAAAGAAAATAGAGACAAACAAAACTCCCTTGAAAGCATGACACAAGGAACTGAAAATCTAAATGCTATTCTAGGAACGAAAAAGAACTTCAGAAAAGAGGGATTGGGTTATAACCCAACAAATAAGGAGAGGTTTGATGTGAGGACCACCTGTTGTGCCCCTGTGTGGTTTTGATGATGGCTGACACACCATGAGTCACACTGAGGTGTGCTAATTAATTTAGATGACTGTTTGACTGCTTAAATATCTGATTGTTTGCTTGAATAGCTAATTCATGAATATGGCTAGATTGGGTTAACGTAGTGGCTAATTGTTCATGCAGTGCGTTGACGCAGTTGGAGATTGGGTTGACGCATTGGCTGTCTGTTCACTAGCTGCGTTGACGCTACAAGGACACTGCGTTGACGCAGTAGTTGCTGGTTTACTTGCTGTGTTGACGCAGTGGAACAGCTGGGTTGACGCCATGCTGCTTTGTCTACTTTTTGTGTGAAAGTCTATACAGTGTCTCTTCTTTTACCTACGTTGCTTGAAACGAAGTCCATACATTCATTTGCATTGAATGAAGTCTGTACATTGGTTTTTGTTATGCTCAGAACGCTTAAGTCTATACATTGCTGCTTTGGCCAACTCTGTACATCCGTTTGCCTGACTCCTATTTCAAAGTCTACACATTCATTGTTAAGGCAAGTCTATACATTGGCACATGGTCTTCAAGTCGATACAGAGTCTTCATCTTCTGAAGTCTGTACAGCCAGTCAGTTGACAAAGTCTGTACAGTGTCTCATATTGGCAAAGTCTGTACATCGTCTGTTCTGTGGATGCTTTATCCTTTGAAGTCTATACACTCGATTGTCAGGCCTTCAACTCTATACATTCGAGTGTTAACCTTTAAGTCCATACACTGCTTTTGTGCATCATTCAGAAAGCAAGTCTATACATCTGTTAGCTGCATATAAACTAAGTCCATACATTGTTGCATGAAGAGTCTATACAGTGTGCATGGTTTAACAAGTCTGCACAGTCATTGTCTGTTGGCATCACGAAGTCTATACACTCGTTCCTTCATGCCATCAAGTGTGTACACTGCCTTTCTAGGCACTCTTTCATCAAGTCTATACAGACTTAGCGAAAGCTCAGCAAGTCTGTACACTGGTTTCTCTGGCACGTTAACACTAAGTCTATGCACTCAGGTTGCTGAAGGGTTTCAAGTATGTACACAGCATGCTCACTCAACTAAGTCTATACACTCGTTCGCTAACATGAAGTCTCTACATTCGTTTGATAAGCTTCAACTCTATACACTCGATATCAAACTTCAACTCTATACACTCGATATCAAGCTTCAAGTCTATACACTCTTACTTCACATGAAGTCTGCACACTCAGTTAACTTTCAAGTCTACATTCGTTTGATAAGCTTCAACTCTATACACTCGATATCAAGCTTCAAGTCTATACACTCTTACTTCACACGAAGTCTGCACACTCAGTTAACTTTCAAGTCTATACATCATCTGATACTATCTTCGACTGATTATCTGACAGGATTAATGGACGAGGTTATTAAGACTGGCACGTGATCCTAGAGGCTGAGATGCTGACACGTGGACCAAACCTGCTGGGCGGGAATCGTCGAGAGTTCACGCCCTAGCTGCCTGCTGCTGGTATAAATATGGAGTTTCCTCCATCGGCTGAGAGTGATCGAAACATAGTGAGCAATCAAGAAAAGCTGAAGAGCAGTGAGTGCCTCCACGATACAGAGAGGTAGTGAGCAGAAGAAAAAGAAAGAAGGAAGAAGAGACAGAGAGAGAGAGATCCTGCGAAAGAGAAGAAAAAGAAGAGTGAGAAGAAGAGAGAGCTAGAGCAAAGGAAGCCTCAACTGAAGATCAGTTCCTGCTGGACCGTGGATCAAATCCAGGCCAGCCTGCTCCTGCGAGAGCCTTTGTGCATTTCATTTTTCAGCTTACTGTTGCTGCGTTTTGTTTTTCTTTTCAACTATTCTCTAGTTGTTCCTCCGATTCTCTTGTGTGAGGTCGGGTTCCCTCCGGTGTGGACGAAGAGAGACTTGCGTCTCTGGTTGCCTTTGATAGGGTGTCATCGGTTGTTTCCCTCCGGGTTGGAGGAAGGGAGATTAATCTCCGGTTCTGGGCTTGTAGGTTTCGAGTCCAGGGGTTCCTCTGGTTGGGAGGAAGAGAGGTCCGAGACCTCGAGTTTGCAGGTGACTTGGGGTCACTTGTGCTGCCCTCTGGGTTTCAGAGGAAGAGAGACTTGGGTCTCTAGGTTCCCCTCCGGTTTGGAGGAAGGGAGGATTGGTCCTCCGGTTCTAGTCTTGTGGGTTTTAAGTCTAGGTGTTCCCTCCAGTTTGGAGGAAGAGAGACTGTGTGTCTCTGGTTTCCAAGTGGCTGGGAGTCACTTGGGTTGTCCCTCCGGTTGGGAGGAAGAGGGGAGGTTGTTCCCCTGGTCAAGCTGTGTGGCAGCTCTTGTTTGCAGACTGAGTCTGCGTTCTAGCTCGTGCTAGTGGAATCCTCACTCCGGTTGGGAGTGAGGGGTGGATGTAGGTCTTGGTGACCGAACCACCTAAAAAATCTACTGTGCAGTGGTTGGTTGCCTTGTGGTGTGCTCCTCCATATCTTCTACCACCCTTCACAGGTTGCATTGCATTCTCGTTTATATATGTGCTGCTTCCGCTAGTTGTTTATTTGGGCGCGCATATTTGCTCTTTGGTTTAAAAGAATATTCTACTTGTTCTTCAGATTGGTTGTTCTGCCTGGATAGTGTTCTAGTCTTTTATTGAGCGAAAAGTTTTTTTAAGGGTGGGATTCATTCACCCCCCTCTGAATCCTTGCATCGATCCTAACACCACCTCCTTTGTGGCTGAAAAGGGGACATTTCAACCCCTGATAAAAATGACTTCTTGACGAAGTCAAGAATAAAGAGCCTATGAGAAATAGTGAGAAAACTAAGCCCAGTGCCAAGGATAAGGGCAAAGGGAAAATAGAGGTGTCTAGGGAATCATGCTCATACACTCCCACACCTCAGACCAAGAGCCAAGCTAAGGGTCAGATTGCTAAAGTCAGAGTCCAAGGAAACCCCAAGGCCAAATCTACAAAACCTCCACAGAAAGGTCTAGGTAGAGGCATCTTTGGTCAAGGCTACTACCAGAATGCTCCTACTAATACCACATTCTGATAGGATGCAAGGCCTGGATACAGAGGGGGGGGGGGTGAATGTATCATGCTCCAAATATCGCCCAATTAAAACTCTAATGCTCAAGTATGCGGAATTAAGAGCAGTTGATGAAAAGTGCTGAAAATACTTAGAAGGAACTCATCAAGACAACACAAATCTATTAGCCCTCACACGCTCCTAAGCAAGCATCTAAAGAGCGCAGCAGAGAAAATAACATATAAGGAAAAACAAACCACAAGTGAACACCAAGATTTTTTAGGTGGTTCGGTCCAAAGACCTACGTCCACCCCTCACTCCAAACCGGAGTGAGGCTTCCACTAGCTAGGCTAGAAACTGCAGACTCAGTCTGCAACAAATTGCTGCCACACAGCTTGACCAGGGGAACAACCTCCCCTCTTCCTCCCAACCGGAGGGACACCCCAAGTGACTCCCAGCCACTTGGAAACCAGAGACGCAAGTATCTCTTCCTCCAGACCAGGAGGGAACACCTAGTCTTGCAACCCACAAGATCAGAACCGGAGGACTAATCCTCCCTTCCTCCAAACCGGAGGGGAACCTAGAGACCTAAGTCTCTCTTCCTCTGAAACCCAGAGGGAAGCACAGGTGACACCAAGTCACCTGCAAACTAGAGGTCTCGGACCTCTCTTCCTCCCAATCGGAGGGAACCCGACCTCACACTAGAGAGTTGGAAGAACAACTGGTGAATGGTTAAAAGGAAAAACAAAAACGCAGCAACAGAAGGCTGGAAAAATAAAATCAAACTGTGGCTCTCGCAGGAGCTGGCTGGCCTGGATTTGATCCACGGTCCAGTAGAAACAGATCTTCAGTTAAAGCTTCTTTTACTCTAGCTCTCTCTTCTTCTCACTCTTCTTTTTCTTCTCTTTCGCAGGCTCTCTTTGTCTTTCTTCTTCTTCTGCTCACTGCCTCTTTGCAGCTCTATCCTTCTGTCTCGATCACTCTCTTCCTGTTTCTTCACTGATCATCCTTCTCCAGATGGAGGAGGCTTCGTATTTATAGCTGCAGCAATTAGGGCGTTATCCTCGGATCACGTGCCAGGTGCCAACCTCGGATCATGTGCCACTTATCAACTTCTCGAAGGATGTACCTGTCAAGCAGACATAAGAAGATATCAGATGGATGTATATACTTGGTTCAGGCTGTTAACAAAGTGTGTACAGGCATGATGCAGCTTGAGTGTATAGACTTGAAGGTTAATATCGAGTGTATAGAGTTGAAGCTTTGGAAACGAGTGTATAGACTTCATTTTGAAGGAGATGCACATGTGCTGAAGTGTGTACAGTCTTCACAGAAAGATGTTCAGACTTTAACCTCTGAAGAGTATATACTCTGCTGAAAAACGTTCAGTTGATGGACAAGCCACAGGCTGTATAGACTTCATACAAGTCACATGCTGTATAGACTTTGATGCAAAGGCTTAACAACGAGTGTGTAGACTTGAATGCTTGGAAGGATGTATACACTTCGTCTTTGAAGGAGATGCACATATGCTGAAGTGTGTATAGACTTGCTGATCAAAGGAACAGAATGTATAGACTTGGTTGAAGACAATGCAATGTATAGACATTGATGAACATTATGCAATGTATGGACTTTGATGAACATATGCATTGTATGGACTTAACGACCCAATCGATGTATAGACTTAGAAACAACAATAAAGAAAGAGTGTACAATGTGAGAGAGTGTATAGACTTAGCGAACTGATGCATGAACAGTGCGGTGTGTAGACTTGGAGAATTGATGCATGAACAGTGCGATGTGTAAACTTGGCTAATGAAGGATGTACAGACTTTAAGATTCGAAGCTCCACAATGTTTAGACTTTAAGATGCATACGCCAAGGCTGTACATACTTGAAGAGACGATGCACTGTAGGCTGCCAGACTCTGTACAGACTTGCAGCTTGAGACGCTGACAGAGACGGACCACTGTATAGACTTCAAGTCCAAGTGAGACAGTGGTTGTACAGACTTGGGCTGTACAGACTTGGAAGGCTTGACACAGCGATGTACAGACATTGTGATGTGTAGACTTGGGAGCATTTTCCAAGGCTGTACAGACTTCAGGCTGAACGTGTGTGCTGTGAGCAATGTCTAGACTTGGTGAGCTACAAAGCACAATGTGTAGACTTGAAAAGGGAAAGAACTATACAGACTTGAGCAATGCAAAGGCAATCAGATGTATAGACTTCATGATGAGTAGACATGCCAAAACAACTGAACTGTGTACAGACTTGAACAAGCAAAGTCTGTACAAACTTGAGGATTCACGATGTATAGACTTTGGCAAGAGACTGGCTGTACAGACTTCAACACAGCTGCGATGTACAGGCTTTGACAAAGCAGCGTTGTACAGACTTGATGAAGCTTCAGATGAATGAATGTATAGACTTCCCAAATGAATGTACAGACTTCAGAAGATGAAGACTCTGTATAGACTTGAGTGCCTGAAACAGTGCTCTGTACAGACTCGCCACCGACCAATGTATAGACCTGAAGAAGCTGAATGAACAATGTATAGGCTTTGAAACATAAGTCAGGCAAGCGATGTGTAGACTTGGCCAGAACGTAGGGAAAGGCGCCAATGTGCAGACTTGATCATCCAGCAGTGTATAGACTTTGTTTCAAGCAACGTAGGTAAAAGAGACAATGTATAGACTTTGCACAGGAGTGCCTGAAGCGATGTACAGACTTGGAGAATGGCTTGAGACACAGAAACGCTGCTCGCTATACAGACTTGATCAAAGCAAAGGCAATCGGATGAATAGACTTGGGCTGTATAGACTTGGAAGGCTTGAAGGCGATGTACAGACTTGGAAACTGATGTGAAGACTTGACAATGCAGGGACTTTGAACGAGTATGCTGGCAGTGAATAGACATTGAGATATGATGCATGAACAATGTGGCGTTGTATAGACTTGCAGATCTGGGGGGTCGACCCATCAGGAAAGGGGGGTCGACCCACTACTGTCCAGACAATGCTGAGAGGGTATAGCAGCATCACCCATTGAGCAGACTAACATCAAACAATCCAGATGAAATGTAATTATGAAATGCATCAACAACTATGATATGCACCAATGCACACACCACACAGCCTCAGCCTGTTCGTTGGTTGTGTAATTCAGATAAGATGTTCAATGAAACAAACAAATGCAACTCAAACAGATTTATATACAGATTAAGATAGATGATGACTTATAGTGTTTGCTATCATCAAAATCACAGGGACACAACACATTCCACAACTCCTATCACTAGCCGAATTGGAAAGGTCAAGGTCACATAAGGCCTATGTAGAACTTCCACAACTATCATTCCACTCAGATGCATCGGTCTCATCCTTGGAACTCCTATGTGCAGACTAGATGCAACAATGTCAGGATTCAGAATTCCTATGGCTCTATCAATTTCATACCCAGTCAGTCTAAGGTCTACAGTGCACCCACTACTCCCAATGTCTATTGGACTAATCGCTGGCAAAGAAATTTTCAGAATGATTTTAAAAGGAAGAAACATGCCACATCTCAGAAACAATTTTCAGAAAGTAAAAGTGGCAAGAAAAAGCAAACAAAACTGAACAATAAGAAATCCACAAATGCCATGTGGATACCAAAACATCTTGTTTCCAGCATGCATGAGATAAATGTTTTTCTGGGACCCAAGAAGCTCTGGGTTCCAAATCATTCTACTTGATTCCCTTGCAGGTATGCCTGGCAACCAGTCACAACAAGTCGTATCTGGATAGTGGCTGTTCCAGGCACATGACCGGAGATAAAGAAAAAGTATGCATGTTGGTGAAGAAAGATGTTGATCATGTTACATTCGGAGGTAATACCAAGAGAAAGATTATAGGATCAGGAAAGGTTGGTAAGTGCTCTTCTTGTTTAATTGAAGAAGTCTTGTTAGTTGAAGGTTTAGCTTATAATCTTCTTATCATAAGTCAACTCTATGACAGAGACCATAAAGTTATTTTTGATTCTCTTCCATGTACCATCTATGAACCTAACTCTGACTTGGTTAAATTTACTGGTAAAAGAATCAACAACATCTATATGGTAGACTTAGATGATGTAGCACACTCTAATCTCTGTCTTAATGTTAATAAGGATGACATAACCTACCTATGATATCGAAGATTAGGTCATGCCAACTATAGTGTGCTTCATAAAGTGAATAAACACAGTATGGTAAAAGGGCTTCCTGAAATTTCTTTTAAAAAGGACAATAAAATCTGTGAGGCATGCACCCAATGTAAACAGACCAGAAAATCTTTTAAATCTAGAACTGAAAACCTATCTTCTAAACCATATGAGCTAATTCACATAGACTTATTTGGACTCACTAGGTCAGTTAGCTTATCTGGAAAAAGATATGGTTTTATGCTTGTTGATGACTTCTCTAGATTTACTTGAGTTTTCTACTTGTCTCATAAAAATGAAGCTTTTGAAGAATTTCAGTTGTTCTTCTATAAAATAAAATAGACCAATGAGCATGCTATTTTGAACATTTTGTCTGATCATGGTGGCGAGTTTGTTAACTCACAATTTGATGATTTTTGCAGGGAGAATGGTATCACTCACAGGTTCTCCTCACCAACAACTCTAGAGCAAAATGGAGTGGTGGAGAGAAGAAACCGAACCTTAGTTGAGATGGCTCGGACTATGCTGGCAGAAGGTAACTATTCTGCTGGGAAATAGTCAGGGTACAACAAATCCGGATACAATAGTAACCTACCAAGGAAGTTTTGGGCTGAGGTTATTAACACTTCATGTTACATCATCAATAGAGCCCTGGTAAGACCCACAACTCAAATGACTCCCTATGAGATTCTTAAGGGTAAGAAGCCTTCTCTAGCTCATTTCAAAGTTTTCAGTTGTAAATATTTTGTTCATATAAATTCTAAACGAGACCTTGATAAGTTTGAACCCAAAAGTGAACCTGGAATATTTCTAGGTTATTCTGATCAATCTAGAGCCTACAGGATTTTTAATTTCAATTCTAAAATTGTTGAAGAATCTCCTCATGTTGTCTTTGATGAGTCTGCAATTAGAACTGAAACTGGTTTATGTAGGGACAAAATTGATGGAGAAATCTTGAAGACCAAAGATAATCATAATGAAGAATCTACTAAAGAAGCTGAAGCAGAAGGATCTAAAGCTGAGGGGGAGGTAAGTGAAAATCCAGGTAATTAGGTCACCAACGTTAAATTTCTTAGAGACCATCCTCTTGAAAATATTATTGGTAATCTGAATGAACCGCCGAGAACTAGAGCTCACTTAAGAATTGAAAATGAATTGAACTCTTTTGCTTTAGTATCTCAGATAGAACCAAAGAACATAGATAGTGCACTTCAGGATGAACATTGGATTAATGCCATGTATGATGAACTTAGTCAATTTGATAGGAACAAGGTCTGGCACTTAGTTCCTAAACCCTCTCATGGCAACATAATAGGCACAAAATGGGTCTTTCGGAATAAAATTGATGAGCAAGGTAAAATTGTTAGAAATAAGGCTAGGCTGATTGCTCAGGGGTACAACCAAGAGTTTGGTATTGACTCTGAAGAGTCTTTTGCCCCTGTAGCTAGGCTAGAAGCCATCATGATTCTTTTGGCTACTGCATGCAGTCTAGGAATAACTCTACAGCAGATGGATGTCAAATATGCTTGTCTAAATTGTGAAATAAAAGAGGATGTATATGTATAGCAACCCCCTGGTTTTAAGTGTCTTGAATTTCCTGACCATGTTTATAAACTTGATAAGGCACTCTATGGATTAAAGCAAGCTCCCCGAGCATGGTATGACAGACTGAGCAAGTTCCTCACAAAAAAGGGATTCTCCAGAGGTAAGGTTGACCAAACATTATTCACAAATGTATGTGAAAAAGAAAATTTGATCATTCAAATTTATGTAGATGATATAGTGTTTGGATCAACCAATTTATCCATGTGTGAGGAATTCTCAGCTTTAATGACTAGTGAATTTGAGATGAGCTCAATGGGAGAGCTAAAATTTTTCCTTGGGTTGCAGGTCTGTCAGACCAAAGAAGGAACATTTATAACTCAAGAGAAATATATCAAGGATCTTCGGAAGAAATTCAAGATGGAGAACCTCAAAGTAATAACTACACCAATGGGAACATCTACCAGCCTTGATTCTGACCCTGAAGGTAAAATGGTAGACCCCAAACTATACAGAGGTATGATTGGATCCTTGCTATACCTTACTGCTTCTCGACCTGATATTCAGTTTTCAGTATGTTTGTGTGCTAGATTTCAGGCATGTCCAAAGGAATCACATTTAATTACTGTGAAACAGATTTTTAGGTATCTGTCTGGTACCCTAGACTTAGGCTTATGGTATCCTGCTAAGTGTGAGCTAGACCTTATAGTTTACATAGATGCAGACTATGCCGGGTGTAGGATTGATAGGTAAAGTACTAGTGGATATTGTCAATTTTTTGGTGGGTGTCTAGTGTCTTGGGCATCTAAGAAACAACATATTGTAGTCCACTGCTAAGGCAGAGTATGTGGCTGCAGGAAACTGTGCTGCCCAAGTCCTTTGGATTAAACACCAGTTAATTGACTATCTTATCAATCTTGGTTGCATTACAATTTTTTGTGATAACATTAGTGCTATTTCCATAACTAAAAATCATGTTCACCATTCGAGGACTAAACACATTGAAATCAAACATCACTTTCTTAGAGATGAAGTTAATAAAAAGGAGATTGAGCTTGAATTCATTGAATCTGAAAGACAAATTGCTGACATTTTTACAAAACCACTTGGAAATGAAAGATTTAAGTTTTTAAGAGAGAACTTGGTCTTTGTAAATTCTTAGCATGAATGCTCATTCAGATTTATTTTATCTTCTGGTTGCTTCTGATGTAATATGAGTCACTGAATGTCTGTTTACTGCACTTCATGGTTGACCCATAGGTATATCAAATGGAAGATGGGGTAAGGACAGATATTTTCTGCCTGGAAACTCACACTATGCGTAGAGGCTAGTCCTTTGCCTAGTACCATGGGTCAATTCAAATATGTCTAGAGTAGGTTAGTGCCTTTCTCATACATATCTGAAACCTCATGTACACAGTCAGGGGGAGTTTGTGCATTCTCATATCATCCCTATAATTCCACTTCATACATCTTAATTTCATCTCATACATTTTGATAGGGGGAGTTCAGAATAATTCTTTCGTGATTGAATAGATCATTGCTCAAAAATGTCAATTTTCAGTGTTGACTCCTTTGAAAACTCACTATGTCTCTCTTGAATATGTCCGATATACTCTCCATTTATCTGATCTTTTCTCATCCTCGATATCAATATCTGAACATTCCTTGGAATCATTTTCTTAATCTGAACAAATGATAAACTGATAGACATGTTCATTAATCTAAGCTTCTGAAATCAAAAAGCTTCTCTTATAAGAAACAGTAATGAACCCTGAATGATTTGTTGGTTTAAACTTAATGTTCTTTAGAGACTAAAAACCAAACTCAATGAAGAAGGACTGTGGAATACCTTTTAATAGTTCTTAACCAGTTCGTGCATGTCATGTTTAATTGAGTCTTGCAAAATCTAAATTTTTTTAGACTCAGGCTAAATTGGTTGAGAAAACCTGAAAATATGTATTGTTCTTAAACAACACTTTCTGAAAATCAAATGGACAGATGTGTCAAAATGATAAATCTTATACTCTAAAGGCAAAGCAATGATTAAATGCACTGAGTTACTGGGTACTTCATCAATGAAATGGAGAAAAACTCATGTCATGAAGTGCTTCAATTTATCTTTGTTCATAAAACAAAAGGTTAGTCCCACTGAGTAACACGGGGTACTAGCGTCTGATAAACGTGTACCCTTACGCAAAAATGTGAAAACTATACCTGAGACAGAATAGTGGATCTTGCCAAGTAACTAGGGGTACTGTCGTCTGATAAATGTGTACTCTTATGTAAAAAGGCTAGATTATACTTGACTGTTCTAAAGCAGTAAAGAAAAGAAATATATGAAACTGTCTCTGCTTCTCTGTAGATTAATTCAGAACTGTGGAGTTTGTTTAATCTCAATACAAGTTCTGGTAAATCCTGATGATGCCTTGAGACTTAGATAAACAAAATAAAGTAAGACAAAAGTTGACATGTCCCATGTGCTCCTGGTTCATTACTATTAAGAGCTTATATAGACTGGTTCTCAGAGAGTGGAGTGGCTAGTCTCTCACTTTCATACTCTTTAAACCACATAAGTTTAGGAATGCACTATCTGCACTCTTATAATAGAAGAATCTGAGCTTTACTTGCTTGGTTATTGAAAAGCCTAAATAGTTTGTCACATCAGATTTCTTCTTCAATGTGGTACTCATCTTAATATCATCCTTTTATCGTTTCTGCTAATGGCAAAGGGGGAGATATTTTGATGTTGATAAGTCTTTAGAGAGTTTGATGGGGGAAAGTGTTTTGCATTAAGGGGAGCCTTTGCATTGTGCATATTGTTGTGAGCATATTTCTTGACTCTTAAAAAAAACATTGTTGACATCAAAATGTAAATATGTTGCCATCATCAAAAATGGAGAGAATGTTGTGGGAGCTTTTGTGGAGTAATATATTTCATGTCATGTCTCCTTCGACTTAATTCTCTAAATTCAATTTCCTATTTTGTTTTGATGATTGGCAACAATACCTTTTATTTTTCAGCCCTTGGATTTTGATAAATAATAATTTTTAAAACTATTAGCATTTCATAGCTTCATGTACATGCATTTCATACTAAGGTCAATGCACACTTCGTTTCATTTCATATGTAGTCCGTGCACATTCATTCTTCATGCATCTATGTCGGTGCTCACTTTGTGTGTCTGTACACAAGGTCGGTGCACATCTTGTTCGAACCCATATGTAGTCGGTGCATAACTTGCTTAAAATTGCATATGAGGTCAGTGCAAGTTCCTGTAGCTTGCTGCTATAAGGTCAGTGCATATTCATTCTCATAGCATACAAGGTCAGTGCATGGTCCTGTAGCCTGCTTAAAGGTCGGTGCATATTTCACTCATCGCATACATATAGGTCAGTGCATGTTCCTGTTTATGTATACATATAAGGTCGATGCATGCCACTATTCACTCACTAAGGTCGATGTACAACTGCCTTAGTCACACATAAGGTCGGTACACATCCTTTATGACTGCATACAAGGTCGGTGCATTTTCCTATAACTTGCTCATATACGATCGGTGCATGTTCCTATAGCTTGTTCATAAAGATCGGTGCAAGGTTTGCATTGTGCATATAAACTCAGTACATGTCCTGCATTATGCATATATCGATCAGTGCACATTTACCTTGTGCCTATACAAGGTCGGTGCACACTTGCATTAAGCATACACAAGGTCAGTGCACATCTATCTTATGCCCTTACAAGGTCCGTGCACATTCATACGTGATATTGAACCAAGTCGGTGTACATTTCTTTTACTACACATCTTGGTCAGTGCTCATCTGTACTTAAGTAGGTACACATGTGCTGGCTATAGCACATAAGGTCGGTGCAAATTTGCTGGCCACATCAGAGCCCTTGCGCTTAGGGTCTGATCGTCTGTGCACACGTCTGGTTGGGCTATCTTATTGCACTGATACTTAGTCTTCTGTCACATAATTACAAGGTGTTTGATGAAATGTCTTTTACTTTACTGACAGGGACTTTACCATAAAAAGGACCAAGGGAACCAGGATAAGATGCTCGTGAGACTTAAGTGAAGCACGTGGCCCCAGATCTCTCTATGCTTATGATTGAGCACGTGATCCAAGGCAATTGCGTCCAGAGGATTCTGCCATGTGGAGCATGTCATTCATCTACACTTGACGCGTGTCCTCTTTGATAAGGCGGGACGAGCTCTCCACACACCTAATGTGTGAGCTCGTGGGTCCCCAGAGGCAAAAGTTATATATAAAGCCCTTCTGGTAATCTAAGAAGCAAGCGAGGAGGCAAAAAAGGGGAGAGGCACAGAGAGAGAGAGAGAGAGAGCGGCATCTGAAGAAGGAGAGAAGTAGTCTTCAAAGCCGAAAAGAGCAGAGAGTTGAGAGGTGAAGCCAGAAGGAGAGCCTGTGGTGAAGGAAAGTAGAGTATCATAAGGTTGAGAGAAGAGAGCTGGTGTGAGTGTCAGTCTCTGAAATTGACTCGTGGATCAAATCCAGAGTCAATCTGCTCCTAGAGAGCGACATTGTGTCATCGTCTCTTTATTTCCATTTTAATTCCTAAATTTCTTTAAGCTGTGTGTCAGCGGGTGAGGGTAAATCCTCAGATAGCAAAGCTGTAAAGCTCAGCGGTAGCAAGCTGTGTGGCTGAATGGTCTGGGATCATTTCCCCAAAGCTGTGGATTAGCGGTTTGTAGGGACTCATTCCCCGAAGCTGTGGATCAACAGTTTGAAGCTGTGAATCAGCAGTAAGTCACACTTGGTCTGAGTGTGGGGTGGATGCAGGTGAAAATCAAACCACCTAAAATCCCTGGTGTTCTGTGTGATTGTTTTGTGCTTCTGTATGCTTACAGCTTATGTCTGCTCGGTGTTTAAATGAATGCTTAGGAGCGTTTAAGAGAAACGTGCTTTCACTTGTTAACGTTGCTATCCGAGATTGTTGCTAAAGTTTTTCATCTAGTGGGTATATCAAAAGGCGTGGTTGAAAGGATAAGCTACGCTTATCTGGAATTCCACTTCTTGCGTAAGGTTAGCCTCCGCCATCGTACTATACCTGGGTGTTTGGCTGACTGTTGAGTGCAATCATCTGATCTCTTTTGATATTGTTGAAATCCATCTCTTACAGAATTTGGGGATTCTATCTGACCTTTTACAGTAATTTTTCAAACTGTTATTGAGCATTGCCCTTCGTGCATACTTGTTAGCATGCTTAGATGTTCTTACTTCTTCTCTATGTCTGCTACTGTCTAAATCTGGTTATAGATTCTTATATCTATGATTAGTGCATCTGATAGTTTCGTAGCAGAACCTTTAATTCTGCACTTAATTTTTGTTCGTGTTTTTAAGTGGTAGATCTATTCACCCCCCTCTAGATCTTAGCGTCCATCCGTTCCAACAAACGAAACGCTGCAGCAAGATGAAAGAAGAAGTTGATGAAGCTTCTTTACAGCAGCAGTAGGAAGAAGAAGAAGGAAGCTCTTCCCCCTTTGCGTTCACGAACGGTAGCAGAGCGATGACCACCAGGAAGCAGAGGATGACGACGTCGATGCAGGATCTCTTCGAACCTAGTAGCAGCAGTAGCTTTTGCTCGTTCGAGAGGGGGTCATATATATAGGAAAAATGATTCTGGCTCCTAATAGGATTTGGGATTTCCACGTAAAGAATCCTAGCAAGTCTAAAATTTCCTATACAATCTCCCTCTGTCTAAAACTGCAGTCGCGATCCTTATTGGGGTTCCAAACCCTAATGTTGCATGTGTGATCAAACGTGATAAAGATTTTGGGTTTTACAAATACCCTTCAGAAATATATATATATACATATATATATATACCTATCCCATGCACTTTCTGGCGAGGAAAGGTTTATGGGCTAAAGGCCCAATATATATTTACTTCCCTAAACTCTTCTTTTAAAGCCCTTTGGCCCAAAGACTATTGGTTAAGGCCCTTTTTGCTCTTAGGCTAAACTCACCTACGTGAGGCCCACATATATATATTTAAGGCTTTTGAATGTGGGATGTTGAGGCCCATAAGTGATGTTTGTGAGTTGGGCTTTTATATTTTGTTGATTTGAGCCTTTGTCTTATTTGTTTGAAAGGATTTATTTATTTAGGAATTTTTATTCCTGTAATTTTATCCGGGTTGCTACAAAGAGGATTTCAGGTGAGACTCCCCCTCAATTGGTGCCCCCCCAAAAAATTGGAAATATTGATTCAATTGATATGCAACTGTTTTTTAAAACAGTGAATGCATGAACAGACAAATACATGCTTGGACTCCCCCTATCTGAATGGCCCTAAATGCAACAATGACCAATGATACCTGGCGGATGTATATCCTCACGCATAGTGCATGCTTCCAGACAGGCCTAACCTGCCTTTCTACAAAACCCCATTTTATATACTATGGTCATGCAAAAAAAATGCATTTACTAGTGCAGTGCGATCCAATATCAACAATGGCCTCTTAGATTATTCATGACAATGTAAGTTGATGTATGCAAACAGAGAAAGAAACATGTGCATGAGTTTTCAGTTTTGTTTTATAAGCAAACTGTGCATAAAAAAAATCAAATTCTAAAAGAATAGGCAGTGATAAGCTCAAACCTGATTGAATTGAGGTCTATACAGACCTAACTCTCTTCTTAGAGTTGAGAATCTGTCATTGGGCAATGGCTTGGTGAAAATGTCAACAATCTGATTTTCTGATTCAATGAAGTGCAGTTCAAAACTATTCTTAATAACTTCATCTCTAATAAAGTGATGCCTTATGTCTATGTGCTTTATCCTAGAGTGTAGGACTTGATTTTTTGCAAGATTGATTGCACTTGTGTTATCACACAAGATCGGGACACATCCAAGATCCACTAAGTAATCTTGGAGTTGGTGTTTAATCCACAACACTTGAGTGCCACAACTCTCTGCAGCGACATATTCTGCCTCTATAGTAGAGAGGGAAACCGAGTGTTGTTTCTTGGAGGCCCAAGAGACCAAACACTCGCCCAAAAATTGGCAATATCCACTTGTGCTCTTGCGATCCAGCTTGCATCCTGCATAGTCTGTCACGTCCCGAGCCTTTATTTACAGCGGAAGACTCATTCAGGGAGCGCGAACAGCCGGCATGGTAAGCCTCTTGCAAGCAAGAACAATTTAGAGCGCGAGACAATCACATAAATAGATGCGATTGCACAAGATGTAATCAAACCTCAACTTTATTCCATAATCAATTAATATTCAAAAATACATAATTTGACTTTTCCACTAATTGACTCAAGAAATAAGAAAATTACATTGACTCCATCTAAACACTTGAAACTGCCTAAGTCTTCTCTCTTATCAGGATAACTCTTAGTCACTCTCGGACCCGCTGCTCGAATCACCCGAATCCGAATGCGAACTATATTCATCTCCTGAAAATCATTGAACAATAGGTCATGAGCACACTTGTCCAGTAGGTATCTTCGTATCAACATGAAGGCATTATTAAAGTAATTAGCATTTTAGCTCTAGAGAATTAGGTAAAATCATGCAATGCGAATCAATCATGCGATCAAATCAATAGAAACAAGATAACCAGGTAAGATAGAATGATCAAGAATGAACTAGCAAGAACATAACAAGAACATGATATTGGCCTTCCATGAACAAGAATGTAACGAGATTGTACTAGCAAGCCACCTATTCCTCACTTTAGCATCTTATGCTTAAGAGCAAGTGCTTCGTGAATTTCTGTGGAATATCAAGCAAGAATGTCATGTTGTGCCGTGGATCTTCACTTATTTATAGAAATAGTACTCCCAGCGCAATGCGACGCTAGTAGCATCATACCCCATGGTTTATAAAATAGTATGTTTCCGGCAATCAGCCGAGGGGACTAGTATAGAGCCCTTGAACACAATCAGTGCTTGATCGCATCTTCAGTTATAAATTAAGCTACTTCCACGCATGTAACAGTAAAGTATGGCCAAGAATATAACAAGTTCAGTAATTCCATGATAACAATAATCAATGAATGAATGCTTCAACGGATGAACAATATGAGTCAAGAAAGATTTAAACAAGGCTATGCTATTGGAAATAAATCGGCAGCATAACGGTGCTTTTCTTAACTCTCATTCGTTATCTTACGTCAATTTAAGCAATATGATAAGTTCTAGATCATCAAGGTAAGTCTAGAATCATTGGAATATTAACCCTTGGTCAATCCTTGGGTTAACATAAACAAGCTATGTAACGGTCAGGGTCTGGGCCGTTACATTATGTAACGCGCCAGTAATAGGCCGTTACAGTGATCCGAGTCCAGAAAGATAAAGATAGACTCAGAGGAATGCGACGGTCGGGAACTGGGCCGTTACTTGGCCTGACGGTCTAGTCCAGGGCCGTTATTTTTCAAGAACCAGAAACCCGATAGTGTAATCTAATTAATGGGCTTTTATTGGTACAACCAACTCGGCGTCCTAGTGGGAATCCCAGGCTCGCGGAGATTTACGGAGGCCTTGAAACAATGATTTCCTAGTCCATTGGAAGGAATATCCAATAGAGAGGTCCTCATGTCCAAGATAGTGTTCCTATAGTGCAACGTGTGAACTAATGACATCATACCGGAGTAAGTGCCATGTACTTATAGAATTGACTCTATTGACAGCGAGAGACATGTATAATCAAGGTGAAAACCGTGGTGAAACTCCGTCAATACCATGCTTTAAAAGTCATGCTTTATAGTACAAAACTATAGAATTTAGGTTCATGAAATTAGCATAGATCAAAATAAAATAAGATATCAATCAGGCAATGCCTATTATGAACAATTAAAAAACATGAAATCAGGTTGCAAACTTAGATATCTAGGCACAATCATATGTAATAGTGGCAAGTCATAGTCTGTCTAGGGTTGACAGAACACCGGATGTAACGGTCTTGTGAGGGGGCGTCATAGTGAAAGTGACGGTCAGTAGAGGGCCGTTACATGAAAGAAACGCGTCTGTCCAAGCGCGTTATTATCAACAGCGAAAAATGCAGTACACAGAGTGTGTAACGGTCTGTCTGAGGCCGTTATTTGAAAATGACGGTCTTAGCCTAGTGCGTTACATCATCTGCTACTGAAAACTAACATGGAGACTAAGAGATTAACTCACATCATGTCTGTAAATCAACATATTCTAAGCATGATGATGAAGTCGAGGTTATCTATATGCATAGGTAATTGTGGGTAGATGAGCGATTATGTTTTAATTTCTCTATTAGGGCTAGGAGGTGCATGCAATACATATAACTAATAAGACATGAAATCAATGATCTAGCATGCATGAGGTTCAATTAAACCAGAGGCTCTTAGTCCTATAAAGCTCTTTTTGCCGTTCATGAGATAACCTACCTCTTTCTTAGGTTGAAGTTTCTGGATTTGGTTGAGAATTCAGCCCTAGTTCTTCACCTTCCTTTGTGACTTTTCTAGCTACTTCCTTGGGCTCTAACCCCACTCCCTCTTGACCTAAGGATGTGAAATTCGGAGGGGAGTTAGTCTAAAGTATAATGAACAAAAACTTCAAAACAACTTACCTGAAATAATGACTTCTTACCTTCCTTCTTTACGTCCCAAAAGTAAGGGTCGCACAGTTCAAAACTATGCCCTACTTATAGAGTTTAGGTTAGGGTTTGAGGATTAGATCGATTCTAGAGTCCTTATTCCACTAAATCCTTATCCCTAAGAGTCCTTAGAGTTATTATGAGTCTTCTCATTCGATCCATAGTGGATAGGAGCATCAAGTTCCAATCTTTTCACGAGTTCCTTTCTTCACGGAACTGACAGGCGTGTAACGGTCGAGTGACCCTGCGTTACTTGGCTGTGACGGTCTCGCGATAGATCGTTACAGTCTTCGTAGTTAGGACTTTTAAAATATTAAAACTCTTTTGTTAATTATCTAAATAATTATCTATATATAATTTGCATTTATCCTTTTAAAAAAAAATTTAAAATACCTTCTAGAATATGGGCCAAACTTAATGGGCTTGGTTTAAAACCTTTTGGATCTTAATTAAGTGGGTTGGGTTAATTGATTAACACCATTCGGCCTTATAATGACTTATTATTCAAATAAATCCTTTATAAATTCCTTTATCCCTTTTATAATTTCTAGAAAAATATTAAATAACCTAGGAAATACTTATATAAAATTTTGGGGCTTTACATCCTCCCCCACTTAGAAGAATTTGGTCCCCAAATTCAATACATGGATTGTGGAGAGTGTACTTACAGTTGAATAATTCTGGAAATCTTTTCTTCATAGCTGATTCAGTTTCCCAGGTTGCTTCATAAGGCCATGCCTTCTTCCATTGAATCTTAACCATTGGAATGACTTTATTTCTGAGTTGACGCTCTTCCCGTTCCAAAATCTTTATTGGCGTTTGATCATAAGTCAAATCCTTCTGAATCTCCAGATTGTCATAAGTAATAATATGATCTGGATCATACACGTACTTCTTTAACATAGAGACGTGAAATACATCGTGAACTCCTGCTAACTGTGGCGGTAAGGCCAATCTATAAGCCACTTCACCGACCCTTTCAAGAATTTCAAATGGGCCTATAAACCTTGGAGTTAGTTTTCCTTTGATGCCAAATCTTCAAATACCACGACCTGGAGAAACCTTAAGATATACATGTTCACCTACTTGAAATTTCAAGTCGTGCCTTCGATTGTCAGCATAAGATTTCTGCCTGTCTTGTGCCATCTTCATTCTTTCTTGAATGAGTTTAATCTTTTCTGTAGAATCTCTGATAAGATCGGGGCCTAGATATTGCCTTTCCCCTATTTCACTCCAACATATTGGTGATCAACAACTCTTCCCATATAGAGCTTCAAAAGGTGCCATTTGTATACTTGCTTGGTAACTATTGTTATATGCAAATTCTACAAGAGGCAAGTGATCGTGCCAACTTCCACCAAAGTCAATGACACAAACCCTGAGCATATCTTCTACCACTTGGTTTGTTCTTTCTGTTTGACCATCAGTTTGTGGATGAAAGGCTGTGCTAAAATTCAACCTAGTCCCAAGTGAATGTTGTAAACATTTCCACAATTGTGATGTGAATCTAGGATCTCTATCTGATATGATGGTGACAGGGACCCCATGTAACTTGACAATTTCCTTCATGTATAGGGCTGCTAGAATATCAACAGACCATCGACTCTTAATTGGTATGAGATGTGCAGACTTAGTCAATCGGTCTATGATTACCCCATATGCCATCATGTCCACCTCTTGTCTTAGGTAACCCCATGATGAAATCCATTCCTATACTTTCCCATTTCCATTCGGGAATTTTTAAGGGATGTAATTTACCTGCAGGTCTGAAATGTTATGCCTTAACTTGTTGGCAAGTAAGACAACGAGATATGAAATCCGCTATTTCCCTCTTCATATTGGGCCACCAGAAGTTTCTTTTGAGATCTTGATACATTTTTGTCCCTCCTGGATGAATGGAGTATTTTGATTTATGTGCTTCTTCTAAGATCAATTTCTTTGTATGTTCACGATCCGGTATACACATTCGGCCCTTGAATAATAATCTTCCATCTTCAGAAATAGAAAACTCTGGTCTTTGTTCAATATTGGCCTTAATTTCCAGTAAAATTGGGTCATCCTCTTGTAACTTGGCCAGATCCTCAATCAATATAGGTTGAGCTAGGATATTTGCTATGAAGCAATCTTCTTCCTTAATGTCAACATCTACATTCAACTGAGCAAATTGAGGAATAAGGTTAGTCATACTAATCATGAGACTTGATAACATACCCATTGGTTTCCTGCTGAGTGCATCTGCTACAGCATTTGTCTTCCCAGGGTGATATTGAATCGTGAAATCAAAATCTTTGAGATATTTCAACCATCTCCTTTGCCTCATATTAAGCTCTTTTTGAGAAAATAGATATTTCAAGCTCTTGTGGTCTGAATAGATAGTGAACTTTTCACCATAAAGATAATGACGCCAAATTTTCAAGGCGAAAATAACTGCTGCCAATTCTAAATCATGTACTGGATAATTTTCTTCGTGACGTTTCAAATGTCTTAAAGAATAACAAATCACCTTTCCATCCTGCATAAGAACACACCCTAAGCTAATTCCTGATGCATCTGTGTATACTTCAAATCCAACACCCTCAATTGGCACTGATAAAATAGGGGCTGTAGTAAGATGTTTCTTAAGATTTTGAAAACTCTTTTCACAGTCCTTCGACCAGACAAAAGGATTTTCTTTCCTTGTAAGCCTAGTTAAAGGAACCGCGATCCTTGAGAAGTCCTTTATGAATCTTCTATAATAACCAGCTAGACCCAAAAAGCTTCTGACTTCTGATACAGTCGTTGGTCGACTCCAATCTCTGACAGCTTCTACCTTAGAAGGATTCACAGCAATACCTTCCTTTGAAATAATGTGGCCAAGGAATGAGACTTCCTTGAGCCAGAATTCACACTTATTGAGTTTGGCATATAGCTTGTGTTCTCTAAGTGTTTGCAAAGCTATCCTTAAATGTTCTTCGTGTTCTTCTTTCGTCTTGGAATATACCAAGATGTCATCGATGAAGATGATGATGAATTGGTCTAAATACGGCTGGAAAATATTGTTCATCAGTTGCATGAATGCTGCTGGGGCATTGGTTAACCCAAATGGCATCACCACAAACTCGTAGTGGCCATAACGACTTCGAAAAGCCGATTTATAGATGTCTTCTTCTTTGATTCTAAGCTGATGATAACCAGACCTAAGGTCAATCTTAGAGAAATATTCTGCTCCTGAAAGCTGATCGAAGAGCTCATCAATACGCGGCAATGGATATTTATTCTTGACCGTAAGTTGATTCAATCGCCGGTAGTCAATGCATAACCTGAGAGAACCATCCTTCTTCTTGACAAATAGAACAGGCGCACCCCAAGGGGATGTGCTAGGTCTGATAAAACCATTGTCTAGAAGTTCTTGTAATTGCTTCTTTAATTCCTTGAGCTCTGTGGGGGACATCCTGTAAGGGGCTATAGAAACATGTGCCGCTCCTGGAATGAGTTCAATGGTAAAGTTTACTTCCCTCTCGGGCGGTAAACTAGGTAGTTCGGGTGGGAACACATCAGAGAATTCATTGACAATAGGAATGTCTGCTAAGACAATTTTCTTAGATTCTGTGACAATGACTGAGGCAAGAAAAGCTTCGCATCCTTGCGAGATGAGTTTGCAAGCATGAAGAGAGGATATTTTGGTAGGATGCTTCTTGTATTTGATGCCAAGAAAAGAAAATCGTGGAAGTCCAGGCTTGCGAAAGGATATAATCCTAGTTCGGCAATTGATATAAGCATCATGATCAACAAGCCAATCAACCCCTAGAATGGCATCATAACCCTTCATATCGAGGCATATCAAATTTGCGGGGAGATTATGTCCTTCTACCACTACTTCACAATCAGGATAATGCTTAGTAAGCTTAGTTCCCGGTCCTAATGGTGTAGTTATAGCAAGATCTGAAAGTAGGGGGACTGAAGTAATTGGCAAGGTTTTTGCAAAGGTAGTAGAGATGAAAGAGTGAGAAGCACCAGTATCAAATAGCATGAATGCAGGATGAGAACAGATTTGAAGAGTACCTTCCATAAGCCCGTCATTTTGATCCCTGGGCGCTTCTTCTTCATCTATAACTACATTGAGGCGAGCCTGCCTCCTACATCCTCCATCATTTGATTGTTCTTTAAAGAGGGGGCAATTCGGTACACGATGCTCCCTACTTCCGCAACGTAAACAAGCTCCTAGGCGCTTCCAGCATTCTTCAGCCGAATGGTCGAATTTCTCACAATATGTGCATGCCGAGGCAACTTGTTCTTCCTTGATCTTCTTATTACTCTTTTGGGAACTGCTACCATTCCCGTTCCTCGATCTTTTCTTGCTATCACAGCTTTTGTAAGGTTTCGCGATACTAAACTTCTCCTTCTTGTAATGCTGATCAGATTGTCGGCCCGATCCTTCACCCTTTCCCTTCAATTTTTCGACCTTTTCTAAGGTCCTTTCACATAAATAGGCCCGCTGGACCATCTCCGCATAAGTGCGGATATTTTGAGTTCCCAGTTGTTGTATGAAGCCAGGACGTAACCCGTCCATAAATCGATTTACCTTTAATAATTCAGTGCTAATAAGATGTGTTGCATATGGTGCTAGCCTTGAGAATTGTAATTCGTATTCTGCTACGGACATCATTCCCTGACGAAGGGAGGTGAATTCCAAGTCCTTCCTTTCCTTTACGTGTTCAGAGAAATACTTAGCACGGAATAGTGTGAGAAAACCATTCCAAGTGTGTGGTGCATCGGCGGGTGGTGTCGGAATTATCTTCCACCACGTACGGGCATCTTTATTTAATTGGAATATTGCCAGACGAACCTTCTCCTGATTCGTACATTGAATAACATCAAAGATTCTGTTCATCTCATCTATCCAATTTTCTGCTTCATCTGGATTCGAGGATCCATAGAAACGCGGAGGGTTTAGACTCCGAAAATTCTGATGCAGGTCTCCGGCCCTTGCCCCCGCACCGCCCTGTGCTATGGTCTGCTGTGCCTGGGTGAGGCCGGCAACAGTTTGTTGCATACCGTCCCAATCTACACGATGAGCCATGATAAGAATAATAAGGTACCTGAGAGAAAATAACAACTTGTTATTTCTCATGAAATTGGAATGAATCAAAATAATTCTTAAAGCTAATTAGCTATCTTATCCCGGGTTCTACCCAATCCTCACATGGGTGTGGAATTTTTTTCCCTTAGTTCATAGGTAGGGGTCCTTAAACTTGGACTTATCCTATGACATGACTCTTTTCCTTAAGTCCTAAGACTTAGGCTCTGATACCAACTTAACTGTCACGCCCCGAGCCTTTATTTACAGCGGAAGACTCGCTCGGGGAGCGTGAACAGCCGGCATGGTAAGCCTCTTGCAAGCAAGAACAATTCAGAGTGCAAGACAATCACATAAATAGATGCGATTGCACAAGATGTAATCAAACCTCAACTTTATTCCATAATCAATTAATATTCAAAAATACATAATTTGACTTTTCCACTAATTGACTCAAGAAATAAGAAAATTACATTGACTCCATCTAAACACTTGAAACTGCCTAAGTCTTCTCTCTTATCAGGATAACTCTTAGTCACTCTCGGACCCGCTGCTCGAATCACCCGAATCCGAATGCGAACTATATTCATCTCCTGAAAATCATTGAACAATAGGTCATGAGCACACTTGCCCAGTAGGTATCTTCGTATCAACATGAAGGCATTATTAAAGTAATTAGCATTTTAGCTCTAGAGAATTAGGTAAAATCATGCAATGCGAATCAATCATGCGATCAAATCAATAGAAACAAGATAACCGGGTAAGATAGAATGATCAAGAATGAACTAGCAAGAACATAACAAGAACATGATATTGGCCTTCCATGAACAAGAATGTAACGAGATTGTACTAGCAAGCCACCTATTCCTCACTTTAGCATCTTATGCTTAAGAGCAAGTGCTTCGTGAATTTCTGTGGAATATCAAGCAAGAATGTCATGTTGTGCCGTGGATCTTCACTTATTTATAGAAATAGTACTCTCAGCGTAATGCGACGCTAGTAGCATCATACCCCATGGTTTATAAAATAGTATGTTTTCGGCAATCAGCCGAGGGAACTAGCATAGAGCCCTTGAACACAATCAGTGCTCGATCGCATCTTCAGTTATAAATTAAGCTACTTCCACGCATGTAACAGTAAAGTATGGCCAAGAATATAACAAGTTCAGTAATTCCATGATAACAATAATCAATGAATGAATGCTTCAACGGATGAACAATATGAGTCAAGAAAGATTTAAACAAGGCTATGCTCTTGGAAATAAATCGGCAGCATAACGGTACTTTTCTTAACTCTCATCCGTTATCTTACGTCAATTTAAGCAATATGATAAGTTCTAGATCATCAAGGTAAGTCTAGAATCATTGGAATATTAACCCTTGGTCAATCCTTGGGTTAACATAAACAAGCTATGTAACGGTCAGGGTCTGGGCCGTTACATTATGTAACGCGCCAGTAATAGGCCGTTACAGTGATCCGAGTCCAGAAAGATAAAGATAGACTCAGAGGAATGCGACGGTCAGGAACTGGGCCGTTACTTGGCCTGACGGTCTAGTCTAGGGCCGTTATTTTTCAAGAACCAGAAACCCGATAGTGTAATCTAATTAATGGGCTTTTATTGGTACAACCAACTCGGCGTCCTAGTGGGAATCCCAGGCTCGCGGAGATTTACGGAGGCCTTGAAACAATGATTTCCTAGTCCATTGGAAGGAATATCTAATAGAGAGGTCCTCATGTCCAAGATAGTGTTCCTATAGTGCAACGTGTGAACTAATGACATCATACCGGAGTAAGTGCCATGTACTTATAGAATTGACTCTATTGACAGCGAGAGACATGTATAATCAAGGTGAAAACCGTGGTGAAACTCCGTCAATACCATGCTTTAAAACTCATGCTTTATAGTACAAAACTATAGAATTTAGGTTCATGAAATTAGCATAGATCAAAATAAAATAAGATATCAATCAGGTAATGCCTATTATGAACAATTAAAAAACATGAAATCAGGTTGCAAACTTAGATATCTAGGCACAATCATATGTAATAGTGGCAAGTCATAGTCTGTCTAGGGTTGACAGAACACCGGATGTAATGGTCTTGTGAGGGGGCGTCACAGTGAAAGTGACGGTCAGTAGAAGGCCGTTACATGAAAAAAACGCGTTTGTCCAAGCGCGTTATTATCAACAGCGAAAAATGCAGTACACAGAGTGTGTAACGGTCTGTCTGAGGCCGTTATTTGAAAATGACGGTCTTAGCCTAGTGCGTTACATCATCTGCTACTGAAAACTAACATGGAGACTAAGAGATTAACTCACATCATGTCTGTAAATCAACATATTCTAAGCATGATGATGAAGTCTAGGTTATCTATATGCATAGGTAATTGTGGGTAGATGAGCGATTATATTTTAATTTCTCTATTAGGGCTAGGAGGTGCATGCAATTCATATAACTAATAAGACATGAAATCAATGATCTAGCATGCATGAGGTTCAATTAAACCAGAGGCTCTTAGTCCTATAAAGCTTTTTTTGTCGTTCATGAGATAACCTACCTCTTTCTTAGGTTGAAGTTTCTGGATTTGGTTGAGAATTCGGCCCTAGTTCTTCACCTTCCTTTGTGACTTTTCCAGCTACTTCCTTGGGCTCTAACCCCACGTCCTCTTGACCTAAGGATGTGAAATTCGGAGGGGAGTTAGTCTAAAGTATAATGAACAAAAACTTCAAAACAACTTACCTGAAATAATGACTTCTTACCTTCCTTCTTTACGTCCCAAAAGTAAGGGTCGCACAGTTCAAAACTATGCCCTACTTATAGAGTTTAGGTTAGGGTTTGAGGATTAGATCGATTCTAGAGTTCTTATTCCACTAAATCCTTATCCCTAAGAGTCCTTAGAGTTATTATGAGTCTTCTCATTCGATCCATAGTGGATAGGAGCATCAAGTTCTAATCTTTTCACGAGTTCCTTTCTTCACGGAACTGACAGGCGTGTAACGGTCGAGTGACCCTGCGTTACTTGGCTGTGACGGTCTCACGATAGACCGTTACAGTCTTCGTAGTTAGGACTTTTAAAATATTAAAACTCTTTTGTTAATTATCTAAATAATTATCTATATATAATTTGCATTTATCCTTTTTTTTAAAATTTAAAATACCTTCTAGAATATGGGCCAAACTTAATGGGCTTGGTTTAAAACCTTTTGGATCTTAATTAAGTGGGTTGGGTTAATTGATTAACACCATTCGGCCTTATAATGACTTATTATTCAAATAAATCCTTTATAAATTCCTTTAACCCTTTTATAATTTCTAGAAAATTATTAAATAACCTAGGAAATACTTATATAAAATTTTGGGGCTTTACATAGTCCGCATCTGAATAAGAAATGAGAGAGAGATCACAAGATAACGGATACCATAATCCCAGTTCTTGAGTCCCGGCAAGGTATCTAAAGATACGCTTAACGGCAGTCAAGTTGGATTCTCTAGGACTAGCCTGAAACCGAGTACAAAGGCAAACACTAAACTGGATGTCTAGTCTAGATGCAGTTTGTAGTGCCCCAAAATTTATATAAATAATTTTTGGATTATTTATAGAACTTTCTGGAATTTATAAAGGCCAAAATAGATTAACAAATGAATTAATATTGGGATTATAAGGCCCAATTATGGTAAATAACTAATCCAGCTTTGATAATTAAAACCCAATAAGGTTATGAACCGAGCCCATTAAGTTTGACCCATATTCTAGAAGGTTATTTAGCCTATTCACGAATTTTAAAGATAAATACCATTTTATTAGATAATTTAGTAGATAATTAACCAAAGAGTTTGAATTAAGATGAATGTCCATGCCCAGTTGATGTAACGGTCTATCGGACGACCGCTACAGTCATGTAATGCACCAGTCCTCGTCCGTTACACTCAGCGGATTCCATGAGAAGAAGAAGTTGCAAAAAGATTGAAACTTTGGGATTCTCTTGGCTAGAGACCAACTTAAGAGAACTTATAACATTGCTAAGGACTCTTAGGGATTAGGTTTTTGCCAATTAAGGACTCTAAAATCGTTCAAATCCTTGAACCCTAGCTAAAACTCTATAAATAGGACCCAGTTCTGAACTGAGCGACCCTTACTTTTGGCTCGTGAAGAAACAAGGTAAGGAGATAGAATCTCGGGTAAGTCCTTTGGAACATTTTGTTTCTAATACTAAGGTCTGACAACTCTCAAATTTCATGTTAGGAGGTCGAATATCCAAGGAGTTAGGATCTTCCAAAGTTGCTGGTTTCATCACGCCAACCCAGGAAACTGTGCGACAGGGTGCTGAAGATCAGGAAATTAGAGAGCCTAAACGAGGTAATTAGAGTTAGATGCTTTAGAACTTTTTGTTTCTCTTAGTTTCATCTTCCTAACCTCTAAATTTCACATCTTTAGGTCAAGAGATTGGAGAGATAGGGCAACGTGAAGTTGTTGAAAAATCATAGGAAGAGAAGAACTAGGGCGACCCTTGAAGACTCAAATTAGAAGTTTAAAGCCCAGTTAAGAGGTAGGTTATCTCATGAATGGAAAAAAACACATTGTTAGGGATAAAAGCCCTCTAGTTTATTTGGATTTCATGCATTATACTTCATGAATTTCATGTTTTAGGATTAGTCTATACATTCATGCATGTCTTCAACCCTAATTGAAGATAAAAAGCTATATCTCGTTATTTCATTACTACCTATGCATCTAGATAGCCTTTTTCTCGTTTTGACATGATTAGAGTAGTTAGCATGTCATGAATTAATCATAGATTTCTATAGTTTCTATTTCCTTTCAACAGAGGACCTAACGGTCTATCGTAAGACCGCTAGGGATGTGTAACAGACCTACCTTGATCCGTCACACCTCTGTAAACGATTGCATGGTTCTAAGAACTCTGACGGACCTACAGTGGACCGTTACCATATTGTGACGCGCCCAGACAAGTCTGTTACACAGCACGGTGTTCTGTCAACTTAAGGCAGAATTAAGATTGGCTCAAATAGCTTATATATATATATATACCTAGTTAAATAGATCTTAACATGTTTTCATGATTTTTAAGTTCAGGTGTTGATTCATGTTAGAAATTGCATGATTTATGGTACTTTAGAGTTATTTTCAAGTAGATGATAATTTCAAGCCCAAAGCACTATAGTTTTGTATGTAAACCTTGATTTAGAAAAGATATTGATGAGTTTTATCATGATTTTATATCGTTACATATTCTTTCTGTCTATAGAGTCAATTCTCTAAGTACATGGCATATATTCCGATATATGGTCATTAGTTCACACTTTGCACTATAGGAACATATTCTTGAACATGAGGACCTGTCTATTGGATATTCCTTCCAATGGACTAGGAAATCTTGTTTCAAGGCCTCCGTAATTCTCTGCGAGTCTGGGATTCCCACTAGGATGCCGAGTTGGTTGTAGTATGAAAGTCCAATTGTTAGAAGGCACTATCGATGTTTTCGGGTTCTGGATATGTAACGGATCTATATTCGACCGTCAGAAACATATAACGGCCCAATATATGACCGTCACGTTGTTTGAGTCCATATCTATTTTCTTCTGGATTCAACCTTTCTAACTGCCCAACACTCGACCATTATGCTCATGTAACGGCCCAGTATTAGACCGTCACTGTTCTAAATTCTTTAACCCGAGGTTTGACCAAAGGGTTGATATTTTAAGTTCCTGGATGGAGTATTGATGGTCTAGGACTTGACATATTGTCTAAAGATACTTAACTTAAATTATGAATGATAATAAATGTATCGTTATGCTGCCGAATTATTCCCATGAGCATGACATCATCTTAAATCATTCTTGATCTCTCATGTCCTAAGTTGAAGCGTTCATTGTTGATTATTGTTATCATGAACTTATTCACATTCTTGGCCATATTTTATTGCTTGAAACATGGAAATAACTTGATTTATACTTGAAGATGCGATCGAGCACTGATTGTGTTCAAGGGTTCTATGCTAGTCCCCGCGGTTGATTGTCAAAAATATACTGTAAATCATGGGGTATGATGCTACTGGCGTCGCATTGCACTGGGAGTACTTTCTCTATAAACAAGTGAAATCCACGGGGAAATCTACTATGATATGACTTTCTTGCTTGTTACATAATATTCCATAAAAATTTACCAAATACTTGCTCATAAGCAAAAGATGTTTGGGTGATGAGTATGTGACTTGCTAGTACATTCTTGTTCATAAAAGGCCAGTCTTATTACATTCTTGCTAGTTCATACTTGTTCATTCTATCTTACATGATCATCTTATTACTTTAGTTACTTGTGGTTTATCGCATTCGCATGAGTTTGCCTTATTCCTCTAGAGCTAAAATGTTAATTACTTTAATAGTGCCTTCATGTTGATGCGAAGATACCTACTGGGCAAGTGTGCTCATTACCTATTTCTTATCTTTTCAGGAGGTGGAAGTGAGTCAGGATCGGATTCGAAATATTCAAATAGTGGGTCCGAGAGTGAATGAAGAATGAGTAGAGACTTAGGAAGTCTACATGTTTAGATTGAGTCTATGTAATTTTCTTATTCTTGAGTCTAGTATGATGAAGAAAGTTGAATTAGTGATTGTATTTGAATATCTGATTGATAATGAAATGAAAGTTGAAGTTTGAGTAAATATTATGCAATTGCATTTATGTGTGTGATTGTCTTGCGCTCTGATCATTCTTACTTGCAAGAGGCTTATCATGCCGGCTGTTCACGTTCCTCGAGCTAGTCTTCCGCTGTAATAAAGGCTCGGGGCGTGACATAGTTAAGTAGAGTAATGAACCAATCATACCTCTATAGTTCTTTGCATCCACCAATTTACCTTTTTCATCTGCATCTAGTGATGTAGTAGTCCCCATAGGAGTTGCAATAGTCTTACAGTTTATCATGTCAAACCTTTTCAGCAGCTCCTTGATGTACTTGGCTTGACTTATAAAGCATCCTTCATCATTTTGATTGATCTGCAAGCCAAGAAAAAATTGAAGCTCACCCATTAAGCTCATCTCAAACTCACTAGTCATGAGGATAGCAAAATCCTCACACATTTAAGATTTAGTAGAGCCAAACACAATGTCATCAACATAGAATTGAACTAACAAGATGTCCTTACCTTGTCTTTTAGTGAAGAGTGTTTGGTCTACTTTACCTCTAGTGTATCCTTTTTCAGTGAGGAAGGAGCTTAGTCTATCATACCAAGCTTTGGGTGCATGCTTCAAGCCATAGAGAGCCTTGTCCAACTTATACACAAGATCTTCATGATGAGAACATTCAAAGCCGGGGGACTGTTCCACATAAACTTCTTCTTTTATTAGGCCATTTAGGAATGCACTTTTCACATCCATTTGTTGTAATTTGAATTTATGTGAACATGCAAAAGCAAGCAAAATCTTAATGACCTCAAGTCTGGCTACTGGGGTAAAGGATTCTTCAAAATCTACACCAAATTCGTGATTGTAACCCTGAGCCACCAACCTAGCCTTATTCCTTATTATTTTTCCATATTCACTAAGTTTGTTCCTAAATATCCACTTAGTGTCTATGATAGATTTCGATGAGGGTCTAGGAACAAGATGCCAAACATTATTTCTTTCAAATTAGTTTAATTCATCTTGCATTGAACTTATCCAGTTTTCATCTTTTAGAGCTTCTTCCACATTTTTTGGTTCAATCTGTGAGACAAGAGCAAGTTCATCCAATTCTTCAACAATTCTAAAATGTGACCTTGTTCTAGGTGGATCAAGCAGGCTACCAATGACATTGTCTAAAGGATGGCCTTTAAGTGCTCTAATGTCAGAAGTATTATTACCTTCAGCGGCAACCATGACCCTTGAATTGCTTGATTCCCCTTGGTCATCATTTGCTTTTGTCTCCTCTTGTGGATGATCATGTTTTTCTTTTATATCCAAGAACTCCCCATAGTCATCCTTCCTGCAATACTTGTCATCATTAGTTTCATCAAATGTGACATGGGGTGATTACTCCACACTTAGACTCTTGAAATTGTAAACTCTATGAGCCCTAGATCTATTAGAATAACCAAGAAATATGTCTTCTTCACTCTTGGGCTCAAACTTATCCAAATCCTTTTTATCATTGTTATGGATAAAGCACTTTGATTCGAACACTTTCATATGAAAGAGAGAGGGCTTTCTACCTTTGAGCAACTCATAGGGAGTCTTTTTGGTGAATGGCCTTACCATTGAGCGGTTGATAATGTAACATGTTGTGTTTACCGCTTCTGCCCAAAATCTCCTTGGGAGTTATTTTTCAGAGAGCATTGTTCTAGCCATCTCTATGAGTGTTCTATTACTTCTTTCAACCACCCCGTTCTATTTAGGGGTCCTTGGTGATGAAAACATGTGAGTTATGTCTTCGGCCTTGCACAAGTTATCAAAGTCAGGATTGTCAAATTCACCACCATGGTCGGAGAGAATGTTAGAAATCTTGAACTTACCCTCTTGCTTTATCTTTATGTAGAGTGTCTGAAACTCATCAAAAGCATCATTCTTATGCGAAAGAGGAAACATCCATGTAAACCTAGAGAAGTCATCTACCAGTACATATGCATATCTCTTACCACTTAAACTAGTAGTTCTTGTCAGTCCAAACAAGTCCATATGGATTAGTTCAAGTGATTTAGATGATAAATTTTCAGTTCGGTTTTTGAATGACTTCCTGGTTTGTTTGCCTAGGGTGCATGCGTCACAGATTTTATTATTCTCTTTGATGGAGAGTTCAGGCAACCCTTTTACCATAGAATGTTTCAAGAGTTTATGCAAGACATTGTAGCTAGCATGTCCTAGTCTACAATGCCATAGCCAAGATAAATCAGATTTAGGTGCAGCAAGACAAAGATTCAAGAGAGTTGGATCATCTAAGTCAATCATGTACACATTATTGACTCTCTTACCAAATTTTTTTGTTTTATCTGATTTTGGTTCCAAAATTCTACATTCATGAGAGTCAAATATTACTTTATGTCCATTGTCACACAATTGACTTATACTTAACAGATTGTATTCCAAGCCATCAACTAACAACACATTCTCAATAGAATTGGAGGGACTCTTACCTACATTACCTGAATCAATAATCTTGCCCTTGTTGTTCCCTCCAAAGGTGACATGTCCTCCTTCTTTTTCCACCAAAAGATAGAATTTAACTCTGTCTCCCGTCATGTGTCTTGAACAGCCGCTATCAAGGTACCATCGATTGTGTACGACTATAAGACACTCCTGCACAACAAATTAAGTAACAATTTTTGGAACCCAAACACAATTGGGTCCCATCAAACCATTCATCTCTACAACATATGATACCATAGACTTAGGAATCCAAATTTTCTTCTCCTTTTTGATTTCCTTTCTTGATGGAGAATTCCTGTTCTTGTTTTCCATTTTCACATTGGCTTTTTGTTTTGGAATGCTTTTAGCCTTTGAACTTTGGTAGAAGTTTGAGAATGGTTTATTTTGGTTCCAATGAATTGATCTTGATTGATAAAAGGAGTTGTAGCTCATAGGGTAATAGGTGTGATCAGGTATGAAGGTGTAAGGGTTGTAGCTAGGCCAAACTATTGACTGTGTCGACCTATGTGTGAACCTATGTCGACCTATCCCCTATTCCTCCCAGTAATGACCTCTTCCTTGAGGCACATGCATTGGCTCTCTATAGAATGTGTGTTGACCTGGATATGGCTTTCTGTCATACTGACAGGGAACTGAGCAAGAATTTGCTGACCTCACTGCAAAAGAGTGTCTACCTGTGCTACCGTTTTGACCTCGATTGAGATTTGTGGTGATTTGGCTGGGACTTTTGAGAAGATTTCTTTGAAATTCCAGGATTTTTCTTTTGAAGTTCTTCCATTTTTTATTTTCCCTTGTTTTGAATAGGTTTGGTGTTTGAGCTAGAAGCACCTGAAGATGACACAAAAGTGATGGTCTTTAAACCTATTTCCTTTTTGTTTGTGGGATTATAACCCAATCCTTCCTTGTTGAAATTCATTCTAGCTCCTAATAGGGCACCCAAATTTTCTCTTCCATCCACAGTTTTTTTCCAAAGATTTTTCTTTATCTTTTAATTCCTTTTGGAGTTTTTCAACATTTTCTTGCAGCTGAGTGTTGACTTGTTTGACAGCTTCATACTTTTCATTGATCAATTTGCTATCATTTTCATAACTTTGCATTTTCAGTTTCAAATCGTCAATTTCATTTCTTAAGCTCTCATTTTCAGCTTCTAAGTCAATAATTTCACTCCTTCCATATTCCAGATTTTCAATCACTTTCTTTAGATCTTCAATTTCAGATTCCAGGGAGGCATTCTTTTCAGTCATGCTATTATCATGCACGGTGGATTTGATTTTCTTCTTTAATGCTTTATTTTCCTTCTTGTACATGTCATGTCTATTCATGAGTTCAAAATAAGCCTCTTCCCAATCACTAATAGAGAAATGTTCAAAGGGAGAGTGTACCTTAGATTCTTCATCCCCCTTTGCCATGAGACAGATGTCTTCCTTCTCTTCCTCCGTGGAGCCAGCTTCTTCCTCATCTCCTTCTTCATCACTCCACATAGTCACCATAGCTTTGTTCTTTTTCTTTTTCCACCTTGTGGAAACTTTCTTCACTCCTTCAGGGCACTAAGATTTGACATGTCCTGGTTTCTTGCATGAGTAACAAATAACTCTGTCAGTTTTCTT
Source organism: Amorphophallus konjac (assembly GCA_022559845.1). Lineage (NCBI taxonomy): Eukaryota > Viridiplantae > Streptophyta > Magnoliopsida > Alismatales > Araceae > Amorphophallus > Amorphophallus konjac. The sequence goes on from CM040121.1 coordinate 145,158,640, forward strand.
CAAGTTATTAGACTTTGTTTTGAAGGATTTCTTTACATGAGGCCTCCATTTCCTGAAGCCTTTACCTTCTTTTCTTAAGAATTTTCTGAACTTCCGGGTGAGCATAACTACCTCATCCTCATCTTGATCACTACTAGATGACTCGCCTTCATCCGAGGTTTCTTGATTACCTGGTACAACTTTCAAAGCTAAGGGCTTCTTTTTGCTTACCTCTACTTCCTTGTTCTTGAGATTTATCTCATAGGTCATAAGGGACCCTATGAGTTCATTCACCTTGGTAGTTGACAGATCTCTGGACTCCTCCACCATGGTAGCTTTTGTGTGCCAAGTCGGGGTTAATGATCTTAGAATTTTTCTCACAATTTGCTGCTCTGTGTAACTCTTACCTAAATCAGTTAGACTGTTAATGAGCTGAGTTAGACAAGTATACATATCTGATATGGATTCATCTGGCCTCATCCTGAACATTTCAAATTCTGTAATAAGTAAGTTGGCCTTGGATTCACATACCTGAGAGGTGCCTTCATATATTACCTCTAGCTGGTCCCACATCTCTTTGGCTGTGCCACATGTCGATACCCTTGAGAACTCCACAGAATGTAGAGAGCACTGCAGTATGTGCTTGTGCTTGGCACCCCAGTTAAGTGTTGATCTCCTTATTTGCTTACGGGTCCAAGTCTCCTCATCTTCAAGCAGGTCGTAGGGACCCTTACTAACAACTCGCCAGATTTCATGATCTTGGGCACGGATGAACACCTACATGCGGTTTTTCCAATATGGGTAGTTAGTTCCAATGAAGAAGGGTGGTCTGTTAACAGAATGCCCTTCGGGCATGTGACTCTTAGATGCCATTCCACCATTTCTCTCAAGGTCGTTGGACCACATCATGAGAGATTAGCTCAGATACCACGTGATGTGTAAGAATGGCAGATCTAGAGGGGAGGGGTGAATAGATACGCCCCCTTTTTCGATGAAAGCATATCGGAATATGAAAGAGCCTAACACAAGGAAGAACCACACATGGTAGATGCAATATAGAATATGTAAACCGGCCTAAGCAAGCATCTAACGAAAACCACACACACAAGCAAACCACAGAGACAAGGGTTTTAAGGTGGTTCGGACTCTACCTAGAGTCCTATGTCCACCCCTCACTCAACAGAGTGAGCCTTCCCTAGTGCAACTACACTAAACCGCTGATAACATAGCAAGAAGGCACACACGGCCAAACCACATATCAGAGCACACCCTCTGTCTGTCTTCCTACTATCACTGGTAGAGACGGTTCACCACAGACCGGAGCACAACTCTTTGTCGGTCTTCCTACAACACCGGTAGGGACGGTTAACAGTTCCAACAGAAAAGTGTTCAAAAAGAAAAAGGAAATAAAACACAAAGCTCAGACAGGATGTAGGAAACTCAAGCAAGATAACAAATGTCCCTGTCTGATAATCTGGATGCCGCTCTTGGCTTCTCCCAGATTAGTTGCTTCCTTGGGGAGTAGCTTCTCCTTTTCCATGGGAAGCCGGAGATGAAGGTTCTTCTTCTCCTTGCAGGACGAAGAAGAGTGGATGTAGAAGAGCAGCTTGTGTATCTTCTACAGAGCTTCAGAAGGTGGCTTCAAGCTCTCCTCCTTCTTTTTCTTCTTCTCTTCCTTATCCTGGATGTGGTTGCTCGAACTGGATTATCATCGAATCTTCTATCTGTTCCCTTGGTTTTTGCATGCTCCCACGCTCTCCTTTTCTTTTCAAACAACATTCTTTTTCTGCATGCATGGTACACAGCCGGTCGTCCCTGAATTGGTAGCAAGAGATCAGGACCATCCATCTTCATAGAGGCTCCCAGATCCTGAGAGGAATGGCCACTGATTGGTTCGAAGGTGATAAGGTACGTTGACTTCTCATTGGCCTGCAAGTCCCCTTCATGCAGTACACGACGGCTTGAAGCTTTTCTCAAAGACAAGGTGCATGTTCGAACACACAAACCTTTCCAGGAGTTCCTTGATTGGTTCAAATTTTTCAGCCTTACCAACTCATTTTACACCCTTAATGCCTATTTGTCTCGCTTAGGCATGTATTTTTCACCCTTAGCCATATTAAACCGTCGCCTTTGTCCAATTGTTCCCATTGTTGGCCTTTTGTCACTGCTGCGAGCCATTTGATACCCTTGCTGAGTATTTGTCACCAATAGCGCTCATTTGTCACCCTTACACGCATGAGCCGTCGCCTTAGCCTTTTTGTTCCTTAGTTGGGCCGTCGCCTTAAACTTAAGGCTCCATTTGTTACACTTAAGGCTCCATTTCTCACCTTTGTCTTCTTCTGCTAGCAGAACACTTCAGGCTCATGTGTGTTGACTCCAGGGTCAAGGAATGTTGACTCCCAGTTATAACTATGTTGACCTCAAGTTGCTGACCATATTGACTTCAAGTTTTGTTGACTGGTCCTTGTGGACTATTTTGCTGTTGACTTGGAGTAGGCTTGACTATGTTGACCGTTGACTATGACTAGGGTTGACTGTTGATCAGAGTTACCTTGACTACTGATGAAGTTCACTAAAGTCACTTGACTGGTGTTGACTTTGACTGAAGTCCACTTTGACTGGTGTTGACTCTGTCTTCAAATGGAATTAGCTCTTCTTCATCTTCTCTCAGTTTTATAGACTCTGCATCGACGCTAAGGTTTATGGCGTCAATGCACCTTCAAGGTTTTCAAGCATCCAGTGTTGCAACCCATTTAACACCCTTATGGAGCTATATGTCACAGATATCGGTCATTTGTCTGCCTTGAACAGTCATTTGTCACCCTTAAACCGTAGCCATTGATCAATCTTCACTTTTGCCAGCTTCATAGACTCTGCGTCGACGCTGAGGGAATGTTGCGTCGACTCTGCCTTGATGTTTCTTAAGGCTTTCAGCGCTGCCAGCTATTTTTCAACCTTAGGAACTCATTTGTCAGCCTAAGCCTCTATTATTCACTGTTGACCCCTATTTGTCACCCTTAATCGGTATAGGTCGTCGCCTTAGCGCCTTGGTTAGCGGGTGGTCTGGGCTTTTCTGTCTTGCGAGCTTTCCTTGCCTACGTTGACGCCAAGGTCCTATTGCGTCGACGCAGCCTTAACACTTTTCACTGCTCTTGATCTGTCGTCCATTTATCAGCCTTAGAAGATATTTTTCACCTATATGGACCTATTTGTCACCCTTAGCTGGCCATTTGTCAGCGATAAACTGGCTGTGCTATCTGCTTGGCGGGGTCGACTCCAGGAGCATTTGGGGTCGACTCTGCTACTTGATTTTCATGCAACCGAATTGATTTATGCATTTGGCCATTCCTTTGATCAAAAACAATCTTGACTTCACAAAGACTCATGGATATTCATGGATTAGCATTGTCAAAAATATCTGACATCATCAAAAACATATGAACCTCAAGAATCAACACCTATGAAATTCAAAGAGCAAAAAACGTATAAAACTCAAGATTCAAACTCGTATGAAATTCAGGGATCAAAAACACATGAAACTCAATGATGAATCATAGTGTTGACATCATCAAAAACACAAGGGCACAACAAGAAACTGCAGGAAAGACATGAATTAAAGTAGAATTTTTATCTTTTAATCGAGAGGTGCAGTGAAAGTATGCAGAGAAAACATGCATGCGCAGTCATGATAAAACATAAAATACTCCGTGAATAGTGCATGAAATCACATCAAACCAGAGAGCTACTATCCCTAACGTTATGTTTAAGCCCTTCATGAGATAACCTACCTCTGAGAAAGGCTCCAGACTTCAAATTTTGGGCTGGAAGTCGGTGCCGGATCCTGCGCATCCTGCGTGGAACCTTTCACTTCCAAATATTCTAACTCTTTATTCTCTTGTCCTAAATTCATAAAAATTGGAGGGTGACGAGAAGATATAAAGAGGAACAAATAACTCTAAAGGACTAACCTAAGAATACCTTGGTTAAGGTTCCTAATCCTCTGATCTCCACTAGTCAGATGTGCTTGTTCCAGTGCGGTCTGCAGAGAAACCACGACTTCCGTGGCTTCTAACTCCTCGGGGGCTTGGTCTCCTGGCATGGGATTTTGAGGAAAGTTAGAAAAAACTAAAAGGAACAAAATCTTCTAAAGATTTACCCTGAGAAAATGATTCCTTACCTTTGACATATGCGAGCCAAAACAAGGGTTTGCGCAGGTCGAAGTTCAGGCCTATTTATAGGGTTTGGCTAGGGTTTTGAGGATTAGATCAATTAGAAGTCTTATCTTGGAGTAGGATCGATCCCTAAGAGTCCTAGATTGGGTTTACATGCCAGATAGCTTCGAATCATAGGGATTAGGATGAGAAAAATCTCATTTTTCTATGTTTCTAATAGTCTCGTTTTCGGAACGAAGTAGCGGTCCTCTTGGACCGCCGCTTGGATATGGCGGTCTTGCGATAGACCACCACTTTCCAGGACACTAGAATTTGAATTGTCTTCAAACTCCTCCTATATTTATCCCATATTTATCTTATTTTATATCCGTAAATTACCTAAATTACGTTTCTAGTAATGGGTTTAGGCCTAAAGGTCTTGGAAATGGGTTTTTGGGCCTAACTTGAGTGTGCCTAGCCCTTTAGTTATTATAGGGCTTTTAAATTGATTTAATTTACTCATAATTTATTTAATAGTCCATTAAATGTTTAATAGTTATATTTAATTCCAAAAAATTCTAAGAAAATTCTAGGGCGGTACACATCACATACAATTTAGGACTCCTTGAAGCCTGTTTAAGAGAGCAAGATATTTTTTTTTAAAAAAAGGAAGTTAATAATAAATGAACTGAGACATGATTGAAGACTTCGGATGACACCTATGAAGTTTTAGGCAGGAAAGGTGATGTACAGGTTTGAGAATATTTTGCATCTGAAATCATAGATTTGTCGGACTGAAACTTACTGAAATACGTTGGAGAGGTTCATGTTGGACAAGAAAATTTCTGTATTGTTTTACATTCGGAATGTTCTTCTTTGTCAATTGAACAGCCCATAAATACAGATACCAAGTACTTGCATATGCCCAAACCTTTTCCCCTTCAACCAATATATTTCCCTTCTGGTACCATTTTTTGCAGGTTATTGGTGGTTTGGTTATAGTCATAATTAATGCTTCCTTTGGTGTCACCTACCACACAATCTGCCTCTTATGTGTTCACTCATTTTGAAACATCACCTGAGTCAACTGGGATAAGGAGCAAAGCATATGCAGCCATCCTTTCTGTTCTCGTCAGTCAATACTCCCTCTATGGATACGATGCTGTAGCACACTTGACAGACGAAACCAAAGGTGCAGACAAAAATGGTCCATTGCAATACTTTCCAGTATTGGGATCATATCAGTGTTTGGGTGGGGATACATCTTGGCCCTCACTTTCAGCATTCAGGTAGTCATCCATAAACACTTCTTGGGTATCCACTCTCCTCAGACTACCACATTCTACTGATTGTACTGTGTTTGTGGCAGCATTTTGAGTATTTGTATGATGTAACCAATGAGACTGCGGGAGCATATGTGCCTGGATAGATTCTATATGATGCATTCCATGGAAGAAACCGTAACTCTGTTGGTGCCATCGTTCTGCTATTTGTTATCTGGGGATGGTTCTTCTTTGGTGGTCTTTCAATAACTACAAGTGTTGCTAGAGTGGTTGGTTTTGTTCGGGATATCACCGTTAGTAGTTAACTAATGGTTTTTGCTTGTTACAATGATGTAATCGACTCCAGCTAAGGATTTTAGTAATGGTTCAACTTTTTTGAACCCCAATTAGACGAGATCAAATTAAACATAAAAGGTTTTACAAAACCTAAAGCATTCTCATTGAATTGTAGCTCCCTCTCTACAAGGAAGTGGGACCAATGTTTAGAAAGGTGGAAGCGGACTCACAAATTTTCATTTCCCCCACCTTACTAAATTTTATCCTTCATCAGTTTTATCACTTAATTGCTCAACTCTGAAATCTTCGTCCTCGGACTTTATTGCTCTGTTCTCCAACTCTGAGTTGTCTTCTTTTGTTATCACAGGAAACAGCGGGTGGCAGTTGGCAAATTTCAGGATGACACAATGCCAACCATGTGTCCCCCTTGTCAATATTATCAAGCATGCAGCACACATTTGTACATCATCCTTGTTTTATGTGAGATAGTAAATTTAACAATGCAATATGCAACTATCAAATCATTGTATGCTTGATGTCCTCCGCTATTTTGGGCGGGGTTGGGGTGGTTGCTTGGGGATGGGGAAATAGGGTTTTGCCCACATTCCTTTCAAAACCTTTTCTTTGTTTGCTAATTCAGGATTATGCAGAAATGTCAAAATCATATCGAACTGGCGAACGTTTTTCTATAGCATGTCGAGTTATGTTCTCCTCTGCTTGTCAAATTGTAGAGTCACTCCTTGAGTAACAATGAATTATATTTTAATGTCTAAATCTTCATTATTCGACATAAAAAATTTTACAAAATAAACTCACATGCGAAGCACGTTTCTTTGACTAGTATTTGGAATCATAAATTGAGTGTAACTGAGACATAAACCTCCTCCGCCCCCCAACCAAACCCAAGCATGTAAATAAATTACAAAGGAAAAGAGATAAAGAAATAAGGAAATGAAGAAACTGAACGAAGTTTGTTACTAGAAAAGAAACAATGATCCTTATACGTTTTATTCATCTACTTCTATCATACACCTTTTTTATTAATTTTTTTGATTGAAGAACATAGAGAAAATCGCATTATCGCTTTAAAAGCTGGGAAAACTTAACACACAGTGCACGTACCAAAAAAACCGGCACAAATGGCCACGATCACAAGTTACTTTTCCGTAGATCAACTTTGCTTGAAAAATATTTCCCGTATGCTGATCTATAGAAATATGATGCACTCTAAGAAAAGGTGCGATTGGTGACCCCGAATATTCCGGTCACTACTCCGTCGCTACATATATTTACGACGGAATAAAATATTTGTCGCATATTTTTTATCAAAATTCACGACAAAAATATTTTGCGTCGCTATTCGGTCGCAAACTTAGCGACGGAATAAAATTCACCTCCAATCTGTCGCACAATTTGGATTTTCTTTATTTTGTGACCGATACTTATTTTGTCGCAAAATAAACATAATTAGCGACGGAATGTTGCCATCTCAAACCTGTCGCAAAGTTCAATGGGTTTTTTGTGCGACAGACATACAATCCATCTTTAGATCCGTTGGAAAATACATTGCAAATTATTTTTTATTTTCTAAAAATATTTATTTATTTAAAAATATCATTAAACCTATTTCCATACCAAATCTATAACATTTATATCAGACACACAATGACAAATAAAAATTACATATTTATTTCTTTAAATCTAACTAAAATACAACATTGTTCAAATACAATGCTTAAAGAGTACATTTTTTACAATAACATAAATCAAAAAAAACTTCCACATTGTCGTCCTCCTCGTCTCCCTTGTTGCCTTGTGATGAATGCGTAGTAAGATCCTATATTAGAAATTAAAATAGAAAAATATTAGACATATGCATTTAAAATAAATTTCAAAAGATATAAATTAAAATAATTTTTTAGTTAAAAATAAAAGAGTTCTATTGAAATTCTTCAATTTTAAACTTTAGTTAATTTCTAAATGCATGAATCGATAATTCGATTTAGATTCCGTCAACTCCAATTGGTCACTCTCACCTCTCTGGTCATATTGGAATACTCGGCACACCGATCTGACAGGTATTTAAGATATTGGACTCTCGAACCAGATTTCTTCAATTTTAAACTTAACTTAATTCCTAAATAGATAATATGTGCGCTGAGCCCAAATTAAAATTTTGATTTAGATTTTGCCAGCTCCCACAAGTCACTCCCATCTCTCCAATCATGTTGGAATAATCAGCACACCAACCAAACTGTCAAGAAGCTATCACTTCACTAAATTTAAAATCTGGTCCACAAATGATTGAAGAGAATAGTTAAGTACTGATACCTAGTCAAATCTACAGAGAAATTGAGATTTTTAATTTGAAAATCTTAGGTTGTTACTTTGAAATAGTGAGAAAATGGGGTTGAAAAGAACACGATTAAAGTTGCAAACTTTAAATCAACTAATCTAGACAAAGAAAAATTAAAAACTAAGGCTCTTCATCATTTTAAATCACTAATTAAGCAAGAAAAAGATATATATTTTAGATCTAGAATGCACCTTAATCTACTCAAATAATGTCTTAAACTATCACTAAAATGAATAATACTTCTGATTAAAATCAACTAGACGCACACACAGCTAACTTTGAAATAAAAACACCACAATCACCACACTTAGAAGAGAAAGAAATAGATTAGGGGGAGAAAATAAACAAAAGAACAACGTCGCCTCCACTAAATTGCTATAAAGAAAGAGTTACAAAGTGATTTTGCGAAAGAAATTAAACAAAAGACAACTATGGTCTCTAAGAGAAATAAAATAAACTATCAAGAAAGTCCCAAGAGAGAGAGAAAGACATTCAAAGAAACTAAAGGAAGAAAGGAGTTACAGCCACAAGGGCCTTGTGCCCTCCTTTGGATCTCTTGCCACCAAGACCGCCTTCCTGCCGTGCCTCCTTGCACCCTGTAGAAACTCCAAAGAAAAGAAATACAAAAAAACACCCACTGCCTCCTTTGATAGGTACTCCGCCAACAACCCACACCCAGCTTCATGTGAACATGGCCTTCCCAATCAACTGAAGCATATCATACATGACTTCCAAACCTGCCAAGCATTGGAAGCATTGCGTCGAACATGGCCTTCCCTGTCAACGCAACATATCATACCTAACTTCCCAACTTGCCAAACATTGGAAGGCGGTGACCGGATCCACCCAAGGGGTCAAAGAACCGAGGTGGCTGGATCCAGCCCCTTCCCAACTTTGGCGCCACACATGCAACCTTTTCCAAACCTGACGCCTTTCCCTCCTTTGCCACTGTTGGCTGCCCTTGGAGGGTTGAGAGATGCTTGTGTTGAGTTTCTCCAGGTGATTTTGATGATAACAAAACTCCGAACTTGGTTTCTGCCTCGTGCCATGCCTAAGTACTCAAAAGCAAGCATTGAATATGATTAAGGCAAATTTACATAATGTCAAATGTTCAAAATGATTCACAGTTTTTAAGATGCATATAAAGAGTTCAAATGAATTTCACATGGATGTAAACACATGTTCAATCCAAAGCTTAATCGTATAGACATGTTTTTGTGGGCTAGCAATCTGTTTTTGCAGGAAATAAAGATTTCGGTCGACCTATGGGACCATTTCGGTCGACCTAATTTTCCAGCAACCAAGGGACTTAACTCTGAGAAAGTTTGGTCGACCTAAAGGGGTAGTTCGGTCGACCTAACTTTCAAAGATGGAAAACTCTGAAAATTTTCAGAGTTCGGTCGACCGACCGAAATCTTCGGTCGACCGAACCCTTCGAGGCAGCCAATTTTGACTTTGTTCTCTTCAACGTTTTCAAGCCCTCTCTTTAGGACTTTTGGGTTTCAAAGCCACCAGACATGCCTAAATTCGTGGATCTATGTCTTGGCATGTCCCTTGACCACCCAAAGTAATATAAAAACACATATTTGGGCTACGAAACCTTAATCACTCAAGGAATCAAGTGGAGGCTACCAAGGGGAGAAGGAGAGCTGCTGTGAGAACTCCGTGAACAGTAATTCGTCCATAAATTCTTCATCCAAGAGCAAGCTTCTCAAGATCAAGCTGAGGCAAATCAAGGGGAAATCAAGTGAAGAAACAACATCAGTCCAAGATCTGCATCATTCACTAAGGAGGAGCTTAAACATGAAGTTTTCATTTGTGTTTCTATCCCTATCTTCAATTGAGCATCAAGTCTGTGTTCTTGTAATCTATAAACATTCGTGTGTGTTTGGATCTACCTAGATTTGTGGTTGTGTGTGGATCGACTCAGATCGGTGGTCTTGTATATTGTTTCATTCAGATTTGTATGTGTGCGTGGATCTCTTCAGATCTGCGTGTATGTGTGAATCTATCTAGATCTGGGTGTTCTTGTGTGTAGAGTGTTGCGTCTATTGCAGCGTGTGTATGTGTTGTTGATCTGGTCGTCAGATCGTGTTGGAGACTCCGTCTCCGTGTATGTGTTGGGGCGTGTCCCCGTGTGTTTGCAGGCATTGTCCTGCGTGTGTGCTGGAGTTTGGCTCCGTGTTGGGGATTCATCCCCGTGCTGGTTTCCAGTAGTGAAGCCTCACCGAGTTTTGGTGATGGGTGGACGTAGGTTGCTGGCGTTGCATCCAAACCACCTTAAAATCCCTGTCTATTGTATGGTTTGGTTCATTTCTTCTACCCCATTCTGTGTGATTATTCATGCATATTGTTCTTCCGCGTTTGTCATTTCAGATCTAGCATAAATTGATCTTTTCTCTAAAAAGATCTTTGGTATATCAAAAGCTGGATTCAGATTGACAAGGCTAATCTTGTCAGGACGATAACATCTTGCGTAAGTAGAATCTTCGGATTCTCACCTCCGCCTTGTACCAAATAACTATCTTGGTGATTGTTTTTGGTAGATCAAATTTGTTTTGCAATAGATCTAAACCTCTTAGTTGATGTTTTATCATATTTGTTTAAATCGGGTAAAGTTTTCTAAAATTTATAATCACCCAATTCACCACCCCCCCTCTTGGGTGTCATTGATCGTGGGACTTCAATTGGTATCAGAGCTAAGGCTCTATTTTTCATAGATCTAACGATCTAGAGCAAGATCTAGAACAATGGCTACCAAAGTGTTTTCGATAGATTCTCCACCTGTGTTTGATGGTTCTAACTTCCATTTGTGGTTAGGAAGAATGTATAGTCTTGTCAACTCATATGACCCTAAACTATGGAAGCTTATCTCACATGGTCCTTATGAGTTGCCTGAAGACGAAGATGTCTGGAGCTCAGAATATGAGTCAAAAACATGATCGAAACTGCTTAGTTCTCAGTTTACTCACTGCCGCAGTTGATGCTAATCGTTTTCCTTTTGCTTCCAACTGCAGCTCCGCAAAGGACATACTGGATGGATCAGTTAGATTCCATGAAGAGAATGAGGACAAATGTCTTATGGCAAGTATGAGTGATCATGGCAGTGATCAGTAGAATGGATCACCCTCAGAGGTAAATTTAGATTCTAAAAATATATCTCTTGATGAGCTATGAGATGGATACAGTGTTCTTGCAAGTAAATATAAGAAGCTAAGATCTGAGAATAAAAAATTGAAAAAGAAGGTTGAATAAAACAACTATGATTCCTCTTGTAAAAAATGCTCACATTTAGAGGAATTGATTGAGACTCATGTATTCGACATTGAATTTCATAAAGATCAAATTTGCTCCTTAAGAAATGAAAATAAAGAGTTGAAAGAAAAAGTAAACTCAATGGCCAATGATCAAACCTTGATAAATGAACTCATTCGTGATTAAAAGCTGGCAAAAGAAAATGAGAAACTGAAGGAATTAAACACGGCCATTTCTGAAAGATTGTTGGTTCTAGAAAAAGGAAAATATGTGGCTGTAGATGAGTGTGAAAATGTGGATGAAATAAAATAAGAAGTAGAATGCATCAAGAATACTAATGTTGTGTTAAACGTCAGCCTTACTACTTGTGAAGAAGAACTTGCTAATGTTGAGTTACATATCACATCTCTAGAAAGTGAAATCCAGGACTTGCATAATTCATTGTCTAGATTCGTGGATGGTCAAGATAATATGGATAAACTTTTGGGCATGAAAGTCAATTTTCAAAGGGAAGGGCTTGGCTATAACCCTGTAAAGAAGTAGTCCTTTGCAAATAAGTTAACTACTTCTTTTGTTCAAAGTTCAAGTATAGCCAGTACCTCTACTTCACCTCCAAAGCAGTTTTCTGTCCAAAAGATTCAAAAAGAAAATAAAAATCAGAAAATTAATTTTCATCAAAAATACAAAAATGCTGCTAGCACCACTATGCATGCCACACACACTCATACATCTAAAAAGAAAATTTCATGTTTTTATTGTGGAAGACATGGACATGCCATGCATGATTATTTTACTATGAAGAATGATGATTTAGAAGCATACAGGTATAGAATAAACAATGGAAAAGACAGGGGTAGGTCGACGCACCCCAAGGCTAAACATCACTACCAACCAATGGTGTCAACACATCGTGTGTTCTGGACCCATTATCCTCAGCCAAAACCAAGGGAAGGTCGACCTAGGATCTCTAATGTGTTTAACACACCTCTTGCCAATTGGAAATAAGATTGGAACAAAAGGTCACATGCTTCAAGGAATCTGTATACTTTTAAGTATTCAAAGTCATGCTGTGATTATTATGGCAAATCTGGGCATATGATGCATGATTGTTTCTTTATGAAAAATGATGATTTCAATGTTGTCAAAAAGTGGAAATCACGTGCCAAGAGTGCTAACCCACAAGAACCCAAGATGGCTTGGGTACCTAAGAATTCAAAATGAGAAATCTATTTTACATATGTGCATTGGGAATATGAAGCGTGAAATATGTATTCAGTCAAGAAGGTAAGGCACACGGGCCAAGCAGCATAAGTCAGGTCAAATGAAAAATTAAAAAAAAATAAAATCTGAACACTCAGGTGATATCCCTCTCACATCTCTAGAAAAGGTGTTATGTCTTATTTTCTTTTGTGTTGAATCTCATGTGATAATGTATATGTTTGTACATGCATTCCATCCATAGTTGTCTGCATATCGTTGTGCATATCGCCTGTCAGATAGCATCTTGTTGAAGGGGAGCTTGAAAATTTTCAAATCAAAATTTCAATGCATACATTGAGTCTGCATACACTTTCACATGTCGTCATGCACAAAAGTTGAAGAATCTATCTTCAAACTAGAATGAATTTATGTCATAGTGCATTGCAATCCTCCTACCTTCATCACATCCATGACTACAAAGTATATCAAATGCTGACACGTGGAAGGGCGGGTTAAGCTTGTCTGGAAACTATCACTATGCGTGAGGAGATCTTCAGATCTAAGCTCTCCGCTTGGTACTATGAGTCAATCATTCATAGGTTGCATGTGATGCAGCGACCCAAGATCCGGATACCGAAAAGGAACTGATACCATTGGAATCCTGCCCCACCGCCCACGAGCCGAGAGGGCTCGGAAGGGCTAAAAGGAGTGTGGAGATACAAAGAAATAGGAAATAAGGCAGGACAATTCAACAATTAACATAAATAAATAAACAATTACAATAGAGTCTAGTCCAACAGAAATTACAGTCTAAGACAGGAAACGTACCAAATGCCAAGTGAACACTCGGCCCGGCGAGCTGACAACTAAGGACCTCCGTACAGCACCCTCGAACCTCGAGGGAGAACCGACACACCTGAAAAGCAAGGGTGAGTCTCCTGTCACTGGCTCAGTAGGGATCCTGCAGAACCCCAACCGAGAACAACGGAGGTAACGGAAAGAAGTAACTACGAAAGCAGGAAAGTAACTACGAAAACAGGAAAGTAACTACGAAAGCAGGAAAGTAACTACGGTGGCCGGTAAAACCTCGGCTCTACAGCTACTCCTACTATACCAGAAAACACGACCCGGTATCCCAATTGAAGGACAACCAAGCCACGAAACCGACATCCTGATCCCACGATCGGGAGACGACCAGAACGCGAATCGCCCTAGCCACGCTACTAGGAAAACGCTACGATACCACGTCGCAGAGGCCTGCCCTCACAGAAGGGCCCATGCCAAAACCACACGGTCTGGAAACACGGTCACGACCTCACCGTCGTGAACACAGCGTTGTCTATGGAAAAGTCCTCGGTGACGCTCACCGGAAACCCCAGACCACGACTGCGGGAACGCTCCCGAAACTACACACGAAACCCCATTCGCAGACGGGAACAGAAACCCGAGACACGACAACTCACGTCACGTGACGGGAGTACCGCCCACCAGAAGAACAGACCGGATGCGTCCCATGACGTCTTACACCGCGCCCCTGTGTCTATCTACGACGTCCCAGGCGGAGACAGAGACACTAAAGTAACCAGTACCACAAACAAGGACTAGCTGAGGTCCCGCTAGTCAGCGCGGGCCCGACGCCCTCAGCCCCGTGTGCACACTCAGACCATATGCCCTAGGCCTATCCTCTAGCTGATTCTTCCCCCGAAGCCTGGACTCGACTGCGCGTGGGGGCCCTACGGTAACCAGCCTAATAACCGTCTCTCTCGGGTAAGCCGCTCCACCACTCCCAGGTGGGTCAGCACACGCATACCGTAAGAAGGCTATGACTAGTGGGGGCTCACAGAACGTGGACACAGAAAACCACGCACGCACCCATCGCGAGTAACGTGGAGTAACAGGTGGCTCGACGCCACCAGACTCTGAATGGTCCACTAGACCTAATGAACCCAACTGTCCTTGAGTCATGAGACTCAGGGTAAGTCGTCAATCTGGCCTAATCCCTACATCCAAAACCACGATGCGGTGACTCACGAGGCAGTTCACAACTACCGAGACCCTTCCCTCAAAAAGGGAACACCAAAGACCTCCAGCTCTAGGCTGGGAGATTGGACTCATAGTCTAAGGCCAAACACGTGGCCCACTTGGAAGACACTTCCAGAAGAAACTCACGACGTGCGAAGAGGGTCCTCCGCACTCACATCGACACACAGTGACTCGATCGAGCGTAACATAAAAGCCCAGAACACACACACCCACGGGCACACTAATTGAGGTAAACAATACCTTCGGACACCCAAAGATGTGGTCACAGAACTCCACGGGGTGTCTGAGACACACACGGTCAAGGGAGGCACGATCAGCCGTAGACTATCCGCCCTGGGCTGCTCGACTGGTCACCCTCAAGAACGCGCTACCCACATATAGCGCGTTCATAAAAAAATGTGCTATACACCTATAGCACGATAAAACAGAATGCACTATACTTATATAGCGCGACAGACCAGAACGCGCTAGCCACCTGTAGCGCGATAAGAATGAACGCGCTATACACCTATAGCGCGATAAGAACGGAATGTGCTACCCACCTGTAGCGCGATAAGAACCGTCTTACTGTTCATCTTCTCCGATGAACGCGCTCTATCGGGGCGGCGCGATCTCTAAGAACGCGCCCATCTGGGCGAGCGCGTTCTTAGTCCGCGCCTGAAAATGGGAAAAAACGCGAAGAAACTCATTCCACGCCCCAATCACCCCCAGGTGAAGGGGAAACAATGGGAAAGTCATTCCCCAAGCCCCTAGGCATTCAACGATGCCCTCAAACCACCAATTAACGTGTTAAAGCGCTAGATCAAGCTTACACCCTAAAAACATGCATATTCCCCAAAATGTGAAAAGAACCCCACTCGGCTCGCCCCGGGCTGCCAAATCCGCTGGAAAAGAAGTACACGAGCTGAGGGTCCATCTCCCTACCTCCACCGAAGATTTCATGCCCCAAGGTCGCCGATCTGTGAAGAAATGTCGTTTAAACCCTCGCCGGCTCGCGATCCCATGAACCACCTCCACCATCGTGATCCTCGTCCCAAGCCCATCGCTCCACGCCCCATGAGCCACGCCGCCCCGCTCTCGCTGCCTCCGTCGGCCGTCCGGAGTGAGAGGGGGAGAGGAGAGAACGTGAGAGAAGAGAGAGGGAAAAAAGAGAGAAATGAGATATGGGGGAGAGAGAAAAAGGGGAGGTTAATATATAAAAAATCCAAAAATTCTCAAAAATACCAAAAAATAGGAAAAATGCTCCCCGCGATCCT
Source organism: Amorphophallus konjac (assembly GCA_022559845.1). Taxonomy (NCBI): domain Eukaryota; kingdom Viridiplantae; phylum Streptophyta; class Magnoliopsida; order Alismatales; family Araceae; genus Amorphophallus; species Amorphophallus konjac. The sequence continues at coordinate 145,174,439 of CM040121.1, forward strand.
CGGAGAACGTACAACGCAGTGGTAACGTCCCGGTGTCAGAGAACACAATGGTTCACCCTACACGGGATTCCGAAGGTCCGATAGATGAAAACACGCGTAAAACCCAAAACGCGACCCGGGACCCGCACAGGCACTCCGAAAATTCCAGAAAAAAGTCGACGTGCTCCTCACAACGCCACGGACCAAAGGAAATTCTCGGGCACACCACCAATGGGTCCGAAAATCCGATATAAAATTTCAAAGCTCACTCGGACACAATTCGCAACCAGCGGAAAGATGATCCGAAACCCACTGATCCAGATCCGAAAACCCGGGACATTACAGCCCTCCCCCCTTAAAGGAATTTCATCCTCGAAATTAAGGACAAACGCAGGAACACAGGGGAAAAGAGCTTTAACCAACCGACAACACTGTCAGAGGCCCAGCACTGAGAACCTAGATTCTCACAGAAACACAGATCCTGAGGGATACGGCCAGACCATAATCACAAGCAGCACCTCGCTCTATACATTACACACATCGATCATCAGAGCAGGCATAACACAAAAAGTGCAAGTCTGTCATCACCTCAGCAGCACGAAAACCAATCACGGCATCGTTGCCACCCTCTCACCCATCGAGGGAAAGCAATCCTCGTCACAAGAACCAATCCATCGGTCAACGCCCATGCTCGGCGGACCAACCAAACACCAGCTTCACAACCCGCTGACCGATCTCACCCCCCTGCACCGGGGACAACCATCACTGAGCTTCCACCAGCTCACACCTGGCAAGCCAAACGCCAACAACAGCAGCGGACCAACTATGCCAGACGACAAACTTCGACAGAGCCCAGATCCCATTCGGGAAAACACATCACAGAAATGGCCACCAAAGGCCTCACTTGCACACGGCTCTCGCCATTCCCGATGCGCAACCACCAGCATCTTCTGTCCGTGAAAGACCAATCGCCGATCACAAGACACTCGTCAACGGAAAACCTTCGCCGGCCTAGTAGGCACGATCCAAATCACGGCAGGCCATCCGCTGACTCACGCACAGACCAATACTGCAACCGATCTCGAACCTCACGCCAACTCTACCCCCTCAGAGGAGCACGGCAGAATCACATGACAAGATCTCTCCTCGGTCCTCACGTCACTCGACCCAGACTTATGAGGAATCCTCCCCTACTGGTCACAGACCGGGGATCACCATCCCACGCCAACCTCTCTTCACGGACCTCCAACCACAGGCATCACTCTTCCGTCATGTCTCATCGAATTCTATCTCATCTCAATTACACCAAATGGACGCCTGCCAATCCCGATTCCGCTCTTACCCCAGAGCCATGGGACACAACCTGAGTAATTCACGGCACAAAACTCCAAGGCAACCAAGTGCCACATGCTATCACAGCAACCTACTCGACAACACCACGACCAATGCACGCGGGTCCCTAGACAACACACATCTCACCATGGTCGACCACTCGGTCAACTCGACCAGCTGCTCACAGCCACCAACCGGGACCCATAATCTCTCAGAGATCACTTCTCCAAAACATGATCTCATCCGCGAACACAACATCCAATGCAAGAACCGGGTACTCATGCGGCAACCTCGCCAGCATATTTCCCCAACTCTCCACCTGCCAGTGCCATGAACCACAATATCTTGAGCAACGGCACGACAACAACACGTCTCACGCCACCGGAGACAACGCACATCGATGAACCAATCCTCCGCTGCTCCACACTTCCTCAGAAATCCACCCGTAGCAACCAATGCTACGATCCACGCACTCTAATCCACATGCACAACCAACCACCACGACAACGCGGGATCCTCCATCCCGACAATCCTCTGCAACTCCGCAGGCTCCAATCCTCAACACATCAGGAACCACAACACCAACCGCAATTCTCACGAACACCGCTCGACTGGCACACATCATTTTGAACGGCGCCAACACACCCTTACACAGCAGGGGACGGGCAACGCTTCTCGCAGACAACCATCTTGTCAAAACACGGGACGCGTCTCGCACGGACTTCATGGCGCACAGAGGGCCAACCAATCCGAACACACAATGCAAGATGATGAACCTTAGCCAAACGCGACCTCTTCCAACCAAGGGAAAACTCAATACACTTCCGACCAACATAAGGAAAAACTCCACGCTTGACCTGACCTCGAATCTCGCACATGCTAGGAACCGCACCTTCCAGCACCAAGAAAGCCATCACTTCCGTCAGGTCAGCTCCTCCGACAACACTCGCCAAGTGTTCCGTCAGACCACGATCACAGCATCTCTCGATGCACCACCGCTGCAATTCCTTAAACTTCAACACGCCATGCCAAGAGCCGCAACATGAGCCATAATCGACAACCGTCAACGCTCATCCTCGAGTCCCGAAACCACCCCAGAACCTTCTCATCTCAAACCAAACCTAGGGCGAACACAGCTCATTCGAACGCAAGATCGCAGGAGCAAGAACTTACTGGGACATCTCCGCCCAATCCTGCCTCAAAGTCCGCAAAATAACTGGGATCGGCACGTCATTTCTGACGCCACAGAGCATGCCAAGGACATCAGGCTCGACAAATCAGTAGCTCAACCAGAAGACCTTCCGCTTACCCAAGCACAATTCTTGACCAGAGCACTCGCTTTGACACCTCAAACCACAACCTCAGCACATCAGGGGCTGGATAAATCTTAAGCTGGAGTGGCCCACACCAATAATAGCTCCCTCAGAGCATGCTCATGGCCACTTAACCACAAACAATCCTCGCCAACCACCTGACCTCGCTGCAGATTCCTCGAACGCAGCACCGCAGCAACACGCCTGCCGGCAACCTCTACCCAACGCAGCGCAACCGGGGCCACCACCTATCTAAAAGAAATCTCTCCATTACGTCCCTCGGGCCCCGCACCGGCGCTCCATGAAACAGCAACCACATTCACCGCGCCAACGCCGCGCACTCAAGCTCTTACACGAGAAACCAAGCGGAAAATAAGCACAAAATCCTATGCCAGCTACCGACTGTACTGGACACTATGGACTCTGATCACTACAATATCTCGAATTCCCATGTACGTCCACAACCACGCTCTGATACCAACTGTAGCGACCCAAGATCCGAATATCGGAAAGGAACCGATACCATTTGAATCCTGGCCCGCCGCCCACGAGCTGAGAGGGCTCAAAAGGGCTAAAAGGAGTGTGGAGGTACAAAGAAATAGGAAATATGATAGGATAATTCAACAATTAATAAAAATAAATAAATAACTACAAGAGAGTCCAGTCCAATAGAAAGTACAGTCTGAGACAGGAAACGTACCAAATGCCAAGTGAACACTCGGCCCGATGAGTTGGCAACTAAGGACCTCCGTACAGCACCCTCGAACCTCGAGGGAGAACCACCATACCTAAAAAGTAGGGGTGAGCCACCTGTCACTGGCTCAGTAGGGATCCCGCGGAACCCCAACCGAGAACAACGGAGGTAACGGAAAGTGGTAACTACGAAAGTAAGAAAGTAACTACAAAAGTAGGAAAGTAACTACGAAAGCAGGAAAGTAACTACGGTGACCGGTAAAACCTCGGCTCTACAGCTACTCCTACTGTACCAGAAAACACGACCCGGTCTCCCAGTTGGGGAACAACCAAGCCATGAACCCGACATCCCGATCCCACTGTCGGGAGATGACCAGAACGCGAACCGCCCTAGCCACGCGACTAGGAAACCGCTACGATACCACGTCGCAGAGGCCTACCCTCACAGAAGGGCCCAAGCCAAAACCACACGGTCTGGAAACACGGTCACGACCTCGCCGTCGTAAACACAGTGTTATCTAGGGAAAAGCCCTCGGTGACGCTCATCAGAAACCCCAGACCTCGACTGCGGGAACGCTCTCAAAACTACACATGAAACCCCATCTCGCAGACGGGAACAGAAACCAGGGACACGACAACTCACGTCACGTAACGGAAGTACCACCCACCAGAAGAACAGACCGGATGCGTCCCCTGACGTCTTACACCGCACCCCTATGTCTAGCTACGACGCCCCAGGCGGAGACAGAGACACTAAAGTAACCAGTACCACAAACAAGGACTAGCTGAGGTCACGCTAGTCAGCGCGGGCCCGACGCCCTCAACCCCATGTGCACACTCAGACCATACGCCCTAGGCCTGTCCTCTAGCTGGTTCTTCCCCCGAAGCCCGAACTCGGCTGCGCGTGGGGGCCCTACGGTAACCAGCCTAACAACCGTCTCTCTCGGGTCAGTCGCTCCACCACTCCCGGGTGGGTCAGCACACGCGTGCCATAAGAAGGCTACGACTAGTGGGGGCTCACAGAACGTGGACACAGAAAACCATGTACGCACCCATCGTGAGTAACGTACAGTAACAGGTGGCTCGACGCCACCAGACTCTGGATGGTCCACTAGACCTAATGAACCCAACGGTCCTTGAGTCACGAGACTCGGGGTCAAGACCGTTGCACACGACATCACTAAGCCGTCAATCTGGCCTAATCCCTGGTCCAAAACCACGATGTGATGACTCACGAGGTAGTTCGCAACTACTAAGACTCTTCCCTCAAAGAGGGAACACCAAGGACATCCAGCTCCAGGCTGGGAGATTGGACTCACAGTCCAAGGTCAAACACGTGGCCCACTCGAAAGACACTTCCAGAAGAAACTCACGACGTGCGAAGAGGGCCCTCCGCACTCACACCGACACATAGTGACTCGATCGAGCGTAACACAAAAGCCTGGAACACACACACCCACGGGCACACTAATCGAGGTAAATAAAACCTCCGGACACCTAAAGACGCGGTCACAGAACTCCACGGGGTATCTGAGACACACACGGTCATGGGAGGCATTGTGGCGACCTGAGAATCCGGTTACCGAGAAGGCCCGATAACTCGAGACTCGAACCGCCGCCCACGAGCCGGGAGGGCTCGGAAGGGCTAAAAAGGAGTGTAGAGGTACAAAGAAATAGGAAATAAAGCAGGACAATTCAACAATTAATAGAATTAAATAAACAACTACAACAGAGTCCAATCTAACAGAAGTATAGTCTAAAGCAGTAAAACGTACCGCATGCCAAGTGAACACTCGGCCCGGCAAGCTGGCAACTAAGAACCTCCGCACAGCACCGTCGAACCTCGAGGCAGAACCGCCGCACCTGAAAAGCAGGGGTGAGCCTCCTGTCACTGGCCCAGTAGGGATCCCGCGGAACCCCAACTAAGAGACAACGGCAGCACGGAAAGTAGTAACTACGAAAGCAGGAAAGTAACTACAGTGGCCGGTAAAACCTCGGCTCTACAGCTACTCCTACTGTACCAGAAAACATGACCTAGTCTCCCGTCGGGGGACAACCAAGCCACGCACCCGACCACCCGATTCCACGATCGGGGACCACCAGACACGAACTGCCCTAGCCACGCTACTAGGAAAACGCCACGATATCTCCGTAGCGGAAGCCTGCCCTCACAAAAAGGGCCCATGCCAAAACCACACGGTCAGGGAACACGGTCACGACCTCACCATCGTGAATACAACACTGTCTGGGGAACGGCCCTCGGTGACGCTCACCGGAAACCCCAGACCTCGACTCCGGGAACACTCCCGAAACCACTCCCGAAGTCCCGTCTCGCGGACGGAAACAGAACCCGGTACACGACAACTCACGTCACGTGACAGGAGCACCACCCACTAGAAGAACGACCGGATGCGTCCCCCAACGTCTTACACCGCGTCACAAGTGTCTAGCTACAACGCCCCAGGCGGAGACTCAGACACACTCATTAACCGGTACCACAGAACAAGGACTAGTTGGGGTCGCGCCTGTCGCCACCGTCCGACGCCCCCAACCTCGTGTGCACACTCAGACCATACGCCCTAGGCCTGTCCTCTAGCTGGTAATTCCCCCTAAGCCCGGACTCGACTGTACGTGGGGGCCCTACGGTAACCAGCCTACTCACCGTCTCTCTCGGGTCAACCACTCCACCACTCCCAGGTGGGTCAGCACACGCGTGCCGTAAGAAGGCTACGACTAGTGGACGTGTCACAGAACGTGGACACTGAAAATCATGCACATCGCGAGTAACGTGAAGTAACATGTGGCACGACGCCACCAGACTCTAGATGGTCCACTAGACCTACTAAACCCAACGGCCTTTGAGTCACAAGACTCGGGGTCAAGACCGTTGCACACGACAGCACTGAGCCGTCAATCTGGCCTAATCTCTAGGTCCAAAACAACGATGGGAAGACTCACGAGGTAGTTCACAACCGCCGAGACCCATCCCTCGAGGAGGGAAACTAAGAAACCTCCAACCCCAGGCTGGGAGACTGGACTCACCGTCCAAGGCCATACGCTTGGCCCACTCGGAAGCCACCTTCCAGAGAAGCAATGACTTACGGGGAAACCTCACCTCACTCACACCGATACCTGGTGACTCGATCTAGCAAGAACACGGAATCCCGGAACACCAGGGGTCACCCGGACCCACCAAGCTTATAGGCATGCTTATCGAGGTAACACGGTACCTCCAGACACCCCAAAAACACGGTTGCGGTACTCACGGGGTGCCCGAGACACTCACGGCCAAGGAAGGCATGATCAGCCATAGACTACCTACCCTGGGCCGCCCGACTGGTCACCTCAAGATCGCGCTACCCTCGTATAGCACGTTCAGAACAGAACGCGCTATACCCCGGTAGCGCGACTTGACAGATCGCGCTATGACCCCATAGCACGACAAAACAGAACGCGTTAGGACCCCCTAGTGCAACAAGATAGAACGCGCTAGGATCCCCTAGCGCGACAAGACCGAACGCACTAGGACTCCCTAGCGCGACAAGACCGAACGCGTTAGGACCCCCTAGCGCGACAAGACAGAACGCGCTAGGACCCTATAGCGCGATAGGAACCGCGTAACTGTTCATCTTCCTCGATGAACATACCCTATCGGCCATCCTCTCGCCCACCGAGGGAACGTAATCCTCACCACAAGAACCAATCCACCGGTCAATGCCCACGCTCGGCGGACCAACCAAACACCAGCTTCTCTGCCAGCTGACCACCACAAATTTGTCGGCTCCACGCTGAGGACCACTCCACACTCGAAAAGCCGAACGCCACAACAGCACGGGACCAACTCTGTCAAAACTCAAACTTTGACAAAGCTCAGATCCCATCTGGGAAAACACACCTCAGAAATGGCCACCAAAAGGACTCACCTGCACGCGGCTCTCGCCATTCTCGAACCACAACCACCAGTATCTTCTGTCTGTGAAAGACCATCCACCTGTCACCAAACATTCTTCAACGGGAAACCTCCACCGGCCCAGCACGCACGATCCAACTCATGACAGGCCATCCGCTGACTCATGCACAGACCAACACCACAACCGATCTCGAACCTCACGCCAACTCTACCCTCTCAGGGGAGCACGGTGAAACCACATGACAAGATCTCCCCTCGGTCCTCACGTCACTCGACTCAGACTTATGGGGAATCCTCCCTTGCCGGTCGCAGACTGAGGATCAATATCCAACGCTAACGTCTCATCAGAGACCTCCACACACAGGCATCGACCACCATCCTATCTCATCGAAACCTCCATCTCAAATAATCCAAGAGGACGCCTGCCCATCCCGACTCCCGCTCTTATCACAGAGCCACGGGACACACAACCTCTTACAATCCACGACACACTTCTCTAAAACACTATCTCATCCGCGAATGCAACATCCAACGCAAGAACAGGGTACTCATGCGGCAACCTCGCCAGCATATTTCCCCAACTCTCCACCTGCCAGTGCCATGAACCACAATATCTCAAGCAACGGCACGTCAACAACACGTCTAATGCCGCCGGAGATAACACACATCGATGAACCAATCCTCCGCTGCTCTACACTTCCTCAGAAATCCACCCACAGCAACCAACGCTACGATCCGCGCACTTTGATCCACACGCACAGCCACCACATCGACAACTCGGGATCCACCATCCCTACAATCCTCTGCAACTCCGCAGGCTCCGATCCACGACACCTCGGAAAAAACAACACCAGCCACAATTCTCACGAACACCGCCCAACCAGCACTCGTCCTTCCTGAACAGCGCCAACACCCTTACACATCGGGGAACGGGCAACGCTTCTCACAGGCAACCACCTTAACCAACCGCGATCTCCTCCAACCAAGGGAAAAACTCAATACACTTCCGACCAACGGAAGGAAAACTCCACACGGGACCTGACCTCGAGCCTCGCGCATGCTGGGAACAGCACCTTCCAACACCAAGAAAAACCATCACTTCCGTCAGGTCAGCTCCTCCGATAACACTTACCAAGTGTCCCGTCGGACCACGATCACAACATCTCTCGATGCACCACCCCTGCAATTCCCCGAACTGCAACACGCCACGCTAAGAGCCGCAACGCGAGCCATAATCGACAATCGTCAACGCTCATCATCGAGTCCTGAACTCGCCACGGAACCTTCACATCTCGAGCCAAATCATGGGTGAACACAACCCATTCGCACACAAGAGCGCATGAGCAAGACTTACTGGGACACCACAGCCCAATCCTGCCTCGAAATCCACGAAAATAATCAGGACCGACACGTCACTTCTGACGCCACAAAGCATGACAAGAACATCGGGCTCGACAAATCAGCAGCTCAACAGAAAACCTTCCGCTCACACGAGCACAATTCTCGACCAAAGCACCCGCTCCAACACCTCAAACCACAACCTCAGCCCCTTAGGGGCTGGACAATCCTCAGACTGGAGTGGCCAAACTCAATAACAACTCCCTCAGAGCACGCTCACAGCCACTTAACGACGAACAACCCTCACCAGCCACCTGACCTAGCTGCAGACTCCTCGAACGTAGCACTGCAGCAACACACTCGCCGGCAACCTCTGCCCAACGCAACACAACCAGGGCCACCACCCAAGGGAGAAAGCTCTCAACCTCGATCCGCAGACCCCACGCCGGCACAAAAGCCGCGAACAGCAACCACCCTCACCGCGCCATGCAGCGCACTCAAGCGAGAAACAAAGCGGAAAACATGAATGAAACGTTATGCCAGTTGCCGACTGTACTGGATCTTACGGACTCTGATGGTTGCAATATCTTGAATTCCCATGTACGTCCACAACCACGCTCTGATACCAACTGTGGCGACCTGAGAATCCAATTACCGAGAAGGCCCGATAACCCGAGACTCGAACCGCCGCCCACGAGCCAGGAGGGCTCGGAAGGGCTAAAAAGGAGTGTGGAGGTACAAAGAAATAGGAAATAAAGCAGGACAATTCAACAATTAACAGAATTAAATAAACAACTACAACAGAGTCCAATCCAACAGAAGTACAGTCTAAAGCAGAAAAACGTACTGCATGCCAAGTGAACACTCGGCCCAGCAAGCTGGCAACTAAGAACCTCCACACAGCACCCTCAAACCTCGAGGCAGAACCGCCGCACCTGAAAAGCAGGGGTGAGCCTCCTGTCACTGGCCCAGTAGGGATCATGTGGAACCCCAACTAAGAGACAATGGCGGCACGAAAAGCAGTAACTACGAAAGCAGGAAAGTAACTACGGTGGCCGATAAAACCTCGGCTCTACAGATACTTCTACTGTACCAGAAAACACGACCTAGTCTCCCGTCGGGGGACAACCAAGCCACGCACCTGACCACCCGATTCCACGATCGGGGACCACCAGACACGACCCGTCCTAGCCACGCTACTAGGAAAACGCCACGATATCTCCGTAGCAGAAGCCTGCCCTCACAAAAAGGGCCCGAGCCAAAACCACACGGTCAGGGAACACGGTCACGACCTCACCATCATGAACACAACCAACGTTGTCTAGGAAACGGCCCTCGGTGACGCTCACCGAAAACCCCAGACCTCGACTCCGGGAACATTCCCGAAACCACTCACGAAGTCCCATCTCACGGACGGAAACAGAACCCGGTACACGACAACTCATGTCACGTGACAGGAGCACCACCCACTAGAAGAACGATCGGATGCGTCCCCCGATATCTTACACCGCGTCACGAGTGTCTAGCTGCAACGCCCCAGGCGGAGACTCAGACATACTCAGTAACCGGTACCACAGAACAAGGACTAGTTAGGGTCGCACCTGCCGGCACCGTCCGACGCCCCCAACCTCGTGTGCACACTCAGACCATACGCCGTAGGCCTGTCCTCTAGCTGGTAATTCCCCCTAAGCCCGGACTCGGCTGTACGTGGGGGCCCTATGGTAACCAACCTACTCACCGTCTCTCTCGGGTCAGCCGCTCCACCACTCCCAGGTGGGTCAGCACACGCGTGCCGTAAGAAGGCTACGACTAGTGGACGTCTCACAGAACGTGGACACTGAAAATCACGCACGCACCCATCGCGAGTAACGTGAAGTAACAGGTGGCACGATGCCACCAGACTCTAGATGGTCCACTAGACCTACTAAATCCAACGGCCTTTGAGTCACAAGACTCGGGGTCAAGACCGTTGCACACGACAGCACTGAGCTGTCAATCTGGCCTAATCTCTAGGTCCAAAACAACGATGGGAAGACTCACGAGGCAGTTCACAACCGCCGAGACCCATCCTCCAGGAGGGAAACTAAGAAACCTCCAGCCTCAGGCTGGGAGACTGGACTCACCGTCTAAGGCCAGACTCTTGGCCCACTCGGAAGCCACCTTCCAGAGAAGCAACGACTTGCGGGGAAACCTCACCACACTCACACCGACACACGGTGACTTGATCTAGCAAGAACATGGAAGCCTGGAACACTTGGGGTCACCCGGACCCACCAAGCCCATGGGCACGCTTATCGAGGTAACACGGTACCTCCAGACACCCCAAAAACATGGTCGCGGTACTCACGGGGTGCCCGAGACACTCACGGCCAAGGAAGGCATGATCAGCCATAGACTACCCACCCTGGGCCGCCCGACTGGTCACCTCACGATCGCGCTACCCTCGTATAGCGCGTTCAGAACAGAACGCGCTATACTCCGGTAGTGCGACGAGACAGATCGCGCTATGACCCCATAGCCCGACAAAACAGAACGCGCTAGGACCCCCTAGCGCAACAAGATAGAACGCACTAGGATCCCCTAGCGCGACAAGACCGAACGCGCTAGGACCCCCTAGCGCGACAAGACAGAACGCGCTAGGACCCTATAGCGCGACAGGAACCGCCTAAATGTTCATCTTCCTCGATGAACGTGCCCTATCGGGGCGGCGCGACCTTCAAGAACGCGCTACCTGAGACTAGCGCGTTCTCAGTCCGAAACCGGAAGAACGGGAAAACGGCGAGAAATCCATTCCACGCCCCATCCACCCCCAGGTGAAGGGGAAACAAAAGGGGAAAATATTCCCCAACCTCTCTAGCACCGAGAAGACCCATTTAAACCCCAAAAACACGATCAAAACACAAGATTCGGCTCACATACCCAAAAATTTGCATTTTCCTCAAATCCCTCGAATAAGCCCGCTCGGCTCACCACGGCCTACAAAACTCGCGAGAAATGAAGTACGCGTGTTGAGGGTCCATCTCTCTACCTCCACCAAAGATTTTGCGCTCCGAGCTCGCCGATCCGCGAAGAAAACGCCGTTGAAGCCTCGCCGGGACAGGATCTCGCGGCCGAGCTTCACCGCGCCTCCACCGCCTCGATCCTCATCCATCCTTGCCCGTGCCTCGCCCGCGCCGTCCGCACCTCGCCCGCGCTCCACCCCGTCGGCCACTGGAGAGAGAGGAGAGAGCGTGAGAAGAGAGAGGGAGAGAAGAGAGAAATGAGAGGGGAGAGAGAGAAAGGTTAATATATAGGAAAATCTGGAAATTTTGAAAAATATCAAAAAATAGAAAAATATACTCCCGCGATCCTCGGAACACGCTGATCGCCGTGGTAACGTCCCGGCATCGGAGAACTCAACAGTTCACCCTGTACGGGGTTCCGAAGGTCCTACAGATGGAAAACACGCGTAAAACCCAAAACGTAACTCGGGACCCACGACGGTGCTCTTAAAATTCCAAAAAATTACCGGCGTGCTCCTCACAACACCACGGACCCAAGGAAACACACGGGCACACCACCAATGGGTCCGACAATCCGGTAAAAATAGTCCAAAGCCCAATCGGACACAATCCGAAACCCACGGATCCAGATCCGAAAAATCCGGGGCATTACAGGCACGATCAGCCGTAAACTACCCGCCCTGGGCTACTCGACTGGTCGCCCTCAAGAACGCGCTACCCACATATAGCGCGTTAAGAACAAAACTCGCTATACACCTATAGCACGATAAAACAGAACGCGCTATACTTATATAGCACGACAGACTAGAACGCGCTAGCCACCTGTAGCACGATAAGAATGAACGTGCTATACACCTATAGCGCGATAAGAACGGAACGCGCTACCCACCTATAGCGCGATAAGAACCGCCTTACTGTTCATCTTCTCCGATGAACGCGCTCTATCAGGGCGACGTGATCTCTAAGAATGCGCCCATCTGGGGGAGCGCGTTCTCAGTCCGCGCCCGAAAACGGCGAAAAATGCAAAGAAACTCATTCCACGCCTCAATCACCCCCAGGTGAAGGGGAAACAAAGGGAAAGTCATTCCCCAAGTCCCTAGGCATTCAACGATGCCCTTAAACCACCAATTAACGCGTTAAAACGTTAGATCGGGCTCACACCCCAAAAATATCCATATTCCCCAAAATGCGAAAAGAACCCCACTCAGCTCGCCACAAGCTACCAAATCCACTGGAAAAGAAGTGCACGAGCTGAGGATCCATCTCCCTACCTCCACCGAAGATTTCGCGCCCCAAGGTCTCCGATCTGCGAAGAAATACCGTTTAAACCCTCTTCGACTCGAGATCCCACGAACCGCCTCCACCATCGCGATCCTCGTCCCGTGCCCGTCGCTCCACGCTCCACGCCCCACGAGCCACGTCGCCCAGCCCTCGCTGCCTCCGTCAGCAGCCCGGAGTGAGAGGGGGAGAGGAGAGAATGTGAGAGAAGAGAGAGGGCAAAGGGAGAGAAATGAGAGATGGGGGAGAGAGAAAAAGGGGAGGTTAATATATAGAAAATCCAAAAATTCCTGAAAATACCAAAAAATATAAAAAAATGCTCCCCGCGATCCTCGGAGAACGTACAATGCAGTGGTACGTCCCGGTGTCGGAGAACGTAATGGTTCACCCTACACGGGGTTCCGAAGGTCCGATAGATGAAAACACGCGTAAAACCCAAAACGCGACCTCGGACCCGCACAGGCGCTCCGAAAATTCCAGAAAAAAGCCGGCGTGCTCCTTACAATGCCACGGACCCAAGGAAATTCTCGGGCACACCACCAGTGGGTCTGAAAATCCGATATAAAAATTCAAAGCTCACTCAGACATAATCTACAACCAGCGGAAAGACGATCTGAAACCCACGGATCCAGATCCGAAAACCCGGGGCATTACATGTGACGTCAAAAATTCCACTATACATCTCAAAAACTCTTGCATACATTTAGGGGGAGTTGCTAGATTAGTAATGAGAACTTGAGACTTAGGCTCATGTCTAAGGAAATAACCCTTGTGCATTTGTTATTACATCAAGATTAATTCAATCTGAATAATCACTAACAAATCAACTTCTTCACTCTTGGACGCAGATCACACTCCCAAAAATCCAAGTGAAGTTGGGCCAGCTAAGGCCAAGTTTGAAACAAATTAAGGAACATCTTGCGAGGATGAAGATGATGAGAATTCCCCAAATTGCTACCAGGAGATAGATGGATGTTAAATTTGCCTCTCTTAATGGGAACATCAAGAAGATGTTCTTGTAAAACAACCTCCAGGATCCAAATCATCCACAACATGTGTACAAGCAGCAGAATGTCTTGTACGGACTGAAGCAAGCACCAAGGGCATGGTATGAGAGGCTCATCTCATTCTTAGCTGAAAATTGACTCACGAGAGGTAAGGTTGATTAGACACCATTCACAAGAAATTCAAGTAAAGACATGCTAGTGGTTCAGGCTTATGTAGACGATATCATCTCTTGAACTATTAACAATGCCTCATGTGATGAATATGTAGAAATCACGCAAGGTAAAGTTGAAATGAGTTTAATTGGTGAACTGACATTTTTATTTCTTTGGCTTGCAGATTAAGCAAACGTTCCAAGAAATCCTCATAAACTAAGCCAAATACGCCGTTGAGTTTCTAAAGGAATATGGCATGAAAGAAGCAAAGCCAATGTCAACTCCGATGGCCATAATCATGAAGTTAGACAAAGATAAAAAGGTTAAAACAGTAGATCCTACACTATTTTTGAGGTATGATTGAATCACTATTGTACTTAATAGCATGCCGTCCAGACACTTAATACAGTGTATGTCTATGTGCTCGTTTTCAGTCATGTCCTAAAGAGTCTCATTTATTGGTTGTTAAACGGATTTTTCGATACTTAATTGGCACAATAGACTTTGGCTTGTAATTTTTCATCAGTAGCTCATTTGATTTGATTGCATATACCGATGCGGATTATGCTAGATGCATTATTGATCGTAATACTGTCAGTTTCTTCGTGGGTGCCTAGTTTCATGGGCGTCCAAGAAACAACTTTCAGTAGCTCTCTCAATAGCCGAGCCTGAATATGTAGCCACCGGAAGTTATGGAGCCCAAGTACTTTGGATCAAAAAATCAACTGATTGTTTTGAATGATGAGATGAGATGTGTTCCAATTTTGTGTGACAATACCAGTGCAATTAACTTGTCCAAAATCATGTACAACATTCAAGGATAAATCATTGACTTTTGGCATCTTTTTCTGAGAGATCATGTAGGTAAAGGGGTCTTTGAATTGAAATTCATAGACACACATTCAGTTGGCTGACATCTTCAAACCAGGAACAATTCAATAAAATCAAAAGGGAATTTGGCATGTGCAAGGGTGCGAGCATACATATCTAGGTCTGCATTAGGATGAGTGTTGCATATGTATAAAAGTTAGTTGCATTAAGGGTAGATTGCATAGAAACACATGCATACCTTGTGTGTACATTTCTGGTTCTTGTATGATGATATACCACCAATGCATGCTTGTCTGTATTTATACATATAGCCCTTCCTTGAAATATTTCTAAGACCTGTAATTCCTTGCTAAATAAATGTGGATCTTAAGACCTAAGGATCAAAAGCATTATTGAGGGGGAGTTTCAGAGAAACTCTTATAGCAGACGTCTCAAAAGGATCACTCTTTCCTTCTAGTAAAAAAAAAAGAAGAAAGGTAAAAAAAAGGAGGATGTATCAAAAAAGGTGGATGTATCAAAAAAAGGGGAATGTATAAAAAAAGGGGAGATGAAGGTGTTAAAATAAATCTGTTTCCATCCGCACAAGATCCGTCATGTTCGTCATCACTTTGGGACGAAATCTCCGCAGCGGATTGTGCGATCTTGAAGCCATTCCTAGGGTTCCAGTGTGTGGAGCATCCCATTCTCCGGTATCTTGGTGCATCCTTTCATTCCATTCTACCCCGAGGAAGGATCCTTGTTCCCCTTAGGTTTACTACTACGATTTCTGTCTAGATGGCGCCTAGAAGAAGTTCTCGGCGATCTACCCAAGGGGAGTCCAGTGCCAGAAGAGTTGAGGCTCCGGTTCCTCCACCACAGCGGGCAGCCGCACCTTTTCGGGCACAACAGATACGCCCTCGACCTATACTCGACCCTCGGCTGGTTGATTTTGGTGAGCTAAATGACCTCCTTCCTGATATAAGTGCGGCATTTGAGGTTCAACGTGGATGGATTGATTTCGCTACAAGATATCCTTTGTATTATCCAAGCTTAGTTCATGAGTTCTATGGCAACTTGAACATGAGGGATGACTGTCTCTTTACCATTGTGAAAGGAGTAGAGTTTACAATCAATCCAGAATTATTTGAAAGTGCACTAGGTGTTTCAACTAGAAGGGAAAATATGACGTACGTATGGTCATGGTGCTGTGGAGGACACATTCATCCTCATGACATGCAGTAAGTATGTGCATGGAGTCAGTAATTTGATCACTCTCAATGCCAACTATTTCCCACCATTACAGCGGATTCTGCATCACATCTTCACCACTATTATATATCCTAAGGGTGGGTGCAAAGATGCCGTAACTGAGGTGCACAAGTTTCTATTCTATCATGTTTTGAGTGGGATTCCTATTGATATGGGACGCCTCATGACGGATCTAATTGGGTCATGCCATACGCAAAGAAGACGATCCCTGCCATATGCCTCACGGTTGACTGGCATTTTTCATCATGTTGGAGTTGGTTTGGCCGGGGAAGTTAACATTTACGTCCGGCAAGATGATATCTACAATAAGCACAAACTTCGCATATCTTTTGGGTATGAGTGGGGTCCAGACGGAGTCTTATACAGAAATGTCAGAATCTATGGAGATGAATCAGAAAATGAGGAAGAGGACCAAGATCAACAGGAGCAGGATCAAGCCCAAGTCCCTCTTCTAGCTCAAGTTGAGGAGTACCCTCCTCCACCACAGCAGGAGCCACCTCCTCCTCCACCTGCAGTTTCGGATATGTCATCTCCACCGCAGTTCTTTCATGGGGAGTCCTCTACTCAAGGTGGTGGACCACCTTCTTGGGTAGATTATGAGTCTTTGAATAGGCATTTTTTGGGTTAGAAACTCGTATAGATGTCTTTGGGGAACATGTTTCCAACCTTGACACTCAGTTTGGGTCATCACTTGATCGACTCGACACCTTTATGAACACCATAACTGGCCGAATGGATTCCTTCTCCACCGCCTTGGATACCCTCTCCACCAATATGGCCAACCTATCCACCCAAGTGGCTACCCTCTCCTCCAGCCATGAAGATTTAGGCCAACTTTTTTATCTCATGAACCGCACTCTTTTGGGTCTTCAGCGTCGTGGCCAGGCTCATGAGACCTCCCTTGCAGATATTCAGCATCACCTCCAGTTTCAAGATCACACTCTTGAAGATATCCGTCGCCGCCTTGGTGATCAGCCACCTCCAGTAGACGGCAATTGAAGACTTTCTGGCTCTTCTCCTTAGTCGTTGTTTTTGGCCTTCCAGTTAGCTTTTGATCCACTTTTCTTGTATCACATCTCCTCTTTTGATGATGCCAAAGGGGGAGAAGTAGCTAGCAAGGCTAAGCTTATATATGTTATGCTTGATGTATGCATGTGTGTTTTGTGTGTGTGGCATTTACATTTCATGTGTCAAATATGAGTCTTGCATCTTGTCCCTACGTGTTAGTCTTCCAGTGTCCATGAGTCAATGTTGTTGTCAATGTAATATGTAATATGAACATAAATGAAATGGAATGCACTTGGTCTTGGACTTACATGTTGGTACTTGTATTTCATTTCTTCTCAAATTTCCATTTGGCAAGCAAATATGATTGAATGATCTGTGTTGGCTTGAATGGTTTGATTGATGTATCTTGAAGGGATTAAAGTTGTCTTACGGATTATTAGATAGTTAACCATTCATGGGTTCTATTATCAAATAGTGTTAGATGTAAGAAAGGCCAGCCCATCGAAATCCCACACTATGCATGAGTGTAAACTCTGCCACGTACAAGAACCATGTGGGAGCTTGCAATGATGGAACTAGCTGGTTTTAAGGTTTCAATTTTGTTTAAAGGCACACCAATGCTCTTAATGATCTAGGATTTTGTCATCATTAAAAAGGGGGAGATTGTTGAGTTTCTCCATGTGATTTTGATGATAACAAAACTCCGAACTTGGTTTCTGCCTCGTGCCATGCCTAAGTACTCAAAAGCAAGCATTGAATGTAATTAAGGCAAATTTACATAATGTCAAATGTTCAAAATGATTCACAGTTTTTAAGATGCATATAAAGAGTTCAAATGAATTTCACATGGATGTAAACACACGTTCAATCCAAAGCTTTATCATATGGACATATTTTTGTGGGCTAACAATTTGTTTTTGTAGGAAATCCAGATTTCGATCGACCTACGGGACCATTTCGGTCGACCTAATTTTCCAGCAACCAAGGGACTTAACTCTGAGAAAGTTCGGTCGACCTAAAGGAGTATTTCAGTCGACCTAACTTTCTAGGACAGAAAACTCTAAAAATTTTCAGAGTTCGATCGACCGACCGAAATCTTCGGTCGATCGAACCCTTCGAGGCAGCCAATTTTGACTTTGTTCTCTTCAACGTTTTCAAGCCCTCTCTTTAGGACTTTTGGGTTCCAAAGTCACCAGACATGCCTAAATTCGTGGATTTATATCTTGGCATGTCCCTTGACCACCCAAGTAATATAAAAACACATATTTGGGCCAAGAAACCTTAATCACTCAAGGAATCAAGTGGAGGCTACCAAGGGGAGAAGGAGAGCTACTGTGAGAACTCCGTGAACAGTGATTCGTCCACAAATTCTTTATCCAAGAGCAAGCTTCTCAAGATCAAGCTGAGGCAAATCAAGGGGAAGTCAAGTGGAGAAACAACATCAGTCCAAGATCTGTATCATTCACTAAGGGGGAGCTTAAATCTGAAGTTTTCATTTGTGTTTCTATCTCTATCTTCAATTGAGCTTCAAGTGTGTGTTCTTGTAATCTATAAACATTCATGTGTGTGTGTGGATCTACCTAGATTTGTGGTTGTGTGTGGATCGACTCAGATCTGTGGTCTTGTGTATTATTTCATTCAGATTTGTATGTGTGCGTGGATCTCTTCAGATCTGCGTGTGTGTGTGGATCTATCTAGATCCGGGTGTTCTTTTGTGTAGAGTGATGCGTCTTTTGCAGCGTGTGCATGTGTTGTTGATCTGGTCGTCAGATCATGTTGGAGACTCCGTCTCCGTGTGTGTGTTGGGATGTGTCCCCGTGTGTTTGCAGGCGTTGTCCTGCGTGTGTACTGGAGCTTGGCTCCGTGTTGGGGATGTGCTGGTTTCCAACAGTGAAGCCTCACTGAGTTTTGGTGAGGGGTGGATGTAGGTTGCCGGTGTTGCATCCGAACCACCTTAAAATCCATGTCTATTGTGTGGTTTGGTTCATTTCTTCTACCCCATTCTGTGTGATTGTTCATGCATATTGTTCTTTCGCGTTTGTCACTTCAGATCTAGCATAAATTGATCTTTTCTCTAAAAAGATCTTTGGTATATCAAAAGCTAGATTCAGATTGACAAGGCTAATCTTGTCAGGACGATAACATCTTGCGTGAGTAGAATCTTCGGATTCCCACCTCCGCCTTGTAACAAAGAACTATCTTGGTGATTAGTTTTGGTAGATCAAATTTGTTTTGCAATAGATCTAAACCTCTTAGTTGATGTTTTATCATATCAGTTTAAATCGGGCAAAGTTTTCTAAAATTTATAATCACCCAATTCACCCCCCCCCCTCTTGGGTGTCATTGATCGCGGGCTTTCAGAATGGTAGAACATTACCTTGATACCCTTGCACAGAACAAATTATAATATAGTCTCACTTATTGCTTCATGACCCAAAATTGAATTATTTATGCATAAGAATTCATATTCAGTATGAGACCGAGGTTAACTACAAAAATCACATAATTACTTCCGTTAAAGCCCAAAAAATGATGTCTATGACATGAATAAATATATGAAAATGCCAACTTATCACCCCCCCCCCCAAATTTACTTATTGCTAGTCCCTTAACAATGCAAACAATAAAAAACTATGGACTACTAAAAGTTCAAAATTTTCATGCCTCATGTCAAGATCATCATTCACAGAATTAACTAAGGAGTAGGACTTTATAATCATCAAAGTACGCTAGCCTTATATTGAGCCTCAGAATTTCATCAGTAACGAATTATACTCTAAACTTTCTCAGAACACACTCAACGATCCACAACACTTGTGCTTGTGATGTCTAACTTCACAACTGGACAATTGCATTCTTTATTTGTCACTTAAATTAAGTGACTTTCAACTCTATATATCCCATATCATAACTTTGACAATGGTAGCTTTCACTCTACCTTCTTTCTCTCTCTTTTTTTCTTTCACATATTTTTTCTCTTTTTTTAGAATATATGGTTCTACACATCCCTTCACCATTTAACGTGAACCTAATATTGTCTTAGGTGAAAAGGTCCGGTTACTAAATTCAAGGATATTTTCCATATTTCTTTTCTTCTTTTTTTTGTCTCACACTTTATTTGGTAGGTAGCGTTTTCCAAAATACATTTCTATAGAGTGTGTCTCACACTCTATAGAAACATGATGCACTACAAGAAAAGGTGTGAGTAGTGACGGTTATATTTGGTTACTACTCCGTCACTAAATATATTTACGACATAATAAAATATCTGTCGCATATTTTTTGTCGCAAATTCACGCCAGAAATATTTTACATCGCCGTAACGTTACAAACATAATTAGCGACGAAATGTTGCCATCTCAAATCCATAGTAAAGTTTAGTGGGTTTTTTGTGCGACAGACGTACAATCCATCTTAGATCGTTGGAAAATGCATTGCAAATTATTTTTTATTTTATAAAAATATTTATTTATGTAAAAATATCATTAAACCTATTTCCATAACAAATATATAACACTTATGACAGACACACAATGACAAATAAAAAATACATATTTATTTCATTAAATCTAAATAAAATACAACATTGTTCAAATACACTGTTTAAATAGTACAATTTTTTTTACAATAACATAAATAAAAAAGATCCTCCACATTGTCGTCCTCCTCCCTTGTTGCCGTGCGGTGAATGTGTAGTAAGATCCTATAATAGAAATGAAAATAGAAAAATGTTAGGCACATGTATTTAAAACAAATTTCAAAAGATA
This sequence comes from Amorphophallus konjac, assembly GCA_022559845.1. NCBI lineage: Eukaryota > Viridiplantae > Streptophyta > Magnoliopsida > Alismatales > Araceae > Amorphophallus > Amorphophallus konjac. The sequence continues at coordinate 145,195,298 of CM040121.1, forward strand.
TAAATTAAAATAAATATTTTTAAAATTTTTTAAATTAAAAATAAAAGAGTTTTATTGAAATTATTCACTTTAAAACTATAGTTAATTTCTAAATAGATGATTTGAGCGTCAAGTCCAAACTAAAAATTCGATTTGGATTTCATTGGCTCTCATAGGTCACTCTCACCTCTCCAGTCATGTTGGAATAATCGACACGCTGATCGAATCGGTATTTAAAATATTAGACTCTCGAGCTGAATTTCTTCAGTTTTAAACTCAACTTAATTCCTAAATAGGTGATTTGAGCGATGAGTCCAAACTAGAAATTTGATTTAGATTCCGTCAGCTCCCACAAGTCACTCTCACATCTCCGATCATGTTGGAACAATTTGTACACCAATCGGACGGGAAAGAAGCCATCATTTCATCACATTTAAATTATGTCTCACAAATGATTAAAGAGAATAGTTAAGTGGTGAGACTTAGTCGAATCCACAGAGAAGTTGAGATTTTAGTTTGAAAATCTTGGACTATTACTTTGAAATAGTGATAGAATGGGGTTGAAAAGAACACGATTAAAGTTGCAAATTTGAAATCAACTAATCTAGACAAGAAAAATAAAAAACTAAGGCTCTTCAACATTTAAATCATTGATTAAACAAGAAAAAGATATAGATTTTAGATTTAGAATGCACCATAAACTACTCAAATAACACCTTAAACTGTCACTAAAATGAACAATATTTTTGATTAAAATCAACTAGATGCACACACAAAGCTAACTTTGAAATAAAAACACTACAATCACCACACTTAGAAGAGAGAAAGAAAGAGATTGGGGGGGGGGAGAAAATGAACAAAAGAACAACGTCACCTCCACTAAATTGCTATAAAGAAAGAGTTACAAAGTGATTTTGCGAAAGAAATTAAACAAAAGACAACTATGGTCTCTAAATGAAATAAAATAAACTACCAAGAAAGTCCTACAAGAGAGAGAAAGGAATTCAAAGAAACTAGAGGAAGGAAGAAAGGAGTTTGAGCCACAAGGACCTTGTGCCCTCCTTTGGATCTCCTGCCACCAACACCGCCTTCATGCCGTGCCTCCTTGCACCTTGTAGAAACCCCAAAGAAAAGAAACACACAAAAAAACCCAACACCTCCTTAGATAGGTACTCTGCCAACAACCCACACCCAGCTTCATGCTGAACATGGCCTTCCCAATCAACCACAGCATACCATACATGACTTCCAAACCTGCCAAACATTGAAAGGTTTGCATCGAACATGGCCTTCCCTATCAATCGCAACATATCATACCTGACTTCCAACTTGCCAAACATTGGAAGGAGGTGACTGGATCCACCCGAGGGGTCAAAGAAGGGAGGTGACTGGATCTAGCCCCTTCCCAACCTTGACGCCACACATGCAACCCTTTCTAAACTTTGACGTCTTTCCCTAGTTTGCCCCTATCGGCTACCCTTGGACGGCTAAGAGATGATAGGCTAGGGCAACTGTTAGAACGGTGGAACATTAGCATGATACCCCTACACATAACAAATTATAATATAGTCCCACTTATTGCTTCATGACCCAAAATTTAATTATTTCTGCACAAGAATTCAGATTCAGTATGAGATTGAGGTTAACTACAAAAATCACATAATTACTTCCGTTAAAGCCCAAAAAATGATGTGTGTGACATGAATAAATATATAAAAATGCCAACTTATCACAACCCCAATTTGTTCATTGCTAGTTCCTTAGCAATGCAAACAATCAAAAGTTATGGACCACCAAAAGTTTAAAATTTTCATGTCTCATGTCAAGCTCATCATTCACAAAATTAACTAAGGAGTATGACTTTATAATCATTAAAGTATGCTAGCCTTATATTAAGCCTCAGAATTTCATCGATAAGGAATAATGCTCAAAACTTTCTCAGAACACACTCAAAGATCCACATCACTTGTGCTTGTGATGTTTAACTCCATAATTGGACAATTACATTCCTTGTTAGCCACTCAAATTAAGTGACTTTCAACTCTACATATCCTAGATTATAACTTTGACAATGGTAGCTTTCACTCTGTCTTTTTTCTCTCTCTTTTTTTCATATATTTTTCCCTCTCTCTTTTTTAGAATACATAGCGCTACATATCCTTTAACTGTTTAACATGAACCTCAATACTTACCTTAGGTGAAAAGGTATGGTTACTAAGTTCGGAAATATTTTCTATCGTTTTTTCTTCTTTTTTTGTCTCACACTTTATTTGGTAGGTAGTTTTTTCCAAAATATATTTCTTCAACTGAGATATGTAGAGTATCAATTACTAAATAAAATGATAGAAGGATTGTCCTGCTTGTTTCATTAGTGTGCAAGTGAATTTTTTTATTTTTTAAATTCTTTTAGTGTGAGTGGACTTTAGGTGACTCTAAGTAAATTTAATGGCTAGATATTAACAAGTATCATATCATCCTTGTTCTTGGCCTCTTTTACTCTAGATTTTTTTTCCGTGAGGTATGAACATGAAAGACTCAGTTAATTTTTTTTAAATGTTTCAAAGGTGTCACATGCAATTTAAAAAATTGATTCCCCTCTCCCCAACTTAAGTGTCATTATCTTCAATGGTATGATGAGAAGTTTTAGCTATGAGAACAAGAATCTGAATGAAGGAGAGAAACAACCTGAGGTAACGACAAGGGCGCATCCAATCATCTCCCCTCAACTTGCCATGGATGAGGGCCTACACGACACACAAGAGATTAAATCTAAGTATCTAAAAACATTGGGTTGCCTCCCAAGAAGCATTAAGTTTAACATCTTCAATCAGACGTAGTGCATATCATTATGTATGGGTCTGACTTACCATCTTTAAAGTAACCAATGTGTAGTATGAAGAATGAGCTACCAGGTAATCTTATCCTATTTCAAGTTCCATCCCTTATGCCATTGGAGGAGAAGGTGCTGCATATTCTTAAATGGGCCAAAAGTATTTTGGATCATACATCATTCGTTGTGGCATTAAGGACATATATTAACTGGTGCTCTTCCCTCAAGGTCGTATAAGAATCAATAGTTATTATCCCTTCAATGTATGGATGGAGCCTTTGTCTTGTATCTACCCACTTGACTACCACTGGCATGTTAGAATTCCCTCCATCTAATGAATATGTTTGGCATTATCCTTTGTATAGATGGGACAGATGTGCAACAAAGGGTAATGTATTTCAAATCAGCCACAATACACTCAATAGTAGTCTCATATGATTTGGGAGCATCTATCAACTGGCTCTCTTGCTCGGGGGTCAGATTAGAAGTAGTTATGATTTGCAGGGTGCCTTTGGCTTCTAGAAGAAGGTCACACTTAAGTTGTGGAGGAGTTTGATTTGAACGAAGTAGAGGCTCAGGATCCAATCTAGGTAAAGGCTCTAGGCTCATAGATTGTGATACAAGGGGTGGTGCATCGAGTGGGGCATGCACCTCATAAATATGAGCTTCTTCCTCAAACTCATCAAGAGAGACCTTTTTAGAACCCTCCTCCTCAACAATATTGATTTGGAGCTTCATTTTGGAACTAGCATTGCCACTCACGCCATTCTCAAAATTATGGTCAGCCTTAGTGGTAACGAGATTTTCACAGATTTCGCTGGCCTCTACGGGCCCCGCTGACTTGATTTAGGTATGGGTCTGCAAGCATGCCACCACTCCCTAGTGCATAATTGGCATTTTCTAATTGTGGATTCTTAGGTCGCATCTGCAGAACATGTTGATGATGAAAACCAAGTGGTTGATTTGTAGGATTTTCAATAAATGGACTAGTGTTGGACTTGGTTCCTACCCTATGGTAGCTTCAGTTGGCTGTCCAATTTGGGTTGTTAGGTTCTCAAGGGATTGATTTTGAGTAAGGATCAACTATTCAAGCTGCATGAATTGATCATCAATTAGGTTACTTTGTTGAGGTGGCTGATATACCTGATATGGTATGTGATATGAATGTTTGGAACATTCGTGTTGAGAATATAGTGAATATGAATATGTGGGCTGCCCTCCAGTATATGCATTATCTTGCAAAGAGTCAAAGTATGAAAACATACTCGGAAAGTTTTGAACATGAGGACTATAAGCCTCAGCCTTATGTAGCATCCAAGAAAAATCAACATGGTCCCTCCACCCTCGGTTATAAGTGTTAGCAAATGAATCAACATCCAAGTTGTAGAAATCATGTATGGCTTTCATTGAATTTTGGATGAGAGGTGGAAATTGTGCACCCGTGGGACACTCGCTCTCATGATGAGTGGAGCTAGCATAATTGGAGCAACTTTCATAGTAAGTAGGATGTGGTATGTAAGATGTGTTGGGCCTAGTTGTGTATGGTGTGAAGAGATTGTGACCTAGGGTAAGGAATTGATCAATTTTTTGAGCAATGAGGTCCAACTCATCTATTCTATGTGCAATCTGATTCATGTCCACAAGTGCAAACTCATGAATTTTTTGGTGTGTATTTTTTATTTTTTTTATTTTTTTATTTTTATTTTTGTTGTTGTTGTTATTTTTTTAAAGCAGACACACACAAGTTGTCAAACAAATTAATCTAAGACACCTATGTATAACCTAGACCTAGAAATTAGGTTTCAGAAAGTGACCTAGACACAACTTAAATCTACCCTCAAGCTTGTCAACCAATTAGGTAAGAGGTGAGGAAGTGGGAGGATTCTTTTGCTTTTGCAAGGACCTAATTAGAGAACCACTTACCTGCTTAATTAGGCGCTTATCTTTTAACCTCTAGTCCAGACACCAATTTCCAAAAGTGAATATAGACTCGCATTGCACCTAAATCCCAGTGTGATTTTAGGGGACAATGTCTACTTGCTTTTATTAAACTAAAGTTGATACAAAAGATGCAAGGGTGATTATGGTTTGTGGGTTAAGGAAGGGTGATGAAATCCTCACTTTATATTGTTAGGGGTAGTGCCCTTATATTGTTTTAGAAGGATGCAATGCAACAACAAATTCACAGAAGGGTTTTTGATTCAAATGTATGAACAATTACTCTTTAAAGAAAAATAAAATAAAAATTACAATTAATGTAACCTATATGGTGCATGACCTAGACATGACATGAGTTTCTAATCTTGGAATAAATTTATTATTTTTTTTTTTGAAGTTCAAGCAATTTTTTAGTTATTGATTCTATCTATAACCAACAAGGAATTTCTTTTAATTAAAAGAAGTCCTAAATATGGAGACTAACTGGATATAGAAAGTGAAAACAAGGAACTAAATCAAAAGAGGGAGAGGGTAAGATACTAATCTTGATCACGAATACTCGTTCTTTTTTTAGAAAGTATGAAAGAAAAAGGGAAAGATGGAGTAGACTTACCTTAAGAAGTCTCAAGCTTTTGTTTCAGAATTTTCTGTTTTATATTTTTTGATATTTATGTTGTTATCTTTTTTTATTTTGAAAATCATTTTTTTATTTTTCTAGATTTTTTGTATGATTTTTTTTTGATTTGTTGTGTTTTATTACAAATAAGAAAAAGAAAAGATGTTAGTTTCAATGTATGCACAAAAACTATAAAGTTGTCAACTCAAAATCATAAACCTGTCTGACAACAACGTCAAAATTGATAGCTCACAATGCATGTCAATATTACATGCGTGCTACAATATCTTAAAATTCTGGCTCACAAATAATTGAAGAGAATAATAGTTAAGTGATGAGACCGAGTCGAATCCACGGAGAAGCTTCGATTTTAGAGTTGAAAATCGTTAGTATTTAGGATAAAAAATTAGTGGGTTTTGAGTTGAAAATTTTGATTAACTTGAAGAGAAAGTAAGAGACAGAAAATAAAAAATAGCACAAAGAATACTCGAATAAAAGAGCATAACTCAAATTAATTCCATAGCCAAAACTCTAAATCACTAACTTCCTATTACAACAATGAAGAAAAATCAAACTAAATCTAGGATTATGGCTATGATGCGGCATGTCGAGAGGATGCTTGAACCTCCACTTAGATTGCTCCTCGATCGCTTTGACCATCTCTACTCTAGGGGAAAGCTTCCATTACCTACAATCAAAGACAAAAGAAATAACCAAGTGAGACAAGATGCAACAATAGGATAAGAGAAAGAAGAATAATAGAGAGAGAATAGGGATGATGGAGAGAAGAGAGAGAGGATGGTTTAACCTAATGAGAAAAGGATGAAGAAAAAGAAGAAGGAAAACAAATAAGATGAAAGAGAAGAAGAGAGAGAGAAGAGAAATAGTAAAAGATGTGTAGAAAAGAAGAGGATAAAGAAAAAATAAAAGAAGAAAAGAGGATGAAGATGGCGCAGAGAATAAGAGGGGAAGAGGAAGAAGAATCCTACGAGGTAGAAAAGAAAGAAGAAGAAGAAATAAGGAGAGGAGAAGAGAATGCAGAGTAGAAAACAAGAAAGAAAGAGGAGGAAGGAGAAGAAGAGAGGAAGAGAGGAGGATACATAAGAGAGAGAGAGGGGGGGGGAAGGATTAAAGAAGAAGGAGAAAAGCTAAACTAAAAATAGAATTAAAATTAAACTAGAACAATAATCAAACTAGAACAAGAACTAGATTTAAACTAGAACTAAGAATTAACTAGCACTAAGTGATGGTCGTTATCTTCGCTTGAAGAGGACGCCTGCAATAGTAAGAATAGGCTTGTTGGTGAGTGTTGCGCGACAGGAAGAGAAGGGAGGTTTCGTGAGGTTTGGAACATGATAATCTTTTAGCACTCTAAGGTAGGTTTTCTCGCTCAGGCTCCAAGTATAAAACTCGAATTTTAATCTCTCTATCCATACAAATCTGATCACCTATTTCCGTGCAAAACGAGCCTATGTTTTGTTAATCTTAAACCTACGATTTTGAAGCTCAAAACCCAACCAAACCATGACCCTTTAATCCCCAGCTAATTGTTCTTTCTAAACCTGGGAATTTGAAGTTTAATCCCCCCCCAAAAAATAAGCCGATGTTTCCTGCATCTTGATCTCGGTTTCCTTGCATTTTGATCCTTGTTTCCCTGAGTTATAATCCCTTAAAACCTAGATTTTAATCCCCGTTAAAACCTGCGATTCTAATCCCTTCTAAAGCAGGTTTTGATTCCTTTTTAAACCTGCAAGAACGGAGCTTAAAACCGGCAATTCTTATCCTTGTTAAACCTACGATTTGTCAACTTTTTAAAACCTGGTTTTAATCCCTTGTGAACCTACGATCTTGATCCTTGTTTAATCCCGCAAGAAGAGCATTAAAACCGGCGATTCTTATCCCTGTCAAATCTGCGATTTGTTAACTTTAAAACCTGTGTTTTTATTTCCTTTAAACTTGGTTTTTGATGCCTTTAAACTTGCATTGTTATTCTTCAATACTATGGTTTTTATTATTTTACACCTTCAAACTTGAAGATTTAAAGCCAGCAAACACGAGCCTCTGGTTTCCTGAAAATCTGTTAATTTCCAAAATATGCCAATTGAATCTTTAAAACCTGTGTTTGTAATCTCTTTTAAACTAGTGTTTTGATTCTAAAAACCTGTGTTTTATTCTCTTTTAAACCTAGTTTTGATGCTTTTGAAACATGCGTAGATGGCATATTTCACGGACTATTCTCCTCCGTCGACGATAATAAACTAAAGGGGTATAACCACAATATTTCTGTCTAAATGAAATATATTCATGATAATATGCTCATATAAGGGATATATTTGACAAAATTGAACTTTACATAGGTATATATACAAAAATCTTACTCTTTAACACACACTTAACTCGGGTTAAACACACGGGAGTTACGGCGAGGGTATAATCGTGACATTACCCATATTTCGAGGATATTCACGATAATATGCTCCGATGAAGAGAACCACATAACAGATTGTAAAAATCCATTCCCTGCTAGAATTAAAGTTACTGATTTCAAAAAAACTCAGATTATTCTGAAGACATGTCTTCGGATGATTGTACAAGATGGTGCTAATACTAATTTTCTTAAAGATAACTGGTACAAAGGAAATATACTGGCTGATATTCTGTCTATTCAGACTTTTCCTCTGATTGAAGATTGTTCTGTCCAAATGGCTATAACAAACCGACAGCATCCGGTTTGGCAGTACTTGAGAGATCAGTAGTTGCAAAATGAAATTCATAATTTTGTTTTCCAAGATGGAAATGATATACCTGTATGGTCTTTTACCAATTCAGGCAAGTTCAGCATCAAATCCACCTACAGCTTTATTAAAGGGCAAGCACATTCGGCTGACTAGGGGTTTAAAATCAGTAAACTTTGGAATCAAAAAATTCCCCCGAGGGCATCCTTGTTTTGTTGGAAGCTGTTGAAATATGATGTCCCTGTTGACAGTCAAGTTCAAATAAGTGGGGTTAACTTAGCCTCCTGCTGTGTCTGTTGTTTTTCCTCTCATGACAGTGAAGATGCTGACCATTTATTTGTCAACAGTGACTTGGCCAAGCTTCTTTGGAGTTATTTCACACCTCTGCTACCCACTTCATGTCTTGAAATATCTACTATCTGATGTAGGCTGAGATCAGTTATAAATGAGGCAAATATCTATACTCTTAGAGGCTTTATTTCTCTTCTTGTGTCTATCATGATTACCTGGGAAATCTGGAAATTCAGGTGTCGTGCAAGGTATGAAAACAAAAGAGCAAATGCTATGTTGATTTCGGATTTGACTCTTGCAGAGATAATCCAAATTATGAATCAGGTCAGATTCACTCATGGGGGCAGCCTTGATTATCTGAAACTTGTACAAGATTTTGGTATAACTATCAATTGTAGTCGTATTGAATACTTTGTAGTTCGGTGGATAGCTCCTACTTTTAATTTTTCGCTCAATGTGGATGGGGCAAGCAAGGGAAATCCTGGTCCTGCAGGAGGCGGTGGCGGTTTCAGGAATTCTTATGGAACCATCAAATTTGGTGGCTGAAGGTCGAGCTCTATTAGATGGCCTTCGACTAGCTCAGTCATATGGCATTCAGATATCTATTATTTTTACTGATTCGATGGTTCTTATTGAGCTGCTGCAGAATAAAAGAGAACCTCCATGGTCCCTTCTCCCTTGGTGGAAAAGTTTGAAACATCATTTCTCTATTTGCAACTGCCCCATTACTCATTCCTACAGAGAAGCTAATCAGTGTGCTGATGCTTTAGCTAATTATGCGGTTTGCATGGGCTGCAAGTTGGAGTTTTCATCAATTGGAGAGCTGCCATTGTTAGCTAAAGGATATGCCATTGCTGATGCCAATGGCATTCCTAATTTTCATAGGAGGCGTGTATAGTTATTTTCATTCTTTCATTGTACTTCAGAGGCCTGTCCTCCCATGCACATGTATACATTTGACATAGCAATAAAAGAAAGCATCTAATGGTGGATAGGTGGAGTGAGAACATTCCCTTCCTCTGGAAAGGGGGTGTTAGCGCAGCGAAGAGTGATATAGAAGGGGGGGATGAATAGATCACTCCCAATTTGCAAAACTTCAGCGGAAACTCACTACTTCGAAATACAACCCTTCGGATATAGCTAAACAATACAGCTAATGCAGTGATAAACTAAGACAGGATAATAAGGTGTGATTGGAAGAGGCCGTCCACACACAAACACAATGCCAAACAGAAGGAAAGCACAAACGATAATAGTAAGCCACAGAGGAGACAAGAGATTTTAAGGTGGTTCGATTGTAGTCCATAATCTACATCCACCCCTCACTCCAACTAGAGTGAGGATTCCACTAGCCACTGCTAGAAAACTGCAGACTCAGTCTGCGAACAATATGCTGCCACACAGCTTGAACATCCAAGGGAAACAAATCCCTCAACCAAACTCTGCTACCCACAGAGCTTGACACCTGGACCTGCTACCAGCAAGACCAGAACCGGAGATGGCTCTCCCTTCCTCCAACCCAGAGGGAACCTGCTAATGACAACCCGTGTGACGACCCGAGAATCCGATTACCGAGAAGGCCCGATAACCCGAGACTTGAACCGCCGCCCACGAGCCGGGAGGGCTCGGAAGGGCTAAAAGGAGTGTGGAGGCACAAAGAAATAGGAAATAAAACAGGACAACAATTAAACAATTAACAGAATTAAATAAACAACTACAACATAGTCCAGTCCAACAGAAAGTACAGTCTAAAGCAGTAAAACGTACCACGTGTTGGGTTAGATGGACGCAGTCTATCTACACTAAGTGTGGATCTAGAGGGGGGTAAATAGATCAACTTGCCTAATTTAAAACTACTGTAAGTTCTAAAGCGGAATTTAGGCAAACATCAGTTAAACTAAAGAAGAATGCTAAGCAAAGGGTCGACCCATGAAGCCATTCACCATATCTTATATCGAAAGCTAGACATAAGTATGAGCGATATAATCAATGAAGCAGATCAAAGGATACCAGCACACACAGTTCACAAGCAATCACACAAACACAATGCACACACGATTTTTAGGTGGTTCGGTCAACGACCTACGTCCACCCCACACTCAACCGAGTATGGCTTCCTGCTGCGCAGCACAGCTTGCGTCCGCTGGGCTTTACAGCTTGGCCAAACAATCCGCTGATACACAGCTTCGCTGGGCACTATAGCTTGCCGACCAGAGGATCTGATCCTCTGCAACCGCTGGGGAAATATAGCTTAACCCGTCCAGTGGAGACTACCACTGTAAGACCGCTGACGCACAGCTTGAAGAAACAGTATTCGGAAATGAAAGACAAAATCAAAACGAAAACAGAAAAGCTCAAAAGCAATATAGCTCTAAGAGCAAAGCTCAGCTCTGGTTTTGAACCACGAGACTGAGATACAAGCTCACTCTCAATCTCACTCTCAATCAGCTCTCTCTCAGCTCATCTCTCTCGATCTCTTCTTCTCTCGTTTTCTTCTTCTCTATTTCTTTTCTTCTTCTTCTCTGTATCTTCTTCTTCTCTCTTTTCTCTCTGTGGATCGAAGGCTCACTGCTGCTGAGTGTATAGACTTTCCCTTCTTCTCCTTCGATTTGTCTTCTTCTGTGGAAGAAGACTCGTTTATATAGCAGCAACAACAGCAGGCGTGTGCTCTCCACGTTTTCCGCCCAGTAATCTGGACCACGTGGCAGCATCCTGGTATCTCGTCCATCCTTGGATCACGAGCCAGGCACCTCGGATCACGTGCCCTTCATTAGCCTCTTCAGTCCGATGTATAGAGTTCTCAGTTCACGTGCTCAATGACAGCAATCTGACTTGCTGCGTCGACGCTGTCAATCAATGGCGTTAACGCAGTGAGGCATTCCAGTAAGCCATTAGCTTCGTCTCTTTAGCTGTTGCGTTGATGCTGCTCAATTGTGGCGTTGACGCAGTGGAATAGCCTGTGAGGGTCTCTGCTTTTTTAACTGATGCGTCAACGCTGCTTGCTTGTGGCGTTGACGCAGTGGAAGATATCGTGAAGGCTTTGTCAACTGATGCGTGGACGCTTTAAGCTCCCAGCGTCGACCCTGTTCCCTTCAGCAACAAGAATGAAGTCATAAGATTTAAGTATGTACATTACAGTGTATATACTTGTGAAGGCGAATGCAACGTACAGACTTGCCCAATGTGTTGACTTCAACAAAGGAGGCCAATGTGTAGACTTGAAAAGCTGAGGCCAGTGTACAGGCTTGCCACCGACCAGTGTGTAGACTCGATCAGCATAAGGCACAGTATAGACATCAACTCTGTACATCGAATGTATAGACTTCAAGTGTGAAGACCATTGTAGAGACTTTGGATTCGAAGACCAATGTGCAGACTTTGGATTCGAAGACCAATGTGCAGACTTTGAGTTTGAAGACCAATGTCCAGACTTCAAGTAACACTGTGGATGTACAGACTTGATGGAGCGAAGCGATGTGTAGACTTGAAGCTCCTGAAGCAATGTACATACTTCACAGATCAATGTGGATGTACAGACTTTGGGGACATGAAGTGATGTGCAGACTTCAAAGAAGTTGGCGAGTCAATGTACAGACTTGATGAAGCAAAGCCAATGTACAGACTTAATGTGTAGCTGAAGCCTTGAACGTAGGAATAGGCTGGAGTGTATAGACTATAGACTTCAGGCTTCAGAACCGAATGTTCAGACTTCGCCTAAGAAACGTAGGGAAAGACCCCAGTGTATAGACTTTGCCTTGAGCGAAAGGAAAGTGATGAATGTATAGACTTTCACGATGTGTAGACTTGAATATGTGAAAGCTACAGTGAAAGAGTGTATACACTTGACCAATTCAAAGGCAATTCGGATGTACAGACTCTGAGGTTCAAAGCCAACGGCTGTACAGACTTAGAATATTAAGACTGATGTACATACTTCATGCGTTGACGCTGTACACACTTAGCGAGTTGACGCTGTACACACATCCAATGAAGTGCGTTGACGCTGTAACATGAGCCAGTGAGATGCGTTGACGCTGTATACACTTAACCAATTCAAATGAAATGCAGTGTGTGGACTTTATCTGAAATGGACGATGTATAGACTCAATCGATATGAGAGTTTCCAGTGTATAGACTCAGTCTAAACAAGTCTGTTGGAGGAGTCGACCCATCCTCTGATGTGTCGACCCATGACAGTGAGAAATGCAGACAGCAGTGTATTAAATGCAAAGAACACATAGCCAATCTGATAGAGCAATTTCATCAAATCAAAAGTAGTTGCCAATCAATCAAAACAATGGTGTTGCCAATGAAATAAAGCAAGTGTCAACATCATCAACATAGAGGGGTCACAACACCACGTGCCAAGTGAACACTCGGCCCGGCAAGCTGGCAACTAAGAACCTCCGCATCGCGCCCTCGAACCTCGAGGAAGAAGAACCACCTCACCTGAAAAGCAGGGAATGAGTCTCCAAAACATAGACTCAGTAGGGATCCCGCGGAACCCCAACTGGAAACAACGACGGTAGCGGAAAGGAAGGCTACAAGAGCAACCGCAACAGCAGGAACAGTAAACCCGGTGGCCGGTCGAAGCCCGGCGCTACAACTACTCCTACTGTACCAGAAACACACCCCGATCTCGCAGTCGAGGCTACCGAACTGTACTAGTACCGCTTACCGAAGTAAAAACCCACGGCAACCACGCCGTAGAGGCCTGTCTCTCCGGACACGGCCGACCTGGACACACAGTCCAAAGTGCAACCCAGACCATCCGGTCGCGGGTACCACACAACAAGACGCAACCTCGGTAAAGCCACTAGCACTAGTCTCACGGCGCGAGAGCCGACACACGTGCCACGGTGAAACACCTGGAACTCAACGGTCAACGCGGCCGAAACCCGAAGGTCAAAGTCACACGGAAACTGATAGTCTGTCACTCTCTGCCCAGAACAGGAGTACCTCCCACTAGAAGAACGACCGGATGCGTCCCCTGACGTCTTACACCGCGTCACAAGTGTCTAGCTACGACGCCCTAGGCGTGAGACTCAGACACACACAGTAACCAGTACCACAGCAAGGACTAGCTGGGGTCACGCTCGTCAGCGCGTGTCCTAAGCCCCCAAATACGTGTGCACACACAGACCATCTGCTCTAGGTCGGGTCCTCTAGCTGGTTTTCCCCCCCATCGGACTCTGGTGGCAAAGGCAAGGGGCCGACGGAAACCAGCCTAAAAACCGCGTCTCACCGGATCGCGCTCTCCACCACTCCCAGGTGGGTCCGCACACGCGTGCGCAGGAAGCTACGACTAGTGGAGGATCACTAAGAGAGTAGATTCTCAAGACAATGGAAAACAACGTCCGAACCTAACGAAGTACGGGGACCGTCCCACGTACCAACACCATCGCACGGTGACCACGGTCGGAGAAGAAACGGACGCACCGCCCAAGGCCAAACACATGACCCACTCGGGGATAATCTTCCAGGAACACTCACGACATGCGGGGGAACTCCACCGTACACACACCGATACACGGTGACTCGATCGAGCAAGAACATAGAAACCCAAAACGCCTGGGGTCACCCAGACCCACCAAGCCCACGGGCACGCTAATCAAGGTGAACGGAACCTCCGGACACCCAAAGACACGGTCACGGAACTCTACGGGGTGTCCGGGACACACACGGCCTAAGGGGAACACCAGACGATAGGACAGATCGCGCTAGGGACCCCTAGCGCGACAAGGAAGAACGCGCTAGGACCCCCTAGCGTGACAGGGAAGATTGCGCTAGGGCCTCCTAGCGCGACAAGACAGGTCGCGCTAGGGACCCCTAGCGCGACAAGGAAGATCGCGCTAGGAACCCCTAGCGCGACAAGGCAGATCACGCTAGGACCCCATAGCGCGACCGAAACTGCCCTACTGTTCATCTTCTCCGATGAACGCGCCCCATCGGGGCAGCGCGACCATCAAGAACACGCTACTGGAGCATAGCGTGTTCTCAGTCCGCGCCCGAAAACGGTGGAAACCGCGGGAAAAACCATTCCACGCCCCGTTCACCCCCAAGTGAAGGGGAAACAAAAGGGGAAACCTTCCCCAAGCCCCTAGTCATGCATCTAAACCCCTGGATCGCCCAAAAACACGGTAAAACGAGAGATCCGGCTCACACCTCAAAAATATGCATTTTCTCCAAATTGCCCCGTTTAGCCCGCTCGGCTCACCACGGCCTACAAAACTCGCGGGAAATGAAGTACGTGGGTTGAGGGTCCATCTCCCTACCTCCACCGAAGATTCGACGCACCGTGGACGCCGATCCACGAAGAAAACGCCGTTTAAACCCTCGCCGGTTCACGATCCCACAAACCGCCTCCACCATCACGATCCTCGTCCCGAGCCCGTCGCCCCACATCCCACGAACCACGCCGCCCCGCCCTCGCCACCTCCGTCGGTCGCCCGGAGTGAGAGGGGGAGAGGAGAGAACGTGAGAGAAGAGAGAGGGAGGGAAGAGAGAAATGAGATGGGGAGAGAGAGAAAAGGTTATATATAGAAAATCCAGAAATTCTCAAAAATACCAAAAAATAGAAAATCACGTTTCTGCGATCCTCGGAACACACCGATCGTAACGGTACCACTCGCGCCCTGGTGAACAGCCCGGTTCACCCGTAACGAGGTTCCGAAGGAATTACCGAAACACACACCGGGAATCGGAAAACACACGCGGAAAAGCCGCGGAACACTTCCGGGCCTCCGAAACAACTCCGGATCACGCCGATCCGAACATGAAAGATGTCTGAAACAAAATTTCAGACACAACGGAGTCGGATACTCCAAGAAACCAGATCCTGGACCCATGAACAAGGATCCGAAAAATCTGGGGCATTACAGCCCTCCCCCCTTAAAGAAATTTCGTCCTCGAAATTTAGGACTAGCACCAAGTCACAGGGGAAGAACGCCTCCACTAACTGACAATGCTGCCAGGGCCCCAACACAGAAAAACCTCAATTCTCGCAAAAGCACCGATCATGAGGGATACAGCCAGACCATAATCACGAACAATGCCATGCTCCGCACACCGCGCACACACCGGCCACCAGAGCAGGCATAACACAAGGGCACAAGTCTGGTATCACCTCGGACACAATGGAAACCACTCACGGCATCGCTGCCACCTTTTCGCTCACCGAGGGAACGTAATTCTCGCCACAAGGACCAATCCACCGGTCAACGCCCACGCTCGGCGGACCAACCAAATGCCAGCTTCAGAACCGCTGATCGATCTCACACCCTGCACCAGGGGCAACCAATCACTGAGCTTCCACCAGCTCACCCCAGGCAAGCCAAATACCAAGGACAGCACGGGACCAACTCTCTCAGAACTCAAACTTCGACAAAGCTCAGATCCCATCTGGAAAAACGCATCTCATAAACGGCCACCAAAGGCCTCGCTGGCACTCGGCTCTCTCCATTCTCGAGCCCCTACAGCCAACATCTTCTGTCTGTGAAAAGACCATCCACTGGTCACCAGACATTCATCAACGGGAAACCTTTACCGGCCTAGCAGGCACGATCCAACTCATGACAGGCCATCCGTTGACTCTTCGCATAGACCACCACTACATCCAGATGGACCCCTGCGCCAACTCTACCCTTCAGGGGAGCATGGCGGGATCCAACGACTCCATCTCCTCTCAATCTTCACGTCACTCGACTCAGACTTACAGGGAATCCTCCCTTGCTAGCCGCGGACTGAGGATCAATATCCAACGCCAACGTCTCATCAAAGACCACTCTCCGACGCCAATCTCACGAAAAAGGCCTCCGCCCACAGGCGTCACTCTTCCATCTGGTCTCATCAAATCCTTCGATCAATCCAAATGGACACCTGCCAATGCCATGAACCACAATATCTCAAGCAACGGCATGCCAACCAACACGTCTTACACCACCAGAGACAACGCACATCGATGAACCAATCCTCCACTGCTCTACACTTCCTCAGAAATCCACCCGCAGCAACCAATGCTACGATCCGCGCACTCTGATCCAAACGCACGGTCACCACAACGCCAACTCGGGATCCACCAACTCGACAGCCATCTTCAACCCCGCAGACTCCGATCCTCCGCACATCAGAAACCACAACACCAACCGCAATTCTCGCGAACACCGCCCAGCCGACACCCGTCCTTCCGGAACAGCGCCAACACCCTTACACTCCAGGGAACGGGCAATGCTTCTCACAGGCAACCACCTTGCCAAAACGCAGGACGTGTCTCGCACGGATTTCACGGCGCACAAAGGCCAACCAATCCAGACGCACAGTGCAAGACGACGAACCTTGGCCAAATGCAATCTCTCCAACCAGAGGAGAGACCAATCGCACCTCCGACCAACCGAAGGAAAACTCCACACTCGACCTGACCTCGAGCCTCACACATGCTGGGAATAGCACCTTCCAGCACCAAGAAAACCATCACTTCCGTCAGGTCAGCTCCTCCGACAACACTTACCAAGTGTCCCGTCGGACCATGATCACAACATCTCTCGATGCACCACCGCTACAATCCCCCGAACTGCAACACGCCCGCTGGCAACCTCTGCCCAACGCAACACAACCAGGGCCACCAACCACGGGAGAAAGCTCTTGACCTCGATCCGCAGACCCCACGCCGGCACTCCAATGAGAACAGTAACCACCCTCACCGCGCCACACAACGCACTCAAGCCCTCGAGCGAGAAACAAAGCGAAAAACATGCACGAAACCCTATGCCAACTACTGACTGTACTGGACCTTACGGACTCTGATCACTATAATATTTTGAATTCTTATGTACGTCCACAACCACTGCTCTGATACCAACTGTAACGACCCGAGAATCCGATTACCGGGAAGGCCCGATAACCCGAGACTCGAACCGCCGCCCACGAGCCGGGAGGGCTCGGAACGGCTAAAAGGAGTGTGGAGGCACAAAGAAATAGGAAATAAAGTTGGACAATAATTAAATAATTAACAGAATTAAATAAACAACAACAACAGAGTCCAGTCCAACAGAAAGTACAGTCTAAAGTAGTAAAACGTACCACGTGCCAAGTGAACACTCGGCCTGGCAAGCTGGCAACTAAGAACCTCCACATCGCGCCCTCGAACCTCGAGGAAGAAGAACCGCCTCACCTGAAAAGCAGGGAATGAGTCTCCAAAACATAGACTCAGCAGGGATCCCGCGGAACCCCAACCGGAAACAACGGCGGTAGCGGAAAGGAAGGCTACAAGAGCAACCGCAACAGCAGGAACAGTAAACCTGGTGGCCGGTCAAAGCCCGGCGCTACAACTACTCCTACTGTACCAGAAACACACCCCGATCTCGCAGTCGAGGCTACCGAACTGCACTAGTACCGCTTACCGAAGTAAAAACCCACGGCAACCATGCCATAGAGGCCTGTCTCCCCGGACACGGCCGACCTGGACACACAGTCCAAAGTGCAACCCCGACCATCCGGTCGCGGGTACCACACAACAAGATGCAACCTCGGTAAAGCCAATAGCACTAGTCTCAGGGCGCGAGAGCCGACACACGTGCCACGGTGAAACACCTGGAACTCAACGGTCAACGCGGCCGAAACCCGAAGGTCGAAGTCACACGGAAACTGATAGTCTGTCACTCTCTGCCCAGAATAGGAGTACCTCCCACTAGAAGAACGACCGGATGTGTCCCCTAACATCTTACACAGCGTCACAAGTGTCTAGCTACGACGCCCTAGGCGTGAGACTCAGACACACACAGTAACCAGTACCACAACAAGGACTAGCTGGGGTCACGCTCGTCAGCGCGTGTCCTAAGCCCCTAACTACGTGTGCACACACAGACCATCTGCTCTAGGTCGGGTCCTCTAGCTGGTTTTGCCCCCCACCGGACTCTGGTGGCAAAGGCAAGGGGCCGACGGAAACCAGCCTAAAAACCGCGTCTCACCGGGTCGCGCTCTCCACCACTCCCACGTGGGTCCGCACACGCGTGCGCAGGAAGCTACGACTAGTGGAGGATCACTGAGAGAGTAGACTCTCAAGACAACGGAAAACAACGTCCGAACCTGACGAAGTACGGGGACCGTCCCACGTACCAGCACCATCGCACGGTGACCACGGTCGGAGAAGAAATGGACGCACCGCCCAAGGCCAAACACATGACCCACTCGGGGATCATCTTCCAGGAAGACTCACGACATGCGGGGGAACTCCACCGCACACACACCGATACACTGTGACTCGATCGAGTGAGAACACGGAAACCCGAAACGCCTGGGGTCACCCGGACCCACCAAGCCCACGGGCATGCTAATCAAGGTGAACGGAACCTCCGGACACCCAAAGACACGGTCACGGAACTCTACGGTGTGTCCGGGACACACACGGCCTAAGGGGAACACCAGACGACAGGACAGATCACGCTAGGGACCCCTAGCGCGACAAGGAAGAACGCGCTAGGACCCCCTAGCGCGACAGGGAAGATCGCCCTAGGGCCTCCTAGCGTGACAAGACAGGTCGCGCTAAGGACCCCTAGCGCGACAAGGAAGATCGCGCTAGGAACCCCTAGCGCGACAAGGCAGATCGCGCTAGGACCCCATAGCGTGACCAGAACCGCCCTACTGTTCATCTTCTCCGATGAACGCGCCCCATCGGGGCAGTGCGACCATCAAGAACGCGCTACTGGAGCATAGCGCGTTCTCAGTCCGCGCCTGAAAACGGTGGAAACCGTGGGAAAAACCATTCCACGCCCCGTTCACCCCCAGGTGAAGGGAAAATAAAAGGGGAAACCTTCCCCAAGCCCCTAGTCATGCATCTAAACCCCTGGATCGCCCAAAAACATGGTAAAACGAGAGATCTGGCACACACCTCAAAAACATGCATTTTCTCCAAATTACCCCGTTTAGCCCGCTCGGCTCACCACAGCCTACAAAACTCACGAGAAATGAAGTATGTGGGTTGAGGGTCCATCTCCCTACCTCCACCGAAGATTCGACGCACCGTGGACGCCGATCCACGAAGAAAACGCCGTTTAAACCCTCGCCGGTTCACGATCCCACAAACCGCCTCCACCATCACGATCCTCGTCCCGAGCCCGTCGCCCCACATCCCACGAACCACGCCGCCCCACCCTCGCCGCCTCCGTCGGTAGCCCGGAGTGAGAGGGGGAGAGGAGAGAACGTGAGAGAAGAGAGAGGGAGGGAAGAGAGAAATGAGATGGGGAGAGAGAAAAGGTTATATATAGAAAATCCAGAAATTCTCAAAAATACCAAAAAAATAGAAAATCACGTTTCTGCGATCCTCGGAACACACCGATCGCAACGGTACCACTCGCGCCCTGGTGAACAGCCCGGTTCACCCGTAATGAGGTTCCGAAGGAATTACCGAAACACACACCGGGAATCGGAAAACACACGCGGAAAAGCCGCGGAACGCTTCCGGGCCTCCGAAACAACTCCGGATCGCGCCGATCCGAACATGAAAGATGTCCGAAATGAAATTTCGGACACAACGGAGTCGGACACTCCAAGAAACTAAATCCGGGACCCATGAACAAGGATCCAAAAAATCTGGGGCATTATAACCCGTCACTGGCAAAACCAGAGATCACAGATCTCTCTTCCTCTGTAGCCCAGAGGGAAACCGGAGTAACTCTCCCTTCCTCCAAACACTGGAGGGTAACAACTCGAAATCAGAGATATAAAGAAATGAAAGGAAAAATAGAAATGTAAACAAGACCACCGATGAACCACAATCGTTTCAGAAAAACCAAAATCAAATGTAGCTTCCGAAGAAGCAAATTGGACTCTTCTCTCTCACTCAGACTTTTCTCTCACTACAATACTCTTAAATCTTTTCTCTCTATCTTCTTTCTGGAACGTGGAGGCTCTCTCTCTTTTCTTCTTCTGCTCAGGGATTTTGCTCTTCAGCTTTTTCTCCAGTTCTGTCCATCTAATCGCAGAAGGCACCTTTTATATGGCATTCGACCTGAGTTTCAGGCCTTCACACAAGTGTGTCTCGTTCCCTCCTTTTCCAGAGCATTCTCAGATCATGTGCCAGGTATCATCCTCGATTCACGTGCCCAATCATTAACATGAATCATCTGCAGGTAGAAATAAGGAAATGTGATTAGTTAGTTCAGTCAGATATCAACGAATGTATATACTTTAGAATAGCAAATGAGTAAGTGTGTACACTGAGGGAGTGTATAGACTTGTGAGTCCTCATGCGACCTCAGTGTATAGACTAGCTGAATAATGCATTAGCACAAGAGGGGGAATGTGTGGACTTCTGTGAAACGTATAAAGCCATCGAGTGTATAGACTTAGAGATGTCAATTAGGCAAGTGTGTCAAGTGTGAGAGTGTGTAGAGTTGTAGTTCTTCATGCGAGCTCAGTGTATGGACTTGTAAGTGTTCATGTGACCTCAGTGTGTAGATTTCATTTAGCAGGCAAGACAATGGATGTATAGAGTTGATCGTGTGAAGGAGGACGAGTGTAAAGACTTGTAATTAAGAGCAGCAATGTGTAGACTTGTGAAGCACAACTGTATGCAATGTATGGACTTCAATGTATAGACGTCGATGTATAGACTTCGAAGAAAACAATGCATGAAGGCATCGAATGTGTAGACTTAGAAACAGTAATTAAGCAAGTGTGTCAAATGTGAGAGTGTATACACTTAAAAACAACATATAGGCAAGTATGAACAACTTGAGAGTGTATACACTTGAAGGTGATATCGAGTGTATAGGGTTGAAGGATAACTGAGTGTATAGACTTAGCCAACTTGAGACACTGTACAGACTATGATGCACAAGCAATGCATAGACTTCGTGATGCCAACAGACAATGACTGTGCAGACTTGTTTTGAACAATGCACGCTGTATAGACTTGCAATGCATAGGCTGATGTATAGACTTGGTAGTCTGGAGGGTCGACGCATCAAAGAAAGGGGTCGACCCATGATGCATGGATGTATGGACTTGAAGATTCGAAGCCCCACAATGTTTAGACTTTAAGATGCATACGCCAAGGCTGTATAGACTTGAAGAGACGATGCACTGTAGACTGCCAGACTCTGTACAGACTTGCAGCTTGAGACGCTTATAGAGACGGACCAATGTATAGACTTCAAGTGCAAGTGAGACAGTGGTTGTACAGACTTGGGAGGCTTGACACAGTGATGTATAGACATGGAATCAATGAAGGCATTGGCTGTACAGACTTTGATGAACGCTGCTCGCTGTACAGACTTCGAATCAAGGCATGAATAGTGAATCAATGTCTAGACTTGGATGCCCAAGCCAATGTATAGACTTGTGCAGTGTAGCTAGTGTATGGACTTGTACAGTGACTAGAGGCTGTACAGACTTTGGGTCATGATGTGTGAGACGAGGGATAGTGTATTGACTTTGAAATGGCAGACGATGTATAGACTTGGGGTTCAACTGAGGGTGTATAGACTTGGAGTTCAACTGGATGTATAGACTTGGAAGATGAAGGGTGATGTGTAGACTTTGGGGTTCAACTGGATGTACAGACTTGGAAGATGGAAGGCGATGTGTAGACTTTGGAATGAACAGGAGAATGTATAGACTTGACCCCTTGAAAGGATGTATAGACTTCAGATGCAAGCTTCAGTGACGTTGTATGGACTTGATCTCAAGGAATGGTTGTACAGACTCTGAAGGCTTAGCGTGTACAGACTTTGAATATGAAGTTCAATGTATGGACTTCTGGTGAAGACCAATGTACATACTTTGAATATGAAATTCAATGTATGGACTTGGAAGGCAAAGGGGGCGTCGACCCATCAGAGGTGGAGCGTCGACCCATCAGAGGTGGAGCGAGGACCCATCATTGTCCAGATTATGCAGACAGTGTGTAGACATGATCAAGTAGTGCATATCTATCTGACAACCATATGAACTGCACAGTCCTACATGATGAAGCATGAATTATTCTAGAGATAGAAGATTGATTTATAGTGTGAGACATCATCAAAACTGTAGGGATGCAACAATCTCTCCCTTTTTGATGATGGCAACACTATGAATCAAGCAATATCAAAGCTTAACAAGAAATTAATTACAGTTTCAACAATCAAAGCAAATTCAAGGCAAGTGAAACCACAGCCAAATTAAACACTACAGTAGAAGCACTTCTTTCTCCAAAACCACTCCTTCTCAGCTCCCCTACAACCCATTCTCAGATAAAGCCATCACATGACAAGGTAATCTCCCCCTTAGCTCATGAACAATACTCCCCCAAATCTCATGACAATACATGATCTACTGATATTGCAAAACCTCTCTCCCCCTTTGACATCAGCAAAAGGAAATGCAGAGTATATAAAAGTGCTGGAGACATGAAGAAGAAGTACAGTAACTTCTTAGTGCAGAAAGACACAAGCAAGTCTTAAGAAAATAAGTGAGGTGCTAAACTCAAGTGAAGATTCTCGAACTCCAGTACACACTAGAGAAATAGAATGATAGAAAAGTTTATCAGCATACATAGAGTATGATTTAGAGCAGGTGTTAACAAGTATGGCCAGATATAGCTGAACTGTCAACAATCCAAAAAGATAATAAGAGACAAAGTCAGAGAGGTGTTCTCAAGGTATTGAGGACAAGCAATCCATTAGTTGCAAAACAACAAGGAATTTTTTGAGATGATTTTCAAGAAGATCAATGAGTAAGTTGGTGATTCACTCTTTTGACATTAGGGAGACACCTTGATTAGAGGCCTGAATCCCCAGTTACTCAGAGTGAGTACCTCATTACTTCCTCCCTTTTTTTTATTAAGGAACAGAGTTAGTAACTGTGGCTTTTGACATGAGGAAACACCTTGATTAGAGGCCAGAGTCCCCAGTTACTCACCAGCTAGCCACCATTACTCTGTCATGTCTTTTTCATTCATTTTAAGCATTTGACACCTCATGACATAGGAGAAATATTCATTTCATTGATGAAGCTCCCAGTTTCTCAGTGAACAAAACAAGACATGTTTGTTTAATTAAGCCCTTGTGTTGAAGAGATGGAATGATTGAAAATAATACCAGAAGGACTATTACTTGAAGTGAATCTTGAAGTCTAGATTTCAAGCTGATTGGGTCAGATATCAAGACATACAGGTTTTGGCCTGAACCAGAATCATTGACAATGTAGGAAGATATACTTTTTATAATTAATCCAGATCTCTGAAGGAATACCAGAGGAAAGATTCTAACTGGACTTTAGTATCACTGACTTATAGACTTAAGAATTAAGTGACATTCTACTGTCTGAGAGAACCACACTAGATCTGTCATGAAAACCAGCAAAGACACACATCTGGTCAATATTTTTGAATCTGTCAAAGAACACTTCTTCTCACAGCTCAACCAGCTCCTCCTCACTCACAGTATTTCTGAAAGCTAACCAACTGTCATATAGAACTCCTCCTCACAAAAAGAACAAACTACACAATTAAGACAATTTGTATAAGCCTAATTCTCTTCTCAGAGTTGTGAATTTTTCATTATCCAAAGGTTTAGTGAAGATGTCAGCAATCTGATTATCTGTGCCTACATGAATCAGTTCAAAATTATTTTTAGAAACTTCATCTCTTATGAAATGATGCCTTATCTCTATGTGTTTGGTGCGTGAATGCAAAACAGAATTTTTGGCAAGATTAATGGCACTGGTATTATCACAATAGATAGGTGTGCACCCCATGTCTACTTGGTAGTCCTGAAGCTGGTGTTTAATCCAAATGATTTGTGTTCCACAACTCCATGCAGCCACATATTCAGCTTTTGCAGTGGAGAGGGCCACATAATGTTGTTTCTTGGAACCCCAAGACACTAAACACCCACCCAAAAATTCACAATGACCACTAGTGCTTTTCCTGTCTAGTTTACATCCTGCATAATCAGCATCTGTGTATGCAACTAAGTTAAATGTGTGTGATGCAGGAAACCATAAACCAAGAGAATGAGTAGCTGACAAATATCTGAAAATTCTTTTCACTGCAGCTAAATGTAATTCAGTAGGTCTAGACTGATACCTTGCACACATTCCTACACTGAATTGTATATCAGGTCTAGAAGCTGTCAAGTATAGAAGTGATCCAATCATACCTCGATAGAGCTTGGCATTTACTTCTTTACCTGTCTCATCTGCATCCAGTGAGGTATTGGTACCCATGGGTGTTGTAATGTGCTTCAGGTTTTCCATACCAAACCTCTTGAACAGTTCCATTGTGTATTTGGTCTGGTTGATGAAGCACCCATCCTCTAGCTGTTGTACCTGCAAGCCAAGGAAGTACTTTAGTTCACCAACCAAACTCATCTCAAATTCAGCAGACATCATTTTAGAGAATTCAACACATAGTTCATGCTTAGTTGATCCAAACATAATGTCATCTACATATACCTGAACTATGAGGAGATCTTTATTTGTACCCTTGGTAAATAAAGTTTGATCTACTTTACCTCTTTTGTCGCCCTTGCTGATCAGAAATTCAGTCAATCTTTCATACCATGCTCGTGGAGCCTGCTTTAGACCATACAAGGCTTTGTTTAACCTGAAAACTTAGTCAGGTTGAGGAGAAAATTGAAATCCAGGGGGTTGCTCAACAAAACCTCTTCTTTAATGACTCCATTTAAAAAAGCACTTTTAACATCCATTTGTTGGAGTTTTATGTTCTTTGAACATGCAAAAGCAAGCAACAGTCTTATAGCTTCCATCCTAGCAACAGGTGCATAGGATTCATCAAAATCTACACCAAATTCCTGACAGTAGCCCTTGGCTACTAATCTGGCCTTATTCCTAGAAATGATTCCATCTTCATTCATTTTATTTTTGAACACCCACTTAGTTCCTATGATATTAACATTATCTGGTCTTGGAACAAGTTCCCAGACATTATTTCTTTCGAACTGGCCCAATTCCTCACTCATGGCATTGACCCAAGCTTGATCAGCCAAGGCCTCTTCTATTGATTTGGGTTCAATTTGTGAGACTGAAGCAATTAAGTCTTCATTATTCACATTCCTAAAATGAGACCTAGTCCGAAGAGGATCTTCAGGATTGCCTATGACATTATCTATCGGATGATCTTTAAGAAATCTAACATTTATTGAAGACTCACCTGCTTCACTTGGCTCTTCCTGGTTGGGAGGATTTGCTGTTCCACTTGGCTGAGTGTTCTCTTCTTCTTGGTCTTCTAGGAATTCCCCATCATGATTAGAATCCCTGTCAAAATTTTCATTGTTAGAAGCACCTTTCTTTTCACTAAAAATAATGTGTGGAGACTCTTCAACCTTTTTGTCTGTTATGTTGAAGACCCTATATGCCCTAGACACTTATGAATATCCCAAAAATATTCCAGGGGAGCTTTTAGCTTCAAACTTGTCTAAATCTTTCTTGTCATTGTTATGAATAAAACATTTTGCTCCAAAGATTCTGAAATGAAACAAATTTGGTTTCTTACCTTTTAGAATCTCATAGGGTGTTTTCTTGTGAATGGGTCTTACCATGGCCCTGTTGATTATGTAAGTTGCTGTATTTGTCGCCTCTGCCCAAAACCTCCTTGGTAATTGACTTTCAATTAGCATGGTTCGGGCCATCTCCACCACAGTTCTATTTCTTCTCTCCATAGTTCCATTCTGTTTAGGTGTCCTGGGAGAAGAAAATATGTGTGTTAGTCCCTCTCTTTCACAAAGATCAGATAACATGGAGTTTTCAAACTCACCTCCATGGTCAGATTAAATATAACAGATCTTGTGTTTTCCTTCTTGCTTGACCTTATTGAAAAACAGATTAAACTTTTGAAATGTATCACTTTTATTTGCTAAGAAAAAGATCCATGAATATCTAGAGAAGTCATCTATGGTGACATAGCCAAACCTGTTCCCATTAAGACTCTGAGTTCTAGTAGGACCGAAGAGGTCCATATGGAGGAGTTCCATTGGTCTAGTAGACAATGGCTCATATCTTAATTTGAAAGAATTCCTGGTCTGTTTGCCTAGAGCACATGCATCACATGATTTTGAAATAGAATTGAATTTAATTCTAGGCATGCCTCTCACTAAATCATGCTTGACCAATTTATTTAAAGTAGTAAAGCTAGCATGACCTAGACATCTATGCCATTCAAAAGCATCATTTTCAGAATTGGCAGATAAACAAATATTAGATTCATTTTCCTCATCTAGGTCTACCATGTAGACATTATTAATCCTGTTGGCTACAAATTTAACCACATCAAAATTTATTTCAAAGATTTTGCATGAGTTATCATCAAACACAACCATGTGACCCTTGTCACATAACTGACTAATGCTAATCAGGTTGTGTTGAAGACCTTCCACAAGTAGAACTTTTTCAATGGAGTTTGTGGAAGACTTACCTACTGTACCAACTCCAATAATCTTACCTTTGTTCTTTCCTCCAAACTTGACCAGACCCCCTACCTTCATCTCTATCTTGCTGAACTTGGATCGGTCACCTGTCATGTGCCTGGAGCAGCCACTGTCGAGGTACCACTTGTTATCTTCAGCTGCCAGGCCGACCTACACAAATAACATCAAGCAGAGTGATTTGGAACCCAAGATGAGTTGGGTCCAAGGACATTATTCAAATCTCTAATCAAGTGTTTAGGAATCCAAATTTGCTTCAGCATGGATTTCCCTGGCACCTTTACTTCAGGTTTATTGAAATTAAGTCCAGCTGGTCTGGAGAAGTAAGTTCTATTTCATTCATTAGGCTTGCCACTCCTAGGATATCTCCTGTAAGTTTGTTGATCAACAGATTTTTGAAGATGATGATCATTTCTCCAGTAGGTCCTCTTTGGACCCATCTGATTGTAGTAATTCAAGCTTTTCTTCTGATACACTTGCTTGGTCCATTTACCATTTATGTTCTGATTGGTAGGCTTAGTGAAATTCTTCACAGAATTCATTCCCATTTTAAATGGTTGACCAGCACTGTTTTTAGAACTTTCCTTCTGACCTTGAGTTCCCTTACTGCTGTTTGAGCTGGATGGTGTGTCCAGCTTTTCTTTTCCCTTCTCTGGGCAGAAGGTAATGGTTTTGAATTGTAAGGGTCTTTTGTTAGTTGGGTCATAGCCTATACCCTCCTTATTGAAGTTAACCCTAGCCCCCAGTATAGCATCCAGACTAGATTTTCCTTGGACAAATTTTTCCAAAACTTTCTGTTTGTCTTCCAGCTCCTTTTGAAGGGACTCAGAATTTTTTAGAAGTTCACCATTGACTTTCTTAACAGCTTCATATTTTTCTGAGTTCACTCTACTTTCATTCAAGCTTTCTTCAATTCTTATTTTGAGTTCATTGAGCTGATTTTGACTTTCTTGGTTTCCTCCCTTGAGCTTATCATTTTCTTTTCTTAGTGAGGTCATTTCTTCTAGTTGCTCTTTTAGTTTCTGATTATCCTCACAGACCTGGGTTTGTTCTTCAACATTAGTATTAAATTTTCTTTTCAGAACCCTATGCTCTTTACTAAGAGAATTGAACTTATCTAATAACTCAGCATAAGCATCTTCCCAGTCATCAATCGTAAAATTTTCAAAAACATTGGTTACCTCCTCTTCACTGTTTGCCATTAGGCAAATTCCTTCTTCATGATCCTCTGAGGAAGTGTCTTCGGGATCTTCTTCCTCCTCGCTCCATGTGTAGATCATCGCCTGTGGCTTCTTCTTCTTATGCACTTTTGTGTTCTTCTTCTGGAAGTAGGGACCCTTCTTCTGAAGATCTGGGCATTCACCTTTCATGTGTCCCTGTTTGTTACAATGATAACAAGTCAGTCTCTTAGGATTTCTATCCCTATGATTGGTAGATTCAACATTCTTGTTAAAGGAGTATGGCTTTTTCCTCCTAAAGGTCTTCCCCTTTCTCCTTAAAAATTTACTGAACTGACGAGTGAGCATTGCCTGCTCCTTCTGGTCGAGATCTGAGAAGCCATCAGACTCACCGCTACTGCTGCTGCTGCTACTGCTACTCTTGTTGCGGGATGCCTTGAGAGCTACATTCTTAGCCTTCCTATCACTTCCTTCACCACCTCCTTTGAAATTCATCTCATAGGTCATGAGGGATCCTATGAGTTCATTCACAGTCAAGGTCGTCAGATCTTTTGACTCTTCAATCACGATGGCCTTAGTGTGCCATGCTGGGGATAAAGATCTAAGAATTTTTCTGACTATATCTGCCTCAGCTAGATCCTTCCCTAGCCCCTTAAGTGTGTTTGTGATCAAGGACAACCTGGCATACATTTCAGTAATATTCTCCTCTGCATTCATCCTAAACAGTTCATACTTAGAGGTGTAGAGGTTTACCTTCGAGGCTTTCACTTGAGCTGTACCTTCGTAGATTAATTGCAGCTCATCCCACATTCGCTTGGCAGTCCTGTAGGCAGATATACGGGCATATTCCTCTGGGTGAACAGCACACTGGATGATGTTCAGCGCCGTCCAGTTGAGTGAAGATAGCTTGACATGGTCATCTGTCCACGCGTCCTCGTTCGGTGGCAGATCATACGGGCCAACAGTGATTACCCTCCACAGCTTGTGGCTCTGTGCTCTGATAAACACTTCCATCCTGTTCTTCCAAAAGAGATAATTATTACCATCAAAAAATGGAGGGTGACTAATGGATTGACCTTCAGCCACGAAGCTTCTAAGACCATTAGCATTTCCCTGACCGTTCGTCCACATGATGCAAACCTGCTCTGATACCAAATGTTAGCGCAGCGAAGAGTGATATAGAAGGGGGGATGAATAGATCACTCCCAATTTGTAAAACTTCAGCGGAAACTCACTACTTCGAAATACAACCCTTCGGATATAGCTAAACAATACAGCTAACGCAGTGATAAACTAAGACAGGATAATAAGGTGCGATTGGAAGAGGCCGTCCACACACAAACACAATGCCAAACAGAAGGAAAGCACAAACGATAATAGCAAGCCACAGAGGAGACAAGAGATTTTAAGGTGGTTCGATTGTAGTCCACAATCTACATCCACCCCTCACTCCAACTAGAGTGAGGATTCCACTAGCCACTGCTAGAAAACTGCAGACTCGGTCTGCGAACAATATGCTGCCATACAGCTTGAACATCCAAGGGAAACAAATCCCTCAACCAAACTCTGCTACCCACAGAGCTCAACACCTGGACCTGCTACCAGCAAGACCAGAACCGGAGATGGCTCTCCCTTCCTCCAACCCGGAGGGAACCTGCTAATGACAACCCATCACTGGCAAAACCAGAGATCACAGATCTCTCTTCCTCTGCAGCCCAGAGGGAAACCGGAGTAACTCTCCCTTCCTCCAAACACTGGAGGGTAACAACTCGAAATCAGAGATATGAAGAAATGAAAGGAAAAACAGAAATGTAAACAAGACCACCGATGAACCACAATCGTTTCAGAAAAACAAAAATCAAATGTAGCTTCCGAAGAAGCAAATTGGACTCTTCTCTCTCACTCAGACTTTTCTCTCACAACAATACTCTCAAATCTTTTCTCTCTATCTTCTATCTGGAACGTGGAGGCTCTCTCTCTTTTCTTCTTCTGCTCAGGGATTTTGATCTTCAACTTTTTCTCCAATTCTGTCCATCTAATCGCAGAAGGCACCTTTTATATGGCATTCGACCTGAGTTTCAGGCCTTCACACGAGTGTGTCTCGTTCCCTCCTTTTCCAGAGCATTCTCGGAACACGTGCCAGGTATCATCCTCGGTTCACATGCCCAATCATTAACCTGAATCATCTGCAGGCAGAAACAAGGAAATGTGATTAGTTAGTTCAGTCAGATATCAACGAATGTATATACTTTAGAATATCAAATGAGTAAGTGTGTACACTGAGGGAGTGTATAGACTTGTGAGTCCTCATGCGACCTCAGTGTATAGACTAGCTGAATAATGCATTAGCATAACAGGGGGAATGTGTGGACTTCTGTGAAATTTATAAAGAGAGATGTCAATTAGGCAAGTGTGTCAAGTGTGAGAGTGTGTAGAGTTGAAGTTCTTCATGCGAGCTCAGTGTATGGACTTGTAAGTGTTCATGCGACCTCAGTGTGTAGACTTCATTCAGCAAGCAAGACAATGGATGTATAGAGTTGATCGTGTGAAGGAGGACGAGTGTAAAGACTTGTAATGAAGAGCAGCAATGTGTAGACTTGTGAAGCACAACTGTATGCAATGTATGGACTTCAATGTATAAACGTCGATGTATAGACTTTGAAGAGAACAATGCATGAAGGCATCGAATGTGTAGACTTAGAAATAGCAATTAAGCAAGTGTGTCAAATGTGAGAGTGTATACACTTGAAAATAACATATAGGCAAGTATGAACAACTTGAGAGTGTATACACTTGAAGGTGATATCGAGTGTATAGGGTTGAAGGATAACTGAGTGTATAGACTTAGCCAACTTGAGACACTGTACAGACTATGATGCACAAGCAATGCATAGACTTCGTGATGCCAACAGACAATGACTGTGCAGACTTGTTTTGAACAATGCACGCTGTATAGACTTGCAATGCATAGGCTGATGTATAGACTTGGTAGTCTGGAGGGTCGACGCATCAAAGAAAGGGGTCGACCCATGATGCATGGATGTATGGACTTGAAGATTCGAAGCCCCACAATGTTTAGACTTTAAGATGCATACGCCAAGGCTGTATAGACTTGAAGAGACGATGCACTGTAGACTGCCAGACTCTGTACAGACTTGCAGCTTGAGACGCTTACAGAGACGGACCAATGTATAGACTTCAAGTCCAAATGAGACAGTGGTTGTACAGACTTGGGAGGCTTGACACAGTGATGTACAGACATGGAATCAATGAAGGCATTGGCTGTACAGACTTTGATGAACGCTGCTCGCTGTACAGACTTTGAATCAAGGCGTGAATAGTGAATCAATGTCTAGACTTGGATGCCCAAGCCAATGTATTGACTTGTGCAGTGCAGCTAGTGTATGGACTTGTACAGTGACTAGAGGCTGTACAGACTTTGGGTCATGATGTGTGAGACGAGGGACAGTGTATTGACTTTGAAATGGCAGACGATGTATAGACTTGGGGTTCAACTGAGGGTGTATAGACTTGGAGTTCAACTGGATGTATAGACTTGGAAGATGAAGGGCGATGTGTAGACTTTGGGGTTCAACTGGATGTACAGACTTGGAAGATGGAAGGCGATGTGTAGACTTTGGAATGAACGGGAGAATGTATAGACTTGACCCCTTGAAATGATGTATAGACTTCAGATGCAAGCTTCAGTGCAGTTGTATGGACTTGATCTCAAGGAATGGTTGTACAGACTCTGAAGGCTTAGCGTGTACAGACTTTGAATATGAAGTTCAATGTATGGACTTCTGGTGAAGACCAATGTACATACTTTGAATATGAAATTCAATGTATGGACTTGGAAGGCAAAGGGGGCGTCGACCCATCAGAGGTGGAGCGTCGACCCATCAGAGGTGGAGCGACGACCCATCACTGTCCAGACTATGTAGACAGTATGTAGACATGATCAAGTAGTGCATATCTATCTGACAACCATATGAACTGCACAGTCCTACATGATGAAGCATGAATTATTCTAGAGATAGAAGATTGATTTATAGTGTGAGACATCATCAAAACCGTAGGGATGCAACAGGGGGTGCACTCTCCCTTCTTCCCTGTTAGATGACTTGGTTTCATAAAAAAAAATGCTCCGATGAAGAGTATATTTGACAAAATCAAACTTTACAAGAGTCTATATGCAAAAATCCCTTCTTTGAAAAACTTGTGTTTTTAGTTTCTTTTTAAAACCCGCAGATCATTTTTTCTTCAAATTCTGTAAACCTGTTTTGGTCTAAACCTGAGTGCACCATGTCCCTGTGAACTTGGCTTGTCCAGCGTTGCAAGTCTGGTCCTTAATTTTGGCTATAACCTGATTTCTAAAACCCTGCGACCTGACTGTTGTATCCCTGCAAACATGAGGTTTAAACTCTTCAAATTGGGTTTCTAGTGCTTGCAAAACCTTCAATCATGTCGTTCTAATGGCAGCCAAGGAATCCGATTTTCAAAACTTGCGAGTGTGTTGTTCTATGCTTTGTAAAACCCTCTTAAACTCTGCACAAATCAGTTTTTTAAAACTCCCAACCTGATCACCATTAATCCCTGCAAGCTTGGCCCTTTTAATTTTTGAAAATGTGATCGCCCTTTTAACCTACAAATTAACATGTGGATTTCACCCTACAAAATATCTGAATTTTAATCCATTAAAACCTGAGGCATAAAAGAAAATTAAAGTTTTAAAACACTGAGCTTCATGGCTCTCTAATATTCTACTTTACGAATAATAATAATAATAATAATAATAATAACAACAACAACAACAACAACAACTAAATTGATCCCAGGCAAGTTTCAAGAAATTCATGAGCGTTTCCTTTTCTGTTAATGGGATCTATTGAGTTTTTGCCTAACAACTAATTGCACTCGGATTGCGTCCATTAATCTATGCTTAGATCCTTTGATTTTTCTTGAATTCCTTCATTACAATTATTCTCTATATAATTTCTTGCACTCTACGTGTTCTAATTTCATATTACTTGAACATGACTTCCTTGAAATTCATTTGGCCATCATTATTGGAATTGTCTAGAGATTACATGGGATCTTTGATCCAACAACCCCAATGCCTGACAATTATAAGGCCCAATCTGGTCCTAGAAGGAGCGCCCGAAAGTATTTATGCATGTGGAAGTGTGAATGATCTGATGTGGTATTGTACCATTATATGCATGCTAGATTGAACTAGACAATTTACTTATTCACTTGTTACTTGCTACATGATTGCTTGACTTATTACATGATTATTACATGCTTGGCTTATTACTTGTTATACTTGGCCCAAAAAGGTATTCTCTTGTTATATGTCCAATCAAGAGTTATGTTCACTTGTCACTTGTTACATATTCTTTACTTATTGGATGATCGTTTCTTGTTACTTGTTCACTTGAATGGGAATTAAGTCTCATACAGGGCAAAGTGTTACACTATGAGAACCATCTTTTGAGCCCGCAATGAGACAAAGTGATATATAGTGGGAGCCACCTCTTGAGCATGTACGAGCCACCTCTAGAGTCTTACATGTCTGGGTATTTGGTTGTGTGCTATATGTGCCCAGCGACGAGGACGTCGCCTATATAAGAGAGGTAAATTGTAATACTCTCAAATATAACTAAGTTGTACTCTATATCACCGAGATATCTTTTGAAGTGTCGGCTCAATTATTGTAAAGAACTTCATGGTTAATCATACTTAATGGAGAGTAGTATTGGGATGGGTGACCTCCCGAGAAGTCTCACATTCTGAAGTCGATCACTATTAGAAAGAAACAAAATCATGAGGCCGGTAAGTCAAAGCGGACAATACCTTGTCACAGCTAAAGAGTAGCTAAGGTCGACGCAGCAGTGTAGTGAGGTCGATGCAGCCTCACTATGAGTTTGGCCGTTGGACAGACTTGCTGCTCATCAAACTGTGGTGTGTGTGTGTGGACACTTGGGTAGAGTGTGCGGTGGAAAAATAGTTAGGATTGCATCCGTTGAAGCTAACACACGAACCTATGAATGGGGATAGAGAACATGGATCAAACGTACAAATCACAACCCATTACATAAGGATTTTTAAGGTGGTTCAGTCTGTAAACCCACAGACCTACGTCCACCCCTCACCGAACCGGTGACACTTTTCCACACGAGAACGAAGTCCTCATCACACACACAGGAATGAAATCCCACCCACCCACACACACACACACACACACACACACACACACACACACACACACACACACACACACACACACACACACACACACACACACACACACACACACACACACACACACACACACAAAGACTCCAGGAAAAACACATGTAGCTTCAGATACAGATCTGGAAGTTAGTGGCTGCAACTTCAGACATAGATCCAAAGATCTTCTTCTTTAAGCTCAGATTGACTGCAGGGCTGCTCTCTCTCAAGGCCTCTCTCTTTTTTTTTTCTTCTCTCTTTTCTCTTACAGCATTGGACTGGTATGGCCAAAGTGTTGGGCTGCTCACCTTCCCTTCTATTCTTACTCACAGATTTGCTTGAATGCTCAAGGGGCGTGGCTTTCTTCAAGGGCAACAGCAACTCTATGCTAAGGCGACGCGTCCAATTTATAGGCCTCAAGAGGCAGAAACTTTCCCTCCATTTCTTTTGCAATTTGAATGGTTGGAATAAACAAAGGAGGTTTGACCAAGGGAGCCTGCAGAACCTTAATTCCCATTTACAGAAGGGACATCCTTTTGTCCAGGGATATTTTCTTTTCAGACACAAAACCTTGGTGGCTGACTCCAGGGGACAGGTCTGCAGAGAGGGAGACTTTTCCAAGATGTTGTACTGACAGATAGTTTGAGGAAGAGGTTGCTCTAGAAACTTATGATGACAGGGACATTTGTGTGTCCTAGGAATCTTCTCCACTTCTCAAAACCATGTTTTTAGAGGATTACGTCAGATTTCTTTGCTCTCTGTACGATTTTTGAAAACACAAAGTTGACTGAATTCTTTCAGATGAGCCTTGAGCGCGTCGACGCAGCTTTGCCCATGCGTCGATGCAACTATTAAAGGTGGCCTTATAGACAGCTTCTGGAAGACCCCCTGCGTCGACGCCCTGAGAGCACAGGGTCGACACAGCTGGCTGAGCTACTCCTAAACAGAACCTGGAAAAGGAAGAGTCGACTACTGGGGTCGACACTTCAGTGAAGCGCTTGACGAAGGGTGTGTTATGTGTTGACGCAGCAGACGAAGGGCATTGACGCATCCTTTGCTGGATGTGATTACAACGGCTTCTGTGAGGGCTTGAGGTCGACGCTCTGAGAACCTGAGGTCGACGCAGCGTCGCTCGATAGAGCCTTCATGTATCCTTCTATCACACCCTGAGCTTTTTAATATAGCAAAAGGAATTTCGGGAACGTGAACAGCCGGCATGGTAAGCCTCTTGCAAGTAAGTAATCAGAGCGCAAGACAATCACATAAAAGTAATTGCACAAGTAATTTTTCTCAAAACTCTAACTTTATTTCATAACAATAATCAAAAGTACACAAGACCATTAATGTTTGACAACCTTCTATCATACGACTCAAGAAATCAAAAATTATAATCTGACTCTACTAGACACTTGATAACTAGGGCTTCTCTCATTCCAATAGACCTTCAATCGCTCTCGGACCCGCTACTTGCATAATCCGAATCCGATCCACTAGTACTTCCTGAAAAGACAAGAAAATATTTATGAGCACACATGCCCAGTAGGTATCTTCGTATCAACATGAAGGTAATATTTAAGTGCTTAATGCTTTAGCTCTAGAATTAAGGTAAAAAAAAGAATGTGATAAATCGTACGTCATAAACCAATAACCAAGAATATAGAGTCACGAGATCTCTGAGCAAATAGACATAATCGAGTATATGAACAAGCAAGATTTAATCATGTAGATATACATTTGGCCTTTCATGAACAAGAAAGTACTAGCATGTATCAAGAAAGTACTTACACAACCTTGTAAAGGCTATGGACTAGAAAGTCATTAACAAGCATGTAATTCCCATTTTGAGCCTCGTGGTTCTTCACTCATCTATAAAAAAAATACTCCCGACATAATGTGACGCCAGTATTCATCGTACCCCATGGTTTTCAGCACGTTTTCGGCCATCGGCCGTGGGGGCTAGTGTCGAGCCCTTGGACATAGTCCATGCCCGCTCTTGCATCTTCAAGTTACAGATCAAGCTAATTCCACGAGATAACAATAATTTCGGCCAATAATTTCAATTTTAAAATAATAAGTTTCATGACCAAGTAACCAAGGTATAGAATGCTCGAAAAATGATATAAAACTCCAAAGAAGAATTAAAAGAATGTTATGTTACGGCAGCATTCCGGCAGTAAAACAGTACATTGATTAATTTCCATAATTTAACATTAACTTGTTGTTCATAAGTTTGGAATCCAAATAATCCTAAGATCATCCAAGAATAAAATTTCAACAACCCCTAGGTCAAACCTCGGATTATGAACCTGACAGAAAGAAACGGTCATTTACTGGGCCATTCCAAGAAAAAAACGGTCACAGCTAGGCCGCTTAGTCGATAATAACGGTCTAGCGAAGGCCGCGTTCAAGCTCTGTCAACCAGAATGAAGAGATAGTCGACACTTGAAGAATTTTGGAGAATAACGGTCGCAAGGGGGCCATTTTCTGACAAAGACGGTCAGGGTAAGACCGCTAAGTAACAGTAACGGTCTCCTATAGGCCGCAATTAACAAGAGTAAAACACCGATCATGTGAGTGCTTTTTAGACAATTTGGGCTTTAAGGGTACAACCAGCTCGGCGTCCTAGTGGGAATCCCAGGCTCGCGGAGTCTTACGGAGGCCTTGAAACATGATCTCCTAGTCTGACAGAAGGGATATCCGGCGGAGAGGTTCACAAGTCCAAGATAGTGTGCTATAAGTGCAAAATGTAACTAATGGTTGCATACCGGAGTAAACGCCATGTACTTATGAAACTAACTCAAGAGGTGAGAGTGGATCGTGTAAAAACAGCGATCAAAATAACATTCTAAATACCATCATGAATCATGTTTCATAAAAGGAAATATTTAATTAAAAAACTATAATAATTTTGGCATAAAATTAGATAATAAGGAAAAATAAAGTTTTAAACATACTCATGCTGAACAGGGTGTCTACAAGAATTAAAACCTAATTGTATGAGAAATATTATAACATTAATAATATGAGAAATTAATTAGGTTGAATTGGTTCACAGAACCATATAGCGGTCAGGATATGGCCGCATGGGTGTTATAAACGGTCTCGCGATAGACCGCTGTTAAATGGAGCGGTCAGGTTATTGACTGTTTCTGTCTAATAGACAGAAGCTGTAGAATAGTGAAATAAAATGCTAATTCTAGGGCATATTATGCATGGAAAATGATGCAACCACGTAGCTAAGACCTGATAGAAGGTATTTAGGCCATGAACATGCATTGGTTATGAGAAATAGACAAAAATTTTCTATTTTTTTCTTATTGGGGCTAGGTGCATGCATAGAAATGAACTTACTGCGTAATCTCAATAAAACATAAAATACTCCACGTACAATGCATAAAAATGACTGAAAATTGAGGGCTTTTACTCCTAA
Source organism: Amorphophallus konjac (assembly GCA_022559845.1). Lineage (NCBI taxonomy): Eukaryota > Viridiplantae > Streptophyta > Magnoliopsida > Alismatales > Araceae > Amorphophallus > Amorphophallus konjac. The sequence goes on from CM040121.1 coordinate 145,232,951, forward strand.
CATCAAGTTTAAGCCATTCATGAGATAACCTACCTCTAGACTGGGCTTTAAACGTCGAATTTAGGGCTGGAAGTCGACCCCAGTTTTTGCTCGTCCTGAACCGAACCAGCAACTTCTCGCCCTTATAACTCCTGATTCCCTTCACCTAAGACCACGAAAATTGGAGGGTAGGAATGGGTTACTAAGGTGAAGAAATAAGTCTAAAAAACTAACTTCTAATTACCTCGTTTAGGGCTTCTAATTTGTAGATCTTCCTGGGTCTGTTGCACATGTTCCTGGGTTGCTTGCTCCAAGCCAGTAACTTTGCAAGGTTCTATCTTTCTGATGGTTTGATCTCCTAAGATGAAATTTTGAGGGTAGTTAGTCCTCACTATTATGAACAAAATACTCTAAAGAACCTACCTGAAATAATGTCTCCTTACCTTAGTTCCACGCGAGCCAAAAGTAAGGGTCGCGTAGGTAAAACTTAAGGTCTATTTATAGGGTTAGCTAGGGTTTTGAGGATTTGAACGAACCTAGAGTCCTAATTGGGGTTTCAATTCGATCCTCAAGCATTCTAGACTCTTCCAACTAGTAGATAGCATCGATCCCTAGTGATTAGGCTTGAAGAAAACCAAGATTTCCACGTTTCTAACTATTCGCAATCGGACGGATAATAGCGATCGAGTGGAGACCGTTTTATACCTGAGGCGGTCTCTCGATAGACCGTTTTTATCCCTTGCCGTCGAATTTGAACTATTTCAAACTCTTTGTTATTTATTCGTTGATTTATCTGATCATTGGTAAATTTATCCCCTGAATTTTGAAAACAGCCTATTTTAAGCTTCTAGAATATGGGCCAAGTCTTGTGGGCTTGGATTTGGGTCATTTAGGCTTTAAAAAGGGCCTGATCAATCAATAAATATTGGGTCTTAATATTTTGCTTTATTTAACCCAAGTTCATTTAATAATCTATTTATTTCTAGAAAAATCTGAGAAAAATCGAGAAAAATTCTAGAAAATTCTAAAATATTATATATATATAATTTTGGGGTATTACACCTTCAGATTCTGGCGAGCCGACATTGATTGCGTTGACGCAGTGAAGGCACTACGTTGGCGCAGCCTTCGCTCACGGGCCACTTGAAATGGCTATGAGCTATTTGTCACCGTTAGTTGTCTATTTGTTGCCCCTAAGAGGCATTTGTCACATTTAGGAGGCATTTGTCACCCTTATGATCCTCAATAGTCATTGTCTTTGTTGCGGTTCTCACCCTTGCGATTTCAATGTAGCTGGCGTTGACGCAGTGAGGGCGTTGCATTAGCGCAGCCTTCACCTACAGGCCATTCATCACAGCTATGACTCATTTGAAGTTGTTAGTGCCTATCTTTCACCCTTGGCTATCTATTTGTCACCGCTAACACTTATTTGTCACCCTTATCTATCATGAGCCGTCGCCTTTGATCACCCCTTTCTGATTGAAGATCTTCTGGTACGTCGATGCAGCACTACCATTGCATCGACGCAGCTGAAGAGCCACGCCCGTGTCTGTGCTGGAACTGGTCCTGCGTTGACGCATCCTGTGGTTGTGTTGACGCAGCTATGATCACTGTGTTGGCACATCCAACGGTCCTTTGCTGCCTGACTGTTGCTTTCTCTTAATTTTTTCTGCCATTTAGTCATTTAAACCTTCTTCCTTCTATATCATTTGACTTGCTTAGCATCCGCAGGAATCTGACTTAAAGAGGGTCAGATGAAGGTTAGGCAGTAAATGCTTTTTGACGTATTATGGTGATCTAAAGAAATGAAGTTTGGTATCATCAAAACATACGCATGGCTCAACAGAGGGGAGGTGAATAAATGTACCAAATAAAAATTAAACCATATATAAATTTAAATGTTGGAACGCAGCAGAAATAAAAACTTAGAATCGCAAGCAACCATAGAGACACAGGAATTTTTATAGTGATTCAATCTGTCTTCCTTGACATACTTACGTCTAGTCCCTTTACAACCTACAAAGACTTTCACTAACCTTTTTAACTGAGGTTACACCCGCTAGTTTTTCAAAGCCTAGCTCTCCAGCTGATCATAATTAGGTCTCAACGAACCTTATAGCTAGTTTCTAGGATTAGCAACCCCAGCTTTTCATACTGTCACAACAAACTAACATCCAAGTGACTTAGCTTTTTTGGTGGTTTTGCACCTGCTAGCTTTTCAGGAGCTAGTCACCCAGCTAATTTCCACAGTGGCAGCAGACCAACCTAGCATACCCAGTGCTGGTTATCCCATACCAAATAATGCTCTATACACTATTAGTATAGATAGATTTAAGATTCCATAGTTGTGCTCCTTCATGAGTAGATGGTGAAAATTGCCAAACTAACAGATAGACAGAGGAGTGTTGACATGTTTTCCTTCTTTCCCTTTTTGATTATCCTTCCAATCCCTTCCTTACCACGCTAATGTAAGGAACTAAACAACATGTAAAGAGCAGGGGAATGATGTGAGGTGTGTGTGATCGCCACCAAGGTACCGAATATAAATAAATACATCATACCTTGGAAAGAAAGGGGAGACACTCGCCTAGAACAGCACTGCAGCAACACGCAGTTCTTAACGAACCGCCCGGTGGATGCGCGGTCGCTCAACAGGCCGCCCAACAGCGCTGGGACAAATGCGGGACGAGGAGCAGCTGGATGACGGAACGGTTCGGGATCAACAGCTGGACAGAACTGGACGGTCGGCGGTAAGCCGTCCTATTACTCAAAAAGACAGATGAAGACCGCTCTGCACCACCAACTTCTAAAACGTGGGATCTTTACCTCCACCCTTTCCGGCCGGCCATAAAGAGTGGGCCTCGTGTTAGGACGCTGCTGACCTGCGAAACAAAGTGTAAAACACAAAAAAGAGACCCAATATTAGAACTAAAATGCGTAGTAAATGCCGAAAGAGAAGGAAACGAACATGACCAAATGAAGTGGAGAATACCTGGAGGTTTCTAAACCCCTAGGGGGCATCAAAACATAGGAGGATGTGTGTAATGTGACAAGAGAATGAAGAAAAGCAGATGGAAGAAGGGAAAACGATGCATGCAATGGGAAAACAGATAGTGGGACTAGTGAACTAATGACTCAAACAAATAGTGTACTCCCTGAACCGGAGGCCTATGCGGACGTAGAAGGCCTCCCTCCCTATCCTGGGTCGCTCAACAATCCCGCAGAGCTCCGCCGTCGACCAGAAATCTCGCCCCCCCCCCCCCCCCCCCCTCCAAAGCTTGGCCTTATGGTCCTATTTATAGAGCCTTAAAAGCCAGCCCCAAAATTAGGATTTCCAATGAAAATCCACTCAAGATATCAACACAAAATCCGTAGATAATGGAATTATCTTCCAACCATTTCAAACGGCACCCCATTTGGTTGAGAAACCGCGGAGAAATAGTGGAACAAATTAAGGTGAAAATCACGGATAGAGAGAGAAAAACCCTTAGTTTTTTCAGCGATCGAACCATTGCGCGGTCATGCGATAGACCGCTCCGTTCACTGAGCGGCCGATCACAAGACCGTCCAATCTGTCGGTGGAAAAGTAAATAAAGGTTATTATCGAAATATCCATCGAACTGACCGATGTTTTCACCGTTGGACTCTCATGAATTGGGTGGTTATTAATGGACCGCTCAGATCATGGAACGGCCATAGACCAATCGTCCAACGCCTGTCGGTGATAAATCAGAGTTCATTAGATAATTAGATAAGCATCTGAACAACTAACGATGCTGGGACTCTAAATCTGGACGATCATATACCTGCGTTCAATGATGTTGAACGGTTAGATATAGACCGTGCAAAAGCTTGTCGGTGGAAATTCAGAAAAATTATCTTAATATCCAGTAAATAGACACACGGTTCAGAACCAACCGCTCAGAAACTGAACGGTCAGGCGATAGACCGCGCAATGGCTGAATGCTTGAAATTTGATAAAATATGATAAATCAAGCAAAATCAAGGCCCATTAAGACCTGAACTGAAGCAGACCGAGTCACGGAGGGAGGTACCCATAAAATAGGCCTAATAAGCTGCCTGAAAATAGCCCAATGAGCAATGGACAACTCGAGACATCATCAAATGGTAGTAAGAGAAATGACTCAACTTATCGGCAAAAAATGGGTGTCAACAGATGCCCCTCCTTAACATCCTCTTTGTAGGGGAGCGAGCGGTGGTGAAGCGAAAGTGAAATGGAACATGGAGATGAAGCGAAAATGAAGCGAAGCGGACTGAAAAGTGGGCGTTAAGGTAAAACGACACTCGTTTTGCCAATGAGCGATATGAATCTTCCGAAAAATGCTGAATCAACCACAGGGAATAATCAGATTAAAAGCAATACCGATCTGGAGGAACTAACTAAATTAAAAGGAAATACAAGATCAACCTCATGGGGGACACAATCCCGCGGTCCAATGAGGAGACCAAAGTAGTAACGGAAAAATAAAGAGATAGACTAAAAACTCCAGACCAGGGACTCTTAATTAACCAAACTAAGGGAACAGACCAGAGAGAACCTTCCAACTCAGAGTGGAATTATTCTTCTTACTCAAAACTATGAACGTACAATCATCCATTACTAGTGGGACATTAGCAGGCAAATCACGGGTCATGAATGCTCAAAAAAAATGTGCATAATGCATGCTGGGCTAAAATAAAAGAAATCATTAAAACAAATGTAAAGAAAGCCAAAAAATAGAAAATACTCGAGAATAGTATTGCTAGACTGAGACAAACTATAGTCAAGACACTATCTGCAACTACGGCGTGCAGGATAGAACCATCCTCCCCATAATCTTCCCAACCTAACGGCCTATCCGATGATTAAACACAAGAACCTAGATCATCATTATTTTTGTTAAAGGGGAACATCAGATCCTAGAACACGTGAATGACCAGCCGGTTCTTGAGATAATATAGTAATATAGATACCATATAATAATGCAACAATGAGTAGGGATAGAAGGCCATGCCTGACTTACCTGTGCAGGCGAAACGGCGTCTTTTGGATTTTCATTTTTTGATTTTTATGGCTTTTTCATGTATAAGACAAACATGATAAACAAGCAAGTATAAACATAGCGTAGATAATATAACGATTAACTGAACGACAAACAACACGACATGACATAACGATCAAATAAAATGGGAGACAATGCAACATAACATAACAAAGGTAAATGAGCACATATGCAATGGCATGAACAGACAACATGCATGGTGCGACAAGACAACAACGCGGTGGGACAACACACGGTTGGGATAAGAACACGTGACGGATGACCACACGGTTGGGACAAGAACATGGGACATAAAGAGGTGACTAACAACATATGCAAGATAACCAACAACATGCAGTGAGGGACAAAACAACATGTGTGGGACAACACGGTGGGACATAAACACGTGACAAGGATACGGCGGGACAAAAGATATAAACAAATACGCCCTTCAATCAAAACCCAAGATCAGAATGAAGCAGAACCGTCAGGTTCATAATCGTGAGGCAAAGCCCTCTCATAAAGATATGATCATTGCAAACAAAAGCTGAGAAGGACATGAGCTTCAGAACAGATCGAGAGAGTGGATCGAAGAAGGAAAGAACAGATCAAAGATGTGGACAGGAGGCAGAGCACAAAGATATAGCAAGGAATGCCTGAGTACTTGTAACCTGCACACTTAGCAAACGGATTACGTATCTGTCCTTAAAATAAATGCAAATGCATGAAAAAGATACATTTTTGGATTTTTTTTATAATTGTTTTTTGATTTTTTAGATTTTTAATAGTATTTCATTTTTCTAGATTTTTTTGAAGTATTTGATTTTTTAGGTTTTTGAAATATTTGATTTTTTTTGAAATTTTGAAGTATTTAATTTTTTATGGATTTTTTATAATATTTGGTTTTTTTGGATTTTTTGAAGTATTTGATTTTTTAGACTTTTGGTAATATTTGATTGTTTTGGATTTTGACATAGCAATCCGCGGCACCTAAAGACGGGCTCAAACTACTGGTCAGGGATCGTCGTTTCTACCCCTTTCATTAAAGGCTTCCCTTAAGCAAGGCGTGCATGTGAGGGTGGCTTATCATAACCAACCGCTTCTAAAGAACGGTGCCCCTACTAAGGCCATACTTGGGATACAACCCAGTCTAAGAGGGAGAAGCAGAAGAAAAAATTGGAGACAAGCTTCGTACAGGATGGGAGATATCAAGGCCCGAATTCCTTCCAGGGCACTACCCCTCAAAGAGATAGCCTGTTGCGCCGGGGCTTTGTGTCTTTGATTTTTAGACCCATATTTATCAGGCACGCATACGACCGGACTCATGACGTCCCGCGAGGAACTGTACTGCCACTCTTGCCATGTCTTTGATTCATAATATTGCGTTGATTCATTTTTTCATTTTGGTTGCCCTTATTGGCCAGATATAGCATGAAAGCTCACTTTTGAGGGTTAAGACTGCCCTTATTTGAGACCTCTCTCGTATTAGGGAGCGCCTAGGTTAGTCATCTTATCCATCAATCTCTTGTCCCTGCACCTGGTCGAGCAGAGAAGAGAAAAGGCCTTCGTGCATACCCAAAGTATGGCCAAAGTAGCAACGGTGTGTCTTAGAGAGATAGGCTATGGCTCGCCGTGTAGTGTGTAAAAATCCATACTCAAATGTCACCATCAACAATCAGGAAATGAAATTAGACTCCTAACACAGAGTTATCACCAGCCTAAGGATGCTGCAGAAGCAACTCGACTTGAACTAACCAAACTTAATAAACTAAAGCCGCTCAAAACGTGTTGAGGAAATCACATTATAACCATGCGCAGGAGAAATAGAAATGATAGCAATAATAGCATGTTCTAGCACAAAATAAAGATACCTTGCGAATCCATGGAACGGAAAAGCGGCGTCCTGAAACGATCTTGGCCATCGAGCTTTGATCAGCACGAGCTTTGTATTCCTCGCTTGTCAGGGTAAAAGGGAGAGGATAACAAGGACTTGAAGATTCCTCTAGATGGAGGAGCGGCAGACACCAAACTGGACGAAGAAGAATAAAAGGAAGAGAGACGAGGGCTAGAACTCCCTCGTTAAGGCACAGAGGCCCTGATAACAAGGAACCGAATACAGAATGAATAGAGATTAACTAAGATCAAGGCGGACTAAAGTCTCGAAAATAGCAAGAAAAAGGGTAAGAACCCTGAAAGGGTGAGGAAGAAAGAATAGAAACACGATGAAAGGATTGCGGCGAAGATAAAGAAGAGGGAGAATGATCATCCGACGTGATCAGAGAAAAGGAATTAGAATCACCCGACAGGGTCGGGGAAGGAGAATGAGAATCATCCGCCAATGACGGGGAAAGAAAATGATAGACACCCGATAGGGTTGGGGAAGAAGAATGATGGTCACCCGACAGGGTCGGGGAAAGAAAAGGGTAATCACCCGACATGGTCGGGGAAGGATCAGAAGTAGAGCCCGGGGATACCAGAAGAGAAGGATCAGAAGAAGTCCCGAAAGTGGGATGAAAGGATGACATAGGCCAAGGCCTAAAATCATGAGAGAACGGAGGATCTGGAGACTCCGGATGAGTGGAGAAAGAAGAATGGGGGTTTGCGGATCTGAAAAGAGAGGAAAAGATCATAGAAACTAGATTAGAGGAAGGGAGATACACCACCCAGGGGTGGGAGCTGAGTAGAAGAAAGGATGATTGGAGAGGAGGGGAAGACGGAGAAGTGGCCCCTCGAGTGCACAACACGCGGCTTTTGTACTTGTGTTGCCGCCTCTTCTTAGCTGACACTTCTTGAACATGGATCCGTCTGACGCGGACTCGGACCTTCGGCCTTCTCAATTGCAATGTCTCCTCAAATAACAGGCCCATCTGGCAGACAACCTAGAACGGTCAAGAATACGCAGCTTCGTTGGGGCGGTTGCCCCTAGACACCCAGTGCTAACCATTGGCAGACATTCTTGGATAGATGACTCCTTGGGATGAACATCAGAAAACCGTGGAGTTTCATCACTCGGTATTAGCAGCATAAGATTCGGCATCTTCACTCGACAATCGGGCATGAAGCATAACTCCCTTACCAGAAGAGCAGGACAAAACTGAGGGAGAGTAATGCGCGGCGTTGACGTGGCCGATTCACCAATAAACCGAGGAAGATTGCATAAGATGTGCGGAATGTCCTTGGAAAATGCATAAGATATGACCAATTGCCCCTTGAATAGGGAATCCATCAAGCTCTTGGCAACCGTACGAGTTAGCACAATCTGAGTAAAGAACCCTTCTTGGCCAGTGAACTGAACAGCAATCAAGCGAGAGGTAATAACAATATCAATAATCAAATCTCTGACAAGCAATGAGATTGCCACCGGCCTCGCTTGTGAAGAAACTGGCACTAGTGCAAGGGAACTCTTCTTAGCAAATGTCTCCAGAGGAAATGCAGGCTCATTATCCCAAAGATGACCGGGGACCAGGACTCGAACTGGCATGCGGAAAATGCGATCTTGAATCTTGTAGTGCAGAACCGGCACTGAACTGTCCTGACTTGGCTTGTCATTTCCCTGGGGACCAGACCCAAGGGGCACCAAAGGTAGCGCACACCCGCTCCGTGGGGTGGAAATGGATGGGGAAGAAATTGAAGTAATAGGTTTGGAAGGCGGAGGCGAAGGTTTAGAAGGTGTAAGTGGGGGTACGGGCAATGCGAGTGGTGGAGGGATAGCAGCATTGACAGGCTCAAGTGGAGTAAGGGCAAAGGTGGAGGCGTAGGAGGGGGTAAAGGCGAAGGTGGAGGTATAGCTTGCTCAGGCTCGGGCAATAATGGCGAAGGGGATGGCAAGGGCGGTGGAGATGGTGGAAGTGATGGAATAGGAGTCTTCGGGGGAGGAGGCGATGAAGGCGGTGGTGATGGCGGTAGGGGTAGTGGATATGGTGATGCGGGCAATGAAGGAAATGGAGGTGGAGATGGAGAGGGTGAGGAAGGAGGTAAAGGGGAAATGGAAGGTTGTGGGACCCAACATCGGCGTATTGACATGACACGCCGAGCGGCGTTTGGGGTAGGAGTAGTGGCGGTGGAAGTGACGGAAGTGGAGGCACTAGCCTGAGCAAGGGACAGGGTAGGTGAAGTTTGTAGAGATAGGGTAGAAGATGGAGAAGGTGAGGGGGTAGGTGGAGATGAAGAGGGTGACGAGGTAAGCAACGAGGTAGGCAAAAGCATAGGGGAGGGAACAGGTGATGGAGTAGGTGACGGAGCGGGTGCAATGCCAGATAAAGAATCAAAGGGGTGTCCCTTGTCTTGTAGTGGAGATGGCTGCCTGGACGGCACCTCTTGCTGTTGCTGCTGCTTATTGCGGAGATGTAAAATAGCTTCATGCATGGCGGCCCAATCGATCATCTTCTTGCCTTTCAACTCATAAACCAACTTCTGAAGCTCGGGGTAATCCTCAACCAAATGCCCATGTTGGCGATGAAATTCACAACATTGAAACACATTCCCGACCGCGGGTCGGCAAGGCACAACCGGAGAGAGTTGTAACGCGTGAGCGGCCATCAAAGCCCTAAAAATATCTGTAAAAGACTCCGGTAAAGATGGAGAAGGAGCCCGCTTCGAGCAAGGTGGATGCCGAGAGGTATAAGAAGGTAATGGAGATGGGAGTGGAGAAGGGAGCGGCGGTTGCGTAGGCAATGGCGCATGGCTAAGGGAAGAATTTGGTGAAGGCATATGCGGAGTAGGATGGCGGGGTATATAGACAGCATCCACCTGCTCGGGGTGTGGTGTCTCCTTGATCGGAGGTGGAGGTTCATGCGGGTATGAAGAGGCGGAAGGCTGACTCATGGAGGGTTGATATGTGGAGGGATATGTGGAGGTATATGGGTGTGGGGGAGCGGAAGGCTGACTCGTGGAATGATAGGTGGAGGGATATGTGGATGTATATGTGGGAGATGATGGATAGGTGGCGTATGTGGGCGTAGAAGATGAAGGAGACTCGGGGTCAATGGAAACTAGGAGTTGTTGGCTAATGAAGCGGGCTCGGCTGTAGACTTGTTACCATGAAGTGATATCGTTCAGGGCTAAGATGAATTTGAGCTTGGGCGTTGTATTAGAAATAACCATTTTAATTTGCTCGCCCTCCAGAATATGCCCCGGAACTTGCGCGGCTAGGCGACGCCAGCGGTCGGCAAACGTAGAGAATTCCTCGTCGGGCTTCATCTTCTCTTGGGCCAAATCTACCATGGAGTACTTGGGCCCGGTCTGGTCCTGGTACTGCTTAATAAATCTTGCTTGGACGGCTTGAAAATTCACCACTTGCTCTCGTGGCAATGAAAAGAACCAATCCCGAGCCGGGCCTTCTAACGACAGATCACACAGATAAGCCATTAAACGTTGGTCATGTCGGAATTGGGCCGACTCATAAATGAACTCCTTCAAATGCACGTAGGGGTCACCGACTCCACCATAGCGACGATAAGCCATAATTTGTGAACGTGGTGGAAGTTGAAGACCTTGAAAGGCAAATGGGGCATCCAAAGAAGTTTGGGGATTAATTTGACGCTGCAATTCATCAAGCTGGCGTTGGGCTTGAGCGATCATCTCCTTGGTGGGAAGAGTCCGAGAAGAATGTGGGCCAGCCTGAGCAAGAGAGTGAAAGTTTAGACCAGGATGATGGTGGGCCGAATAAAGGGACCCAACCTGAGAAGAAGGAAAGCCCATTCCAGGAGCAGAAGGATATATGGGCCTGGAAGGATCATGTATGTGGGGATGAGAATTGATTGGGCCAGCAACAGCACGGGCAGGGTAGGAAAGCCCGTTAAAAGGAGTAGGCCCATTGAAAGAAGAAGGCACGTGACGAGAATAAGGTACATTAGATGAATGAGGTGATGGGCTTGCGTGGGAAGAGGAATCCACGCGGGGGTAAGAAGATAGGGGAGATGAGGGATACTGGACAGAAGAGAAGTGCTCCATGGGAGAAAGGGAGACTTTATATAGTGAATTTCAAAGAAATACAAGGGTAGAGACGAACCTAGGACAAATGCAACTAAATGAAGGGACGTAAAGATGAACTAGTCTATGGGCCTAATTAACAAAATGATATGGAGGCAACACATAATGGAGGGAAGATATGAGAGAAGAATCAACCAATTAAACACCCAAGTTATGAATGATGCACGAAAATTTTATAAGTTCCTCTTTAGGACCTTAGTGGGTTAATTACTATATGGATTCACTCAACCACAAGATACCTAACCAGGGTAAGAATGGGAAACTGGGTGACTCTAAGGGACTCTCCCTCTTACGGATGCAAACCCTAGACTGGGGTGGGTATGGTACAACCTGCCCGGCGTCCGTGTGGGAATCCACGGCTCACGGGGACTTACGGAGGCCCTCAGCAAGGTCACCTAGTCGGCTCCAAGGAATATGGAGACGAGAGGAAACCCTACCTCGGTGGAAATGCAACTAAATGTGAATAAAATGCATGAATCCTATGCGCACCGGAGTGCATGCAAAGTCCAGCCTAGGAACTAGCAATCAATGAGCAAACAACGATGACCAGCTATAAATAACAATCATGCAAACATCAACTAACAACAGGGGAGATCAGTAATCAGCACCAAAAGATCATGAGATAATATGAAATGTCAAACAATGATGAAGGTCTCGGGTGCACTGTAGCAGGAATAAATGGTCTGTAGGAGACCGTGCAATGTGTGTAGACGGTCTGGCGTGGACCATTCAGGGAGCACACACGGTCTGGGATGGACCGCTCTAAAGTAGGGAGTAACGCCAAGATAGAGAAAAACCATAAAAATGTCGAAATAACCATAGGATGAGGCTCAGAAGTATACCTGCGTGGGTGGTCTTTCAACAGACCGCTCTGATTATGGAGCGGACCTGAAACAACCGCTGAATGTCAACAGAAATCACAAATGTAAGCACGGCAACGTACCAGAGCCAGCAGTGATGAACGGTCTATATCAGACCGCTAGAGAAAGTGGACGGTTTGTATAGAACCGCTGGATTCAACGGGCTGGCACGATTGGACCACCAGGATGAGCACATGACGGCTAATAAACGGCCTCTTAGAAAGGTGGGTGGCTGAGAGAGGACCGCGTAATCTTCAGAGGATAGAAACGTAAGAATAGCTAATAACAACCTGCAACCACTCAAACAGAAACCCTAAACAAGCATAAAAACGGGTCAACACACCACTAAGACGATGGGCACTAGTTGTCCCACCGTGATCGCCAAAAAAAAGGGTGTTGACATGTTTTCCTTCTTTCCCTTTTTTATTATCCTTCCAATCCCTTCCTTACCGCGCTAATGTAAGGAACTAAACAACATGTAAAGAGCAGGGGAAGGATGTGAGGTGTGTGTGATCGCCACCAAGGTACCGAATGTAAATAAATACACCGTACCTTGGAAAGAAAGGGGAGACACTCGCCTAGAACAACACTATAGCAACACGCGGTTCTTAACGAACCGCCCGGTGGATGCGCAGTCGCTCGACAGGCCGCCCAATAGCGCTGGGACAAACGCGAGACGAGGAGCAACTGGATGACGGAACGGTTCGGGATCAACTGCTGGACAGAACTGGACGGTCGGCGGTAAGTCGTCCTATTCCTCAAACGGACAGATGAAGACCGCTCTGCACCACCAACTTCTAAAACGTGGGATCTTTACCTCCACCCTTTCCGGCCGGCCATAAAGAGTGGGCCTCGTGTTAGGACGCTGCTGACCTGCGAAACAAAGTGTAAAACACAAAAAAGAGACCCAATATTAGAACTAAAATGTGTAGTAAATGCCGAAAGAGAAGGAAACGAACATGACTAAATGAAGTGGGGAACACCTGGAGGTTTTTAAACCCCTAGGGGGCATAAAAACATAGGAGGATGTGTGTAATGTGATGAGAGAATGAAGAAAAGTAGATGGAAGAAGGGAAAACGATCATGCAATGGGAAAACAGACGGTGGGACTAGTGAACTAATGACTCAAACAAACAGTGTACTCCCTGAACCGGAGGTCTATGCGGACGTAGAAGGCCTCCCTCCCTGTCTTGGGTCGCTCAACAATCAGGCAGAGCTCCGTCGTCGACCAGAAATCCCCCCCCCCCCTCCAAAGCTTGGCCTTATGGTCCTATTTATAGAGCCTTAAAAGCCAGCCCCGAAATTAGGGTTTCCAATGAAAATCCACTCGAGATATCAACACAAAATCCGTAGATAATGGAATTATCTTCCAACCGTTTCAAACGGCACCCCATTTGGTTGAGAAACCGCGGAGAAATAGTTGGAACAAATTAAGGATAAAACCACGGATAGAGAGAGAAAAACCCTTAGTTTTTTCAGCGATCGAACCATTGCGCGGTCATGCGATAGACCGCTCCGTTCACTGAGCGGCCGGTCATAAGACCGTCCAATCTGTCGGTGGAAATTAAGTAAATAAGGGTTATTATCTAAATATCCATCGAACTGACCGATGTTTTCGTCGTTGGACTCTCATGAATTGGGCGGTTATTAATGGACCGCTCAGATCATGGAACGGCCATAGACCAATCGTCCAACGCCTGTCGGTGATAAATCAGAGTTCATTAGATAATTAGATAATTATCTGAACAACTAACGACGCTGGGACTCTGAATCTAGATGGTCATATACCTGCCGTTCAATGATGTTGAACGGTTAGATATAGACCTTGCAAAAGTTTGTCGGTGGAAATTCAGAAAAATCACCTTAATATCCAGTAAATAGACACACGGTTCAGAACCAACCGCTCAGAAACTAAACGGTCAGGCGATAGACTGCGCAATGGCTGAATGCTTGAAATTTGATAAAATGTGATAAATCAAGCAAAATCAAGGCCCATTAAGCCCTGAATTGAAGCAGACCGAGTCAGGGAGGGAGGTACCCATAAAATAGGCCTAATAAGATGTCTAAAAATAGCCCAATGAGCAATGGACAACTCGAGGTATCATCAAATGATAGTAAGAGAAATGACGCAACTTATCGGCAAAAAACGGGTGTCAACAAGGAGGAGGATAGTAGAAATGTCATTGAAGTGAAGATTCCTCCTCTTCAATGCTTCCCAGGATGAGAGACTTTGGGATAATACTTTCAATGCGGTGAAGTCTGCCCTCAACTTGAATGTGCAGGCGAATGCTTCGCCTTGTAAAAGATTTTGTCATTTTGTGACAAAATGAAAACTTTGGCAAAGACGAATACTTCACCTTTCATAGCATTACTACTCTACCTTTTTGTCTTTATCTGATGAAGCGGAGTTGCTTCGCCTTCTTAGGTTCTAAGGTGACTGCTTTTCTTTCTTTTAGTTGCTAAGGTGAATATTTTACTTTATTGTTCCTTTTTGTCATTTAGCGGTAAGGCGAATGCAAAGACAAATACTTCGCCTTTTTTAAGTGACGTTTCACCTTGTTTAGATGGTTAGGCGAATGATCTTACCTTCAGCCTTTTTCTTTAGACATTTTACCAAAGTAGTACTTATCCCAGATATTTATAGAGAACTGTAGTTAGGTTTAATTTGTAATTTTTATTACTGAGATAATTAATTATTATGTTATCATAATTTAATAATAGTTTTTTTGGAAAAGATATTTTCCAACTATTAGGTCAATTGTAGATATTCGAGATGGACTTGATCTTACTATATATAATTAATTAGGGAAGAGTTAATTTGTGGGAAGTTCACTCCGTCATATTCACGGGACATTGTGCATGAAACATTCAACATCCGAAATACTAGATTTGATTTTTTTTCACCTCTCATTTGAAACATAGGTAGGACTTCTACAAATCGTTTTATGTAGTAGCATAAACATTTGTGCGTGATGGGAGTTTCAAATGGGATGAGACGTCAAAGAAGATGTTTGGCACTAGCATTCCGTGTGATAATTAATTCTATTATAGTCTCTCTGTGTGTGTGATGTGAACGTGCACTTATATTTTAAGTGATAATTGATTCTTACACAGCCGTGTGTCGTGAATACATATATATTTTGGAATTTCTTTTCGTATAATTGATTCTGTCATGTTTTCCGACTTGGATTCTTAAATTCAACTTTTGATTTTGGCGTCGTAGGAGATGGTCGCAATGATTGTAGTGGGAGCAGTCATGCTCATGCTTCCTTTGGCTGGGCTTTTGTTATGTACTTTTAATTTGCTTTACTACTTCATACATTTGCTTCAGTTGGCAGCAGTTGATACTCGAGTCAGATTGGCATATGAATTGTTCATGTTTGAGTTTCAATATTGAGTTTCCAAATATATCAGTTGATACTTACATTTATCAGCTCATTCACTGATTTGAGTTTCAAAATTGTTCATGTTCTTTCTCTTCTGACCCAGAAAAAAAAGAGTGCAAGGTTGGATGAAAGTCAATGGAACTTACTCATGAATTGTGATTTGGTTTATGATTTTTATAAATACGATTGGTGTACAGGCATGTTACTCTACCTAGCATGATTTTTTCTATGATTTAGTTACATTTTTTAGATTTATCTGTTGTGTCGTTCTTATTGACACGCAGTTTCGTTGGTAATTAAGAGGATGCATGGCGATATGGTGGCCTGGTGTTTGCTCAGTACAAGGACGTTGCCACCAATCCCACATTTTTGTACTCTATACACGTACAAATATTGGAGGAGATATGAAACGGACGGTGTGATATTTGAATTCACTCTTGATTATAATCGATCGAATATCTAAATCCGATGCATCTTATTAAGATGTAATTTTTTCACTATCCGAATTCGGCTTCGAGTCGAATACCATCTACATTCGGATTATCTTACAATCCGTTTTAAGTATAAAAAATTGTTATAATATGTTTATAACTTTTCAGTTCTAAATATATATATATAATGATCTAAAAATATATTATAAATATAAAATATGATTATTAGTTAACGAATAACAATCAATCTAAAATGATAATGGAACTAAAAAGACACCTAAATGAAATTTTTTAAAGGAACATCGTGAAAAAAATAAGAAATCTAAAGGTTAATATTCGGTCGGATAATATCCGACGTAGATATCTCAATGTCAGAATTCGTGTTTGATTAATAATTAGATTGCATGATATCTGACTAAATTATCTATCCAATATTTTATTTGAATAATTCTACAACTAAACTAATACGAATTAGACTCAGATTTTAAATAGATAATTGCCAAACCTATTACTTCGCGTGCGGACGGTGTAAATTAAGTAGGTGAAGTGGCAAGCAAGAGAGAGGAGATTACCCAGGGGGCCTGGACGTGTTGACTTTCCTCGAATTCTTTCTTAAACATTTTTATTATGTTCGGAGACTCCGTTTGTTTGTTAAGTTTTTGTTTATGTTAATGCATGGGCCTGTGCTCATTTAGGTAGAGGCATAGCGATGAGCCTCTTCCCAGTGGCTGTCTCTCTCTCTCTCTCTCTCTTATTTACCCCTTGACCCCGTAAAAATGGTAAAGGAAGCCACGGTCTTAATTTTTCTTTTTGCTTAGAGCCAATCCAGCATGATATATACAGAAGATGTCATTGTTTTATCGAGTTCTGACGGGTTTTCAAAAGAAGAGGGGCCACTATTGTAGTGAAAAGGCAGTGGTTTTCTTAGAAGAGCAAAGGAGAGGCACAGGGGGAAGGCACATAATTAAATGAGATGAATCTTCAGAGTGTATCCGAGATTTTGCATCGGCATTGATCACGGAGGATAATCACCCGAGTCCTTGGATTTGGAGCGTGGACATAGAAAGGCGACTCGGATAGCCGTCTTCTTACCTCTATAGAAAAAATTTATTTTTGCTTCCGTTGAAAGGTGCATCCTCAAAGTTACAACTCTGCTATTTTATTATTCTTTTCTTCCGGAGTCCCCCAACATTGGTATCAGAGACAATGGTTGGTCTTGTTTCTATTTTTTATTTTATTTTTATAGTCATATTTGATGGCGGCTCCATTGACTTCTCCACACAATGATGATGTCCTTACGGATCATTTCGAGGAGTCATCCCCAGATCATGAGTCACCTCCTTCTTTTCCTCCTGCGAGGGCGCATCCGCATATTTGAGCGGCACTATGCATGCCTATAGGCCCTTTGGCACAGCCCGTTAAGACGGAAATAAAGCAAGAGATTCCATCGTCATCGTCGGGAGAAAATGATGTCGGCCTGAGTCTTCCGGTGTGCGATCCTACGGAGGAGGCACCCTCTCGACAGCACCATCTCACAGCTCGGGAGTACAGTATGGGCTTCCGGAGAGCTCTCCATAGTCAGGAATCGCACGAGGAGACTGTGGCCAGTGCGACAGTTGCGGCTCCACTCGTGGGAGGAGCGACTATGGTTGATCACCCAGTTGCCCATGTTGATGTAGCGGTAGCGGCCCTCAGGCCGACTGACCCCATGCCCCAGTACAGGCAGTGACAAGTCCCATGAGGGCATATTCGACGGACGGCGCGGTAGTGGTCTTGGAGCGCAAGGCGTTCTCTTTTCCCTTAATTACCAGCTAGAGTCCAACCGCCCCGACCACTATAGGCCGCGACTTCTATTGGAGTGAGGAGAGTCGCCGGGTCGACTTGGCAGGCACCTCACGGTTCCTACGCTGGATGGGCTCCTCCACCTTCTCTGAGGCCATGGGTGCCTCCTTATCCTGCTCAGGCACCTTGGGAGCCTTGCCCGCCCAGTTGGCCCCCGCAGCCGTCGGATGGACTTCCCCCACCGTCACCTCCTACTATTACTTTTGTGACCCCAGAAGGGGAGGTTATGGTAGTTTACAGTTATATGCAGCTATTTTGAGATTTTATACGTAGTAACTCATATGTATAGTTTCCTTTTGATGTACACTTTTGTTTCTATCTTTTGCGTTATGTCTGTACACACTTGCAACGCAAATGATGTATATTGTATAAATATGTTTATAAAATAGATAAATTTTTACATGTTTAATACCATGTGTATTTAGTTATTTTTTCAAATTTATGTAAATTTGTTTTGCATATGTGAAATAATTTGTGAATTTACTCGAAATCGCTCTAACGATATTGAATAACCTTATATGAGCGGGAGATGATTATAGTTGACTGGCCCTGCTTTCAATCTCGCTATATAAGAAAACTCAATATAATTAGTTTGGACTTCTGATATCAAATTGAGACAATGTGTAAATTGATGTCGATTAATTTCTCTATTTGATATGTAGTGGTTCATAATGACCGCCAAGAAAGTAATTGTTGATCTTACAAAAGGTGAAATTTTAAATGGCACTAATTATGATATATGGCACCGTAAGATCCAATATTTGTTAGATGAGCATGACTTGCTCGACCATCTGACTATGACCATGTCACCGCCCCTTGAGGGAAATACTATCCAGCATCGCCAGGACCAAGAAATTAACCTATGCGGCTTGCTTCAAAAGAGATCGTAGTGCACGCTTTACTATGTTAAGCGCCATGGAGGATGATCTCATAGGCGAATTTGAGAAATGCACTACTGCCAAGGAAATGTAAGACCAGTTAAGATTTGCTTTTGGTGGAACTTCAATGACTCGGTTAAGGGCTCTTGTGTTAAAATTTGAGACCTACCGAGCAAGATATGTAGTGGTTGACTGTCAAGAAAGTAATTGTTGATCTTACAAAAGGTTAAAATTTAAATGGCACTAATTATGATATATGGCACTGTAAGATCCAATATTTGTTAGATGAGCATGACTTGCTCGACCATTTAACTATGACCATGTCACCGCCCCCTGAGGGAAATACTATCCAGCATCGTCAGGACCAAGAAACCTATGCGCTAGCTTCAAAAGAGATCGTAGTGTGCGCTTTACTATGTTAAGTGCCATGGAGGATGATCTCATAGGCGAATTTGAAAACTGCACTACTGCCAAGGAAATGTAGTACTAGTTAAGGTTTGCTTTTGGTGGAACTTCAGTGACTCGGTTAAGGGCGCTTGTGTTGAAATTTGAGACCTACCGGAAGGACTTGTGCCACACGATGACTGAACACCTTAGGGTGATGGCAACTATGATTTGTCATTTGAAGACAGCAAGACATGATGTGATGACCCAAGATCCGGATACCGAGAAAGGAACCCAATACCATTCTAATCCTGGCCCACCGCTCACGAGCCGGGGCTCGGAAGGGCTAAAAAGGAGTGTGGAGGTACAAAGAAATAGGAAATAAAGCATGACAATTCAACAATTAACAGAAATAAATAAACAACTACAACAGAGTCCAGTCTAACAAAAGTACAGTCTAAGGCAGAAGAACATACCCAACGCCGAGTGAACACTCGGCCCGGCGAGATAGCAACTAAGAACCTCCGCACAGCACCCTCGAACTACGAGCAAGAACCGCCGCACCTGAAAAGCAGGGGTGAGCCTCCTGTCACTAGCTCAGTAGGGATCGCAGGAGCAAGAACTTACTGGGAAATCTCTGCCCAATCCTGCCTCAAAATCCGTAGAAATAACCGAGACCGACACGTCATTTCTGACGCCAAAGAGCATGACAAGAACATCGGGCTCGACAATCAGTAGCTCAACAGAAGATCCTCCACTCACCATAGCACAATTCTCGACCAGATCACCCACTCTGCCACCTCAAACCACAATCTCAACACCTCAGGGGCTGGATAATCCTCAAGCTGCAGTGGCCAGACACAATAACAGCTCCCTCGGAGCACACTCACGGCCACTTAACCACGAACAATCCTTGCCAGCCATCTGACCTTGCTGCAATTACCTCGAACGCAGCACCGCGAACTAACGCCTGCCAGCAACCTCTACCCAATGCAGCACAACTGGGGCCACAACCCATCGGGAAGAGATCTCTCTATCACATCCCTCAGGCCCCGCACTGGCACTCCAACGAGACAACAACCGCATTCACAGTGCCAAGGCCGCGCACTCAAACTCTTACGCGAGAAACCAAGCGAAAAACAAACACAAAATCCTATGTCAGCTGCCAACTATACTGGACCTTACGGACTATGATCACTGTAATATCTCGAATTCCTATGTACGACCACAACCACGCTCTGATACCAACTGTGACGACCTAAGATCCTAATACCGAGAAAGGAACCCGATACCATTCGAATCATGGCCCGCCGCCCACGAGTTGGGGCTCGGAAGGGCTAAAAAAGAGTGTGGAGGTACAAAGAAATATGAAATAAAGTAGGATAATTCAATAATTAACAGAAATAAATAAACAACTATAACAGAGTCCAGTCCAACAAAAGTATAGTCTAAGGCATAAGAACGTACCCAACACAGAGTGAACACTCGGCCCAGCGACCTGGCAACTAAGAACCTCCGCACAGCACCCTCGAACCATGAGGAAGAACCACCGCACCTGAAAAGTAGGGGTGAGCCTCCTGTCACTGGCTCAGTTGGGGTTCCTGCGCCTTCCCATCTATATTGACCGGGAAGAGGGGGGAGGCACTTGCGGAAGCCCTGCCCCCGCCCTTCTCTAGTTTGAGGGAGATAGAATGAACAGTTTGTCGGGCAACGATTACGGTTGAAGCGGATCCAATACGCATAAGACTTTTTAATCAGAAAATGCCCCCATCCCTCCAAACAGTATGGGAGCCTTTCAGCTCGTACTGATCACACTCCTAGATCTTCACGGCACCTCCTCCACCTTTGAGCTGGGAGCAGCTCCGAAAATCTCGGCCTACTTCAAAATTCTGGTTACGTGGAACCCCAACTGAGCCAGTGACAGGAGGCTCACCCCTGCTTTTCAGGTGCGACAGTTCTTCTAAGGTTCCGACCAGAATGTGCAGCGAAAATCATCGAAACCTTAGATTTCATATCGTTGCCGGTTTTTCAAAATCAAACAAGATCGGTAAATCTCGCGATGTGAAGAACGATTCTTTACCTTTGCGGGGTTAAGCATCTCCCAAAACCTCTAAGACGAATGAGAGGAAGATCCCGAAGTCGCGAGTCGTTCAAGCGTCCGACCTCTAGATGTATCCACACGAGCAGTGGAAGTAGACGGGATCTCCTCCACGATCTCCACGCGTCGACCCGATCTCAACACCACCATCCACCGTGGAAGGAGAGAGAAGAAAGGGGCCCACCTTGGAGAGAGAGAGAGGAGAGAGGGCGGCCAGGGTTCAACCTTGTAGCTTGGCCAGGGTTTCTCCCAACAGCGAATATTTATATACCTTTGGCATTTTTCACAAAAACCCAATAATAGTATATAAAGTCCACCCATCCTGTTATGTCCAATACTCTATTATGTGTGACCCTCTAGGCCCAATAGTCTGTTTGGTTTTCTAGCCCATTAAGTAAAGAACTCCTTCTTAACTTAATCAATTCTATCCATTAACTCTTAATGGAATTAGCGGGCTTTCCGATCATGAAAAGCACCAAGCAACGCTTCGTGATCCCAAATGACATTGGGGATAAGCAACCCACTTTGGAACCTTTCTGTCTACAGATTTCACACAGCTATAGATCCTCATTCATCCAATGCCCCACCAGGACTAGGGTATGGTCAAACTGTCAAACCTTGTTGAGCCCCGGCTCGACTGAATCCTGTACTCAAAACTAGTTCATTAGAAAAACTCCTTTTTCATAATGAACTCCCGTACCCTGGCCAGGGGATTTCCCGAGTACAGATCCGTAGGGTATTCTCTCTCATATATCATACTAAGAGTGAATGATTCCATGTTGTCAAACTAATTGCCTTCGCACGAGTTCCACTGAGTCCGAATAACTAACTGTACAAGACCACTTTACAGAAGTCCATAAGTTAGTAATCAAATACTCAGCATCCCTTATGCAAGACATCTTTAGTGACTCAGGTCTAAGATCCAACTGTGCTACTGAGACATAGAATACCCTGATTGACAGTCAGTATGATTACTACTCAGGGATTCTAGATCGGGTCAGTTTAGTGAACTCATTCCACTAATGAGCACCCACACATGTACTTCAGTGTCTCCACACTGATGACTATGAGAACAATCACACCCATCATATGAGTAAGTATCATGTGTGACAGTCTATCCGGATCTTCAATGTCCCTTCTCAAAGATCCTATGACTGGGAACATTTGGAACATGTGCATCCGGATGACTGATCTCATTATCATAATCTCATTATGATCCAGTCATCATCGCACATGTTCAGGGACTTCATCACATTCAAATCATGAACATAAATTAAATGCAATGAATAAATGCCATTAATATAAATATGAATAAGATATTACAAGAAATGATGTCATCACATCTCATGTGATTGGCTTGTAGGGCATACATTTCTATCAATCTCCCACTTGTACTAAAGTCAATAACCTACATGCTTGATCCCCATCAACCCTAGGTGACGCTCAAATACACTTTGAGTCAATGACTTAGTGGATATGCAATGCTATCACTGGAAGACACTCTATCAATTACAACATCTCCTCTAGCTATAATTTCTCTGATCAGGTGGTAACACCACAAAATATGCTTTGATTTCTGATGAGACCTCGGCTCCTTTGCCTATGCAATCGCCCCATTATTATCACATAATAAGGGGACCGTATCAGAGATGCTCGGAACAACTCCAAGCTCTTTGATGAACTTCTTCATCCAAACCACTTCTTTGGCCGCCTCAACAGCAGCAATGTACTCAACTTCGGTCGTAGAATCGACAGTGGTTTCTTGCTTGGAACTTTTCCAACTCACTGCCCCACCATTCAGGGTAAATACATACCCCGAAGTTGACTTGCTATCATCTTTATCAGACTGAAAACTCGAGTCAATGTAACCTCGAAGTTTCAAGTCCTCTCCTCTATAAACCAGAAACATATCCTTAGTCCTTCGCAAGTACTTAAGGATACACTTCACAGCTATCCAGTGTTGCTCACCTGGATCTGCCTGAAACCAACTCGTAACACTTAGAGCATATGCAACATCAGGCATTGTACATAACATGGCATACATGATGGACCCTATGGCAGAAACATAAGGTACCCTACTCATGTGCCCCCTCTCTTCAGGAGTTTTAGGGGACATTTCCTTAGAAAGGTATACTCCATGTCTCATCAGTATGAGACCTCTTTTGAGTTCTCCATGCCAAATTTTTTGACAATGGAATCTATGTACATAGATTGGGACAAGCCTAGCATCATATTTGATCTATCTCTATAGATCCTGATACCCAATACATAGGATGCTTCACCTAAATCCTTCATGGAGAAGTGCTTAGACAGCCATACTTTAACTGATGACAACATACCTACATCATTCCCAATGAGTAGTATATCATCTACATATAGGACCAAGAAAGTGATTGCACTGTCACATGTTTTCTTATACACACACGGCTCATCTTCGTTCTTAACGAAGTCATAAGACTTGATGGCTTCATCAAATCTTAAATTCCAACTACAGGATGCTTGCTTCAATCCATAAATGGATCTTAGCAACCTGCATACCTTATCTAGGTGCTCCTTGGATATGAATCCCTCAGGATGTATCATATACACCTCTTCCTCAAGATTTTCATTGAGGAAAGCAGTCTTCACATCCATCTGCCAGATCTAATAATCATGGTACGCAGCGATAGCAAGTAAAATCCTGATGGACTTAGTCATGGCAATTGGTGAGAATGTCTCATCATAGTCAACTCCTTGTCTTTGACGATATCCCTTCGCAACTAACCTTACCTTATAGGTATCAATCATTCCATCTGCTCCAACTTTCCTCTTAAAGATCCACTTGCATCCGATGGGTACTATACCCTCAGGTTGATCTACCAAATTCCAAACTTAGTTGGAGTACATGGAGTCCATCTCCAATTTCATGGCCTCTTGCCATCTCCAGGAGTCAATATCATTTATTGCCTCCTCATAGGTCTTAGGATCATCATCCTCATCATAGTGTGCCTTGTCCCCACCATCAGAGATATGTCTCACATATCTTTCTGGTTGGACAGGTATACGGCCAGACCTATGCACAGTTTCTGTGCCATCCTGAACTGGTTCCTGAGACGATGCAGCTCCAGTTTGTGGTTCTAGAACTTCTTCTAGTTCTACCATACTCCCACTATTTCCTTCAAGAATATACTCATCCTCTAGGAACACAGCTTGCTTAGCTAAAAACACTCTTTGATCGCTAGGCTGGTAGAAATAATATCCATAAGTTTCCTTAGGATATCCCACAAACCTGCATCTTTCAGTCTTGGATGCTAGTTTATCAGGATTGTGTCTCTTAACATAGGCAGGACAACCCCAGACCTTAACATACTTAAGGTTTGGGTTCTTTCCTTTCCATATCTCATATGATGTGGAAGACACTGATTTAGAAGGAACTTTGTTCAATAACTGAGCAGCAGTGTCTAGGGCATATCCCCAGAGCGACAAGGGCAATCCAGCAAAGCACATCATGGATCGTACCATATCTAATAAGGTACGGTTCCTCCTTTCAGCCACACCATTCAGCTGAGGTGTGTAAGGAGGAGTCCACTGGGATAATATACCATTATCCTTTAAGTATTATGTGAATTACGTACTTAAGTATTCCCCTCCTCGATCAGATCGAAGAGTTTTAATACTCTTTCCCGTTTAGTTCTCTACTTCATTCTTGAACTCCACAAATTTCTCAAAGGCTTCAGATTTGTACTTCATCAAGTACACATATCCGTACCTAGAGAAATCATCAGTGAAAGTAATGAAGTATGAGTAGCCCCCTTTGGCATGGGTGGACACAGGTCCACATACATCAGTATGTATGAGTTCTAATAACTCACCAACTCTCTTTCCATGTCTAATAAATGGAGAGTTGGTCATTTTTCCCATGAGGCAAGATTCACAGGTTACAAATGATTCATAATCAAATGGATCAACATATCCATCTTTGCACAACCTTTTCAATCTTTCCTCACTAATATGACCAAGCTTACAATGCCAAAGGTATGCTTGATTTACATCATTCCTCTTCCTCTTAAGAGGTCCATCCACACACATAACAGGAGTATCCACATCTAATAAAAACAAACCATTGATTAAGCTCCCACTGGCAAACAATTCACCATTTAATAATAAAGAACATGTTTTGTTACCAAAGCTCACAACAAATCCACATTTGTTCAAGCATGAAATGGAAATAATGTTCTTATTTATTGAAGGAACAAAATAACAGTCTGTCAACTCTAATGTGGCTCCTGAGGAAAGCTTGAGGTTCACACTCCCGACTGTAAGTGCAGCATGTCACGCCCCGAGCGCGGAAGGAACCCGGAGATGCGTGACGAGTTTATATCAATCATGTCAATCAGAGCGTTAGTGTATTCAACACAAAGACAGAGTGCGCAAAAGTAAAGATAACCCAATCCTTTATTCAGTCACAACCTCAAAAGTACTTCTATTACAATCCACTTAATGAAAGTGCTAAGACTCAATAAAGGAAAAAGTACAATGATTGACTCAAAAATATAGAAAGATAAGACTAGTTGACGCTTGGGTAGACGGTTAGCACTAATCTCTTCACTCTTGACCTTCCCCATCCGATTGAGTCTCGTCATCGGACTTACCTGAAAAATAGGAGAAAATACTGAATGAGCAAACGCTCAGTAGGATTTATATCTCAAGAGCTAGCTTGCTTTAAGTAAATTACATGTTACATGAATGTAATAAAGCTATGCATGTTTGCGTAAAACTACAAGAGAGAGAGAGAGAGTATAACAAGAGATAATTGAGTGAACTAGCATGTCTTTCAAGAACTTATTTCAATAAATGTCAAGATATTCAAGCAAGTATATTTATCATGTCATGTCGGGAATTGGCTATCACGTTTCAAGCAAGTATATAAATACCCTTTCCGGGGCACGCAAGTCATGTCATGTCAAATCGAGTATGAGATTGTGGAATGTCTAATCAAGCTAGTCATGCACTTCGGTACAATGCCATACAGTGATCATTACAACTCCCATGGGCACTAGTACTTTCGGGTGCTCCTCCCAGGACCAGATCGGACCCTATATGCGCAGGCATTGATCGTGTATTTTTCAACATCCACTATAGTTATAGCCAATATGGAATTTCAAGGAATAAACTTGTATGAACTTTTAAGGTAATCTTGTGGAATAGCATTTCAAGGATTTGAACATGTGGTATAATAACGATAATAACGGTATAATTAAAACTAGGTGGAATCGGCTCCCTAACTCGGGTGCCATGGCGATAGGAACAAGTGCCCACATGAACATGGTCGCTCGTTCTTGTACATGATAAGGTAGATAGAATTAGTATACACAAGTACGGCACACCATTCTTAAAGGATATGAATGGTATGGATTACACATCCCATTATTTCAAGAATATTCTCATGACATACAAACAGCATGTCGTGAGGGCCGGTACACCATGTTTCTTTAGAGTGACATGGCGGTTAAGTAGTGTCATGGGTTTTAATGGTACAACCAGCTCGGCTGCCTTGAGGGAATCCAAGGCTAGCGGAGTCTTACGGAGATCTCTATGATAAAGTCACCGGTCCAAAGGAACAGAATGTCCCATGGAGAGTTCATCTATCACCGAGAAATAGTGGGTAATCGATAAAACATCATGAAAATGCGGGCTATATTCACGGAATGGAATATAGTGCCAATACACATAACCCAATGTCAAAGGGTTACTTAAAAACACGAAAATCAGAAAGTCAGAACTGTCAGTCAATTGACGTCTGATCTTGAGTCTCCATTTTCATAATTGACGCCCTTGATTGGGTCGTCATTTCAGTAAATGACGACTGTTCATTCAGTCGTTTAATCCATATTTCTGTTGCTAAAAATTTCTAAATTTCAGTTATTCAGGTAAATGGCGACTTGTCTTACGTCTTCAATTTATTAAACCGCGCCCTAGTCAGGGGCGTCATATATCAAATAAATGGCAGGGTTCACGTCATCAATTTCAATATCCAGGAAGGTTAATATATATCAAAATTTCAGGCTTATCACTAAGTCGCGCCCAGGTATACGGGCGCTATTTTAAATGACGACCTAAGCAAGGTCGTTATTTCTTTGTCATATGATTTGTACCGGGTAGGTACAATCACAGACACATGATTTTGGGAGTATGTCTGATTAAGACTCTAAAGGTATGAACAGGTAGAGAAAAATAACAGGAATTTATGAACATGATAATGCATTAGTTTACATATAAAGGTTCTCAGTTATTAAATTTTGAACATGGTGTATTTATTAAATAACTAGCAAATTGACAACTGCTACACGGTCTTCTGTTTAAAATGACGCCCTGGTATGGGTCGTCAATTCCATTTATGCAGTAAACGGGAAACTTCATTCTGAGAAACGAAATCTGTAACTAATGAAGATATAAACAGACCTATATGCATGTATTAACTTGATAACTATAACATTTTACTAAGTCTTGAGAAAACCTACCTTGTGGATTTGTTTGGTTGACAGAACGTGAAGATAAAGGATGTATGTCTCCTTAGAACGATACTCTGTTTTCAACAGAGTGCCTTCTCGTTGCACCCGAACCGCGGAGGAAGAGCAAGATGATAATAAGAGCAGTCGCTCTTGATCCCACCGTGCAGTAGAGAAAGCAACGGCTTTCCCCTCCACAAAATCAACCAGGAAGGATAGGAAGACGATGAATAACCCTTTAAGTTCTTCACGTAAACACCCCACAGAGCAGCAGTAAGATCAGTCCTTCGTGCAGCAAGGAAGAAGAGGAAGAAGATGAAGGACTCCTACGCTCTTCACCGCAGGACGAAGAGGAAGACGATAGTAACCCTTCTTCGTAACACTAACAGGATGGAGAAAACGCTCCCCGGTCGACATCAGCAACAAGTTTTTGATGAAGAAAAGAGCCTTCAGGTTGGCTCGATGGGAGGGGGTATTTATAGGGTTCTGGAGACTCTATAGGGTTGGAGTTCGATGGGAATTGAAACTTCCTTCTTATAGTCCTTATTAACTTAGACATCCCACGTATTGATCCTTTCCTCAATCAAGCTTACCCAGGATAACATCTCAATTCGAACCGAACACTAACAGGTTTAGTTTGAAAATGACGCCTAAGGTTGGGGCGTTAATTAAAAATGACGCCCGTCAAAGGGTCTTCAATTTATAAAATGGCGCCCGCCAAGGGGGCGTTACTTACTATTACATTTTATTTAATATGAAATTCGACGCCCATACATAGTGGCGTCACTTCTGAAACTGACGCCTAGGATAGAGGCGTTATTTTATAAATTGGCGCCTTCTTAGGGGTCTTCAATTAAATGACGACCTAGATGGAGACGTCTTTTAATTTGGCTCATTTTTGATGTGTATATGGGTGATGGGTTTAATCATATAGTGTATAACTTGATTATTTCATTTTTGAATATAGTCATTCTTGATTATTTATTCGGGGTCTTACACCCTCCCCCACTTAAAAGAATTTGGTCCCCAAATTTAATCGTATATAGACGTGGAGAGTGTAGAGTACATACCCTTTTAGAATAATTCTGGAATCATTTCCTCATAGACTCTCGGTTTCACATGTGGCTTCGTGTTCTGAGCTTTTACTCCATTGCACTTTGACCATGGGAATAACTTTGTTCCTTAATGTACGTACTTCGCGATCGAGGATCTCCATGGGCTTTTGTTCATAAGTGAGATCCCTTTGAATCACCAGGACTCCATGATCAATGATATGTGATGGATCGTGCACATACTTCTTCAACATTGATATGTGGAATACATTATGAACTTCGGACAATTGAGGAGGTAACGCGACGCGGTAAGCAACCTCGCCAACTCTTTCTAATATCTCAAAAGGTCCGATAAACCTTGGTGTAAGCTTGCCTTTAACATCAAATCTCCTTATTCCACGTCCAGGTGATATCTTGAGAAATACGTGATCTCCAACTTGGAATTTGAGATCTCTTCTTCGTGTATCAGCATAAGCTTTCTGTCTAGACTGAGCAACTTGAAGTCTTTCTCTAATCATCTGAATCTTTTCAGTGGTATCCCTTACCATGTCTGGACCTAATAATTGTTTCTCGCCAACTTCATCCCAGCATAAGGGTGATCGGCAATGTAGTGCCCCAGAACTTCATAAATAATAAAAGCCTAAATAAAATTATAAATGGTTTATTTGATTAATAAGTCATTATAAGGTCAAGTAGTGTTGATCAATTAACCCAACCCACTTAATTAAAGTCTAAAAGGTTTTTAACTCAGGCCCATTAAGTTAGGCCCATATTCTAGAAGGTATTCAAGCATATCCACGGATTTTAGGATAAGTATTAATTATATAAATATAATGCTGTGGATAATTAACTAAAGACTTTTAATGATTTAGAAATTCTACCTACGATGACTGTAACGGTCTATCGTAAGACCGCTACATCCATGTAACGCGTGGTCTCCAGACCGTTACATGCCTATAAGTTTCGTGAGTGAAGGAACTCATGAAAAGATTGGAACTTGATGTCCATATCCACTATGGATCGAGTTGGGAAGGATTGTAAAGACTCTAAGGACCCTTAAAGATTATGATTTGATGAAATAAGGACTCTAAACTCGATCTAATCCTCAAACCCTAGCCTAAACTCTATAAATAGGGCATAGTTCTGAACTGTGCGACCCTTACTTTTTGGGCGTAAGGAAGCAAGGTAAGGAGTCATTATCTCAGGTAAAGTTCTTTAGAATAATTTGTTCATAATACTTTAGACTAACTCCCCTCCGAATTTCACATCTTTAGGTCAAGAGGTCGTGGAGTTAGAGCCCAAGGAAATTGTTGGAAAAGTCACAAGAGAAGGAGGAGATCTAGGGCAAGGTTCTCTACCAAATTCAGAAACTACAGTCTAAGTAAGATGTAGGTTATCTCATGAACGGCAAAAACAGCATGATAGGACTAAAAGCCCTCTGGTTTGATTGAATTCCATGTATTATAAAGCATTGATTTCATGTTTTATTTGTTCTATGCACATCATGCACCTCTTAGCCAAATTAAGAAATTTAAACATGACTATTCATCTATTCATGATTACCTATGCATGTAGATGGCCTTACTTCGTTAACATGACTAGAAACTCATTATGTTTTGATAAAAGACATGATGTGAGTTGATCTCTTAGTTTTTATGATTATTTTCTGTTAACAGATACTGTAACGCACTAGAATAGAACCGTCAGTTTCAAGTAACGGCCCTACTACAGACCGTTACAAACTCTGTAGTATTGGAATTGCACGGATGTTTCTAACGCGCTTGGACAGACGTGTTACATTCAAATAACGGCTTGATCGTGACCGTCACTTTCACTGTGACGCCCCCTCTTAAGACCGTTATATCCTGCGTTCTGTCAACCCTAAGACAGAAAATAACTTGCCAATATTATTTATTAATTAAGCATAGTTACTTAAGTTTTAACATGATTATATGACTTTTAGGATATCTGATTGTGCATGATAGGTATTGCATGTTTTGATATCTTAATGATATTTTAAGGATATGCTAATTTCATGCCAAAATTCTATAGTCTTGTATTATAAAGAAGGACTTTTTAATATTGTATTGACGGAGTTTTCAGCATGATTTTCAAATTTGAGTATACATATCTCTCTCTGTCAATAGAGTCAATTCCATAAGTACATGGCACATATTCCGATATGTTGTCATTAGTTCACACTTTGCACTATAGGAACACAATCTTGGACATGAGGACCTCTCTATTGGATATTCCTTCCAATGGACTAGGAAATCATTGTATCAAGGCCTCCGTAATTCTCCACGAGCCTGGGATTCCCACTAGGACGCCGAGTTGGTTGTACCAATGAAAGCCCATTATTAGAACACTCTATCGTGGTTTTGATTCTTGAAATGTAACGGCCTTGAACTGGACAGTCAGGCTCACGTAACGGCCCAATGCCAGACCGTCACATTCCTCTGAGTCTATTTTTATCCTTCTGGACTCAGATCACTGTAACGGCCTATTACTGGCGCGTTACATAATGTAACGGCCCAGCCAATGACCGTTACATAGCTTGCAATTGTTAACCCAAGGTTTGACCAAGGGTTGATATTCCAATGATTCTAGATAAACCTTGATGATCTAGAACTTGTCATATTGCTTAAATTGATCTAATGTAATGGAAGTAAAGAAAATATACCGTTATGCTGCCGATTTATTCTATAAGCATAACTTAGTTTAAATGTCATTCTTGATCTCATATATTCAAAATTGAATCATTCATTCATTGATTATTGTTATCATGGAATTATTGGAATTATTACATTATTGGCCATACTTTATTGTTATACTGCGTGGAAGTAGCTTAATTTATAACTGAAGATGCGATCGAGCACTGATTGTGTTCAAGGGCTCTATGCTAGTCCCCTCGGCTGATTGTCGGAAATATACTATTTTATAAACCATGGGGTATGATGCTACTGGCGTTGCATTACGCTGGGAGTACTATTTTTATAAATAAGTGAAGATCCACGGCACAACATGACATTCTTGCTTGATATTCCACAGAAATTCACGAAGCACTTGCTCATAAGCATAAGATGCGGAAGTGAGGAATCTGTGACTTGCTAGTACATTCTCGATATATTCTTGTTCATGAAAGGCCAATATCATGTTCTTGTTATATTCTTGCTAGCTCATTCTTGATCATTCTATCTTACATGGTTATCTTATTTCTATTGATTTGATTGCATGATTGATTCGCATTCGCATGATTTTACCTTATTTCTTTAGAGCTAAAATGATAATGACTTAAATAGTGCCTTCATGTTGATGCGAAGATACCTCCTGGGCAAGTGTGCTCATGACCTACTTTCCAATATTTTTCAGGAGAAGGAAATAGTTCGGATTCGGATTCGGGCTATACTAGTAGCGGGTCCGGAAGCGAGTGAAAGTGTTATAAAGATGAGAGTGAAGACTTAGGAAGTTAAAGTGTCTATTGAGTCAATGTAATTTTCTTATTTCTTGAGTCTAGTAGAATGGAAATCAAATTAGTGATTGTATCTTGAATATTGAGCATTATGAAATAAAGTTAAAGTTTGATTAAATCTTGTACAATTGCATTTACTTGTGTGATTGTCTTGCGCTCTGATTGATTCTTGCTTGCAAGAGGCTTACCATGTCGGCTGTTCACTCTCCCCAAGCGAGTCTTCTGCTGTAATAAAGGCTCGGGGCATGACAGTTAAGTTGGTATCAGAGCCTAAGTCTCAAGACTTAAGGAAAAAAGTCATGTCATAGGATAAGTCCAAGGTTTAAGGACCCATACCTATGAACTAAGGAAGAAAATTTCCGTACCCATGTGAGAATTGGGTAGAGCTCGGGATAAGATAGCTAATTAGTTTAAGATTTATTATGCTTATACCAATATTCATGAGAAATAACAAGTTGTTATTTTCTCTCAGGTACCTTATTATTCTTATCATGGCTCATCGCGTAGATTGGGACGGTATGCAACAAACTGTTGCCGGCCTCACCCAGGCACTGCAAACTATAGCACAAGGTGGTGCGGGGGCAAGGGCAGGAGACCTTCATCGCAATTTTCGGAGTCTAAATCCTCCACGTTTCTATGGATCTTCCAATCCAGACAAAGCAGAAAATTGGATCGACAAGATGAATTGGATATTTGATGTAATTCAATGCACTGATCAGGAGAAAGTCCGTCTAGCTACGTTCCAATTAAACAAGGATGCTCGCACTTGGTGGAAATCGGTTCCGGCACCTCCAGCCGATGCGCCACATACATGGAATGTTTTTCTCACTTTATTCCGTGCCAAATATTTCTCCGAGCATGTAAAGGAAAGGAAGGCTATGGAGTTTGCCTCCCTTCGTCAAGGGATGATGTCCGTGGCAGAATATGAGTTGCAGTTTTTAAGGCTAGCACCGTATGCACCACATTTTATTAGTACAGACTTATTAAAAGTAAACCGATTTATGGACGGGTTACGGCCCGATTTCATTCAACAACTGGAGACACAGAATATCCGCACTTATGCGGAGATGGTTCAAAGGGCATATTTATGCGAGAGGACCTTAGAGAAGGTTGAAAGGAAAGGGAGAAGAATCTAGCCGACGCTCTGATCGGCATTATAAGGAGGAGAAGTTCAGCATCACGGAACCATACAAAAGCCGTGATAATAAGAAAAGATCAAGGAACGGGAACGGTGGAAGTTCTCAAAAGAGTAGTAAAAAGGTGAAGGAAGAAAATGAGCAAGTCGCCTCGGCGTGCACTCGGCTGAAGAATGTTGGAAGCGCCTAGGTGCTTGTTTGCGCTGTGGGAGTAGGGAGCATCGTATGCCAGATTGCCCCCTTATGAAAGACCAACCAAATAATGGAGGACGTAGGAGGCAGGCTCGCCTCAATGCAGTTATAGATGAAGAAGAAGCGCCCAGGGATCAAAATGATGGGCTCATCGAAGGTACTCTTCAAATCTGTTCTCGTCCTGCATTCGTGCTATTTGATACTGGTGCTTCTCATTCTTTTATCT
The DNA here is from genome assembly GCA_022559845.1 of Amorphophallus konjac. Taxonomy (NCBI): domain Eukaryota; kingdom Viridiplantae; phylum Streptophyta; class Magnoliopsida; order Alismatales; family Araceae; genus Amorphophallus; species Amorphophallus konjac. The sequence goes on from CM040121.1 coordinate 145,266,408, forward strand.
CCACCACTTTTGCAAAAACCTTACCAACTGCATCAGTTCCCCTACCTTCAGATCTCGCTATTACTACACCTTTAGGATCTGGAACTAAGCTTACCAACTATTATCCTGATTGTGAGGTAGTGGTAGAAGGACACAATCTCCCCGCAAACTTAGTATGCCTTGACACGAAAGGATATGATGTCATTTTAGGGGTAGATTGGCTTGTAGACCATGATGCTTACATCAACTGCCGAAATAGGATTATATCTTTCCGAAAGCCCGGTCTTCCAAGATTTTCCTTTCTTGGCATCAAATACAAGAAGCATCCTATCATTATATCTTCTCTACACGCTTGCAAACTTATCTCGCAAGGATGTGAAGCTTTTCTTGCTTCAGTCATTGTCACCGAATCTAAGGAAATTATCCTAGCCAATATTCCTATTGCAAGTGAGTTCCCAGACGTGTTCCCATCTAAACTACCTAATTTACCGCCCGAGAGAGAAGTAAACTTTACCATCGAACTCATTCCAGGTGCGGCACCTGTTTCTATAGCCCCTTACAGGATGTCCCCCACAGAACTCAAGGAATTAAAGAAGCAATTACAGGAACTTATAGACAAGGGTTTTATCAGACCTAGCACATCCCCTTGGGGTGCGCCGGTTCTATTTGTCAAGAAGAAAGATGGTTCTCTCAGGTTATGCATTGACTACCGGCGATTGAATCAACTTACAATCAAGAACAAATACCCATTGCCGCGTATTGATGAGCTCTTCGATCAACTTTCGGGAGCAGAATATTTTTCTAAGATTGACCTAAGATCAGGTTATCATCAGCTTAGAATCAAAGAAGAGGACATTTACAAATCAGCTTTTCGAAGTTGTTATGGCCACTATGAATTCGTGGTAATGCCATTTGGGTTAACTAATGCCCCAACAGCATTCATGCAACTTATGAACAGTGTCTTCCAGCCATATTTAGATCAGTTCATCATCATCTTCATCGATGATATCCTGATATACTCCAAGACAAAAGAAGAACATGAAGAACATCTAAGGATAGCCTTGCAAACACTTAGAGAACATAAACTTTATGCCAAGCTCAATAAGTGTGAATTTTGGCTCAAGGAAGTCTCATTCCTAGGCCACATTATTTCAAAAGAAGGATTGTTGTGGATCCTTCTAAGGTAAAAGCTGTCAGAGATTGGAGTCGACCAACGACTGTGTCTGAAGTTAGAAGCTTTTTGGGTCTAGCAGGTTATTATAGAAGATTCATAAAGGACTTTTCAAAGATCGCGGTTCCTTTAACTAGACTTACCAGAAAAGAAAATCATTTTGTCTGGTCGAAGGACTGTGAAAAGAGTTTCCAAAGTCTTAAAAATCATCTTACAACAGCCCCTGTTTTGTCACTACCAATAGAGGGTGCTGGATTTGAAGTATATACGGATGCATCTGGAATTGACTTAAGGTGTGTCCTTATGCAAGATGGAAAGGTGATTTGCTATTCTTCAAGACAATTGAAACGTCACGAAGAAAATTATCCTGTACATGATTTGGAATTAGCAGCATTTATTTTCGCCTTGAAAATTTGGCGTCATTATCTTTATGGAGAAAAGGTCACGATCTACACAGACCACAAGAGCTTGAAATATTTATTTTCTCAAAAAGAGCTTAATATGAGGTAAAGGAGGTGGTTAGAACATCTCAAGGACTTTGATTTTACTATTCAATATCATCCTAGCAAGGCGAATGCTGTAGCAGATGCACTTAGCAGAAAACCAATTGGTATGTTATCAAGTCTCATGATTAGTGTGACTAACCTTATTCCTCAATTTGCCCAGTTGAATTTAGAGGTTGATATTAAGGAAGAAGATTGCTTCATAGCTAATATCCGAGCTCAACCTACATTGATAGAGGATTTGGCCAAGTTACAAGAGGATGATCCAATTTTACTGGAAATTAAGGCCAATATTGAACAAAGACCGGATTTTTCTATTTCTAATGATGGAAGATTGCTATTCATGGGCCGAATGTGTATACCGGATCATGAGGATACAAAGAAATTGATCTTAGAAGAAGCACATAAATCAAAGTACTCCATCCATCTAGGAGGTACCAAGATGTATCAAGATCTTAAAAGAAACTTCTGGTGGCCCAATATGAAGAGGGAAGTAGCTGATTTTGTATCTCGTTGTCTTACATGTCAACAAGTGAAGGCGGAACATTTCAAACCCGCAGGTAAATTACATCCCTTAAGTATTCCGGAATGGAAATGGGAGAGCATAGGAATGGATTTCATTATGGGATTACCTAAGACAAGAGGTGGACACGATGGAATATGGGTAATTATAGACCGATTGACTAAATCTACACATTTCATACCAATAAAAAGTCGATGGTTTGTAGATATTCTAGCAGTACTATACATAAAAGAAATTGTCAAGTTACATGGAGTCCCTGTCGCTATTGTATCAGATAGAGATCCCCGATTCACATCACAATTCTGGAAGAGCCTACAACATTCACTTGAGACTAGATTGAATTTTAGCACCGCTTTCCATCCACAAACTGATGGTCAAACAGAAAGGACAAATCAGGTGATAGAAGATATGCTCAGGGCTTGTGTCATTGATTTTGGAGGAAGTTGGCATGATCACTTGCCTTTGGTAGAATTTACATATAACAACAGCTATCAAGCAAGCATACAAATGGCACCTTTTGAAGCTCTATATGGGAAAAGTTATCGATCACCAATATGTTGGAATGAAATAGGGGAAAGGCAATTTCTAGGCCCCGATTTAATCAGGGATTCTACAGAGAAAATCAAGCTCATTCAGGAAAGGATGAAAATGGCACAAGATAGGCAGAAATCTTATACTGACAATCGAAGGCGCGACTTGGAATTTCAAGTAGGAGAACATGTATATCTAAAGGTTTCTCCGGGTCGTGGTATTCGAAGATTTGGCATTAAAGGAAAGTTAACTCCAAGATTTATCGGTCCATTTGAAATCCTCGAAAGGATCGGTGAAGTGGCTTATAAATTAGCTTTGCCACCACAGTTAGCAGGAGTTCATGACGTATTTCACGTCTCGATGCGGAAGAAGTATGTGTATGATCCAGATCACATTATCACTTATGACAATCTGGAGATTCAGAAGGACGTGACATATGAACAAACGCCAATGAAGATTTTGGAACGAGAAGTACGTCAACTCAAGAATAAGGTCATTCCTATGGTTAAGATTCAATGGAAGAAAGCATGGCCTTATGAAGCAACATGGGAAACAGAATCAGCCATGAAGAAAAGATTCCCGGAATTGTTTGACTGTAAGTACACTCTCCTCAATCCATGTATTGAATTTGGGGACCAAATTCTTTCTAAGTGGGGGAGGGTGTAGTGCCCCAGAACTTCATAAAGAATAAAGGCCTAAATAAAATTATAAATGGTTTAGATGATTAATAAGTCATTATAAGGCCAAGTAGTGTTGATCAATTAACCCAACACACTTAATTAAAGTCTAAAAGGTTTTTAACTCAGGCCCATTAAGTTAGGCCCATATTCTAGAAGGTATTCAAGCCTATCCACGGATTTTAGGATAAGTATTAATTATATAAATATAATGATGTGGATAATTAACTAAAGACTTTTAATGATTTAGAAATTCTACCTACGATGACTGTAATGGTCTATCGTAAGATGGCTACATCCATGTAACGCGTGGTCTCCAGACCGTTACATGCCTATAAGTTTCGTGAGTGAAGGAACTCATGAAAAGATTGGAACTTGATGTTCCTATCCACTATGGATCGACTTGGGAAGGATTGTAAAGACTCTAAGGACTCTTAGAGATTAGGATTTGAAGAAATAAGGACTCTAAACTCGATCTAATCCTGAAACCCTAGCCTAAACTCTATAAATAGGGCATAGTTCTGAACTGTGCGACCCTTACTTTTTGGGCGTAAGGAAGCAAGGTAAGGAGTCATTATCTCAGGTAAAGTTCTTTGGAATAATTTGTTCACAATACTTTAGACTAACTCCCCTCCGAATTTCACATCTTTAGGTCAAGAGGTCGTGGAGTTAGAGCCCAAGAAATTGTTGGAAAAGTCACAAGAGAAGGAGGAGATCTAGGGCAAGGTTCTCTACCAAATTCAGAAACTACAGTCTAAGTAAGAGGTAGGTTATCTCATGAACAGCAAAAACAGCATGATAGGACTAAAAGCCCTCTGGTTTGATTGAATTCCATGCATTATAGAGCATTAATTTCATGTTTTATTTGTTCTATGCACATCATGCACCTCTTAGCCAAATTAAGAAGTTTAAACATGACTATTCATTTATTCATGATTACCTATGCATGTAGATGGCCTTACTTTGTTAACATGACTAGAAACTCATCATGTTTTGATAAAAGACATGATGTGAGTTGATCTCTTAGTTTTTATGATTATTTTCTGTTAACAGATACTGTAACGCACTAGAATAGGACCGTCAGTTTCAAGTAACGGCCCTACTACAGACCGTTACAAACTCTGTAGTATTTGAATTACATGGATGTTTCTAACGCGCTTGGACAGACGCGTTACATTCAAGTAACGGCTTGATCATGACCGTCACTTTCACTGTGACGTCCCCTCTTAAGACCGTTATATCCTGCGTTCTGTCAACCCTAAGACAGAAAATAACTTGCTAATATTATTTATTGATTAAGCATAGTTACTTAAGTTTTAACCTGATTATATGATTTTTAGGATATCTGATTGTGCATGATAGGTATTACATGTTTTGATATCTTAATGATATTTTAAGGATATGCTAATTTCATGCCAAAATTTTATAGTCTTGTATTATAAAGAATGACTTTTTAATATTGTATTGACGGAGTTTTCAGCATGATTTTCAAATTTGAGTATACATATCTCTCTCTGTCAATAGAGTCAATTCCATAAGTACATGGCACATATTCCGGTATGTTGTCATTAGTTCACACTTTGCACTATAGGAACACAATCTTGGACATGAGGACCTCTCTATTGGATATTCCTTCCAATGGACTAGGAAATCATTGTTTCAAGGCCTCCGTAATTCTCCGCGAGCCTGGGATTCCCACTAGGACGCCGAGTTGGTTGTACCAATGAAAGCCCATTATTAGAACACTCTATCGTGGTTTTGATTCTTGAAATGTAACGGCCTTGAACTGGACCGTCAGGCTCACGTAACGGCCCAGTGCCAGACCGTCACATTCCTCTGAGTCTATTTTTATCCTTCTGGACTCGGATCACTATAACGGCCTATTACTGGCGAGGTACATAATGTAACGGCCCAGCCAATGACCGTTACATAGCTTGCAATTGTTAACCCAAGGTTTGACCAAGGGTTGATATTCCAATGATTCTAGACAAACCTTGATGATCTAGAACTTGTCATATTGCTTAAATTGATGTAATGTAATGGAAGTAATGGAAATATACCGTTATAGTGCCGATTTATTCTATAAGCATAACTTAGTTTAAATGTCATTCTTGATCTCATATATTCAAAATTGAAGCATTCATTCATTGATTATTGTTATCGTGGAATTATTGGAATTATTACATTATTGGCCATACTTTACTGTTATACTGCGTGGAAGTAGCTTAATTTATAACTGAAGATGCGATCGAGCACTGATTGTGTTCAAGGGCACTATGCTAGTCCCCTCGGCTGATTGCCGGAAACATACTATTTTATAAACCATGGGATATGATGCTACTGGCGTTGCATTGCGCTGGGAGTACTATTTCTATAAATAAGTGAAGATCCATGGCACAACATGACATTCTTGCTTGATATTCCACAGAAATTCACGAAGCACTTGCTCATAAGCATAAGATGCGGAAGTGAGGAATCTGTGACTTGCTAGTACATTCTCGATATATTCTTGTTCATGAAAGGCCAATATCATGTTCTTGTTATATTCTTGCTAGCTCATTCTTGATCATTCTATCTTACATAGTTATCTTGTTTCTATTGATTTGATCGCATGATTGATTCGCATTCGCATGATTTTACCTTATTTCTTTAGAGCTAAAATGATAATTACTTAAATAGTGCCTTCATGTTGATGCGAAGATACCTACTGGGCAAGTGTGCTCATGACCTACTTTCCAATGTTTTTTAGGAGATGGAAATAGTTCGGATTCGGATTCGGGCTATACTAATAGCGGGTCCGGAAGCGAGTGAAAGTGTTATAAAGATGAGAGTGAAGACTTAGGAAGTTAAAGTGTCTAGATTGAGTAAATGTAATTTTCCTATTTCTTGAGTCTAGTAGAATGGAAATCAAATTAGTGATTGTATCTTGAATATTGAGCATTATGAAATAAAGTTGAAGTTTGATTAAATCTTGTGCAATTGCATTTACTTGTGTGATTGTCTTGCGCTCTGATTGATTCTTGCTTGCAAGAGGCTTACCATGTCGGCTGTTCGCGCTCCCCGAGCGAGTCTTCCGCTGTAATAAAGGCTCGGGGCGTGACAGGCAACTCTTTCCGTATAAGACTTCGAAAGGTGCCATTTGTATACTTGCCTGGTAGCTGTTGTTGTATGCAAATTCAACCAAAGGCAAGTGATCATGCCAGCTTCCACCAAAATCAATGATGCAAGCTCTGAGCATATCTTCAACTATTTGATTAGTTCTTTCGGTCTGACCATCCGTTTGAGGATGAAAAACAGTACTAAAGTTAAGTCTCGTCCCTAGCGAATGTTGTAGACCCTTCCAAAAGTAAGAAGTAAAACGGGGTCTCTGTCAGACATGATTGAGACAGGTACTCCATGTAACCTGACTATCTCCTTAATGTATAATGCAGCAAGAACATCAACTGACCATCGACTCTTGATTGGCAAGAAGTGTGTCGATTTGGTCAATCGGTCGATGATAAACCATATTCCATCATGTCCTCCTTTTGATTTAGACAGACCCATAGTGAAGTCCATACCGATATCCTACCACTTTCATTTGGGAATTTCTAGAGGGTGTAGCTTACCGGCAGGCTTTTGGTGTTCTGCCTTGACTTGTTGACACGTGAGACAGCGAGACACAAAGTCTACTACTTCTCTTTTCATATTGGACCACCAGAAGGTCCTTTTCAAATCTTGGTACATTTTGGTAGACCCTGGATGAATCGTGTACCTTGATCTGTGAGCTTCATCTAGGATTTTCTTCTTTAGCTCTGGACAATCTGGTATACATGTTCTATTACTGAACATCAATCTTCCATCTGATGCTAACATGAACTCCGATTGTTCTTCAATTTTGTCCTTGATTTCCACTAATAATGGATCCTTATCTTGTAGTCCTTGTATTTCTGAGAGTAGATCTGGCAGTATGCTTATATGGGATAGTGTAACATACTTGTTGTCCTTGTCTATGCTTATATTAAGTTTAGAGAATTGTTCTAGCAACTTCCACTCCTGAATCATACAATTGGCTAATAGTGCTCTCGGCTTTCGACTGAGGGCATCGGTTACAGGATTACCCTTTCCAGGATGATATTGTATAGTGAAGTCGAAGTCCTTGAGATATTCTAGCCAACGTCTTTGCCTCATATTCAATTCCTTCTGAGAGAAGAGATATTTAAGACTTTTATGGTCAGAGTATATAATAAACTACACTCCGTATAGATAATGTCTCCATATCTTCAGTGCAAACACTACCGCAGCCAATTCTAAGGCATGGACTGGGTAGTTCTCCTCGTGCTTCTTCAATTGACGAGAAGAGTAGGCTATAACTTTCCCTTGTTACATTAAAACACATCCGAGGCCAATGCCAGATGCATCGGCGTATACTTCGAATCTCTCGCCTTCAATTGGTAAAGATAAAACCAGGGCAGTAGTTAGGTGATCTTTGAGAGTTTGGAAGCTTCTTTCACATTCCTCACTCCATTCATAACGTATCTCCTTGCGCGTTAGTCTAGTGAGTGGTACGGCGATCCTGGAGAAATCCTTGATGAATCGCCTATAATAGCCAGCAAGACCTAAGAAACTTCGGATCTCGCTAGCATTGGTCAGTCTTTCCCAATTCCTTACAGCTTCAACCTTTGATGGATCTATGGATAAACCATCCTTTGATATAACATGTCCTAGGAAAGACACTTCTTCTAGCCAGAACTCGCATTTACTGAGCTTTGCATATAACTGATTCATCCTCAATATCTGCAATGCAATCCTCAAATGCTCCTTATGTTCGTCCTTGGTCTTGGAATAAATCAATATATCATCAATGAAAACCACTACGAATTGGTCTAGATGAGGCCTGAAAATACTATTCATCAACTGCATAAAGGCAGCAGGGGCATTTGTTAGTCCAAAAGGCATAACAACAAATTCATAGTGCCCATACCTGCTTCTGAACGCGGTCTTATAAATGTCCTCATCTTTGATCCTTAGTTGGTGATATCCTGACCTGAGATCAATCTTCGAAAAATACTTGGATCCAGATATTTGATCAAATAACTCATCGATTCTCGGTAGTGGATACTTGTTCTTGATAGTGAGATGATTCAACTATCGATAGTCGATGCATAACCTCATGGATCCATCTTTCTTCTTTACAAATAGCACAGGTGCTCCCCATGGGGAAGTGCTTGGTCTGATATATCCTTTCTTGAGAAGTTCCATCAATTGCTCCTTTAGTTCCTTGAGTTCGGCAGGAGACATCCTATAAGGTGCCCTAGAAACTGGGCCAGCACCAGGGATCAAGTCGATGGTGAAGGCCACTTCTCTTTGTGGGGGTAATCCATGCAAATCTTCCGAAAATACGTCCGAAAATTCTTGCACAACTGGGATGTCTTCTAGCTTAGTCTCCTTAGTCTCCTTAATGGTGACAAATGCAAGGAAAGATACACATCCCTTCCTGATTAGCTTGCTAACTCGAAGAGCTGAAATAAGAGGTGACTTGTTCCGACTCTTAGGGCTAGTATAGACCAATTCCGGGAATTCCTTGAAAGTAACGTTGCTATTACGGCAATTCACAGTTGCCTGATGCTTGGATAACCAATCTGCTCCTAATATGACATCATAGTCTTTTTGGTCTAAGCATATGAGGTTGATAGGAAGATTTCTTTCCTTTATCAAGACTTCACAATTTTGATAATGGTGAGTAAGGTCAACTTCGCTTCCGAGAGGGGTTGAAAGAACTAATTTCATCCATTCCGGTTCCATGGGTAATGGATTAGCAAACTTCTTAGAAATAAAAGAATGCGAGGCACCAGTATCAAATAAGACATATGCAGACTTGGAACAAACTTTCAATGTACCTTCCACTAGTCCGCCTTCATCTTGTTCTGTCTCCTTAATAGCTTGGAGACGTGCATTCTTTGTCACCGGGCGCTTCCCATCACCGGCTTGATCATTGAGTAGGGGACAGTCGGGAATCCGATGATCACGGCTCCCACAACGGAGACACGCTCCAAGTTTCCTCCAACATTCTTCGGCCTTATGTCCGGCCTTGTCACAGTGTTTACATACCACCTTAGAAGGTGTAGTGGTGATGGAGAAAGGTTTGGTCTTCTTGAACTTTTGCTCTTGGGAGGGAGTACCTCCATTACTCGGTCTCTTCTTGAAATTGGGTTTGAAGGTGCCGGAGCTAGTAACATGCTCCTTCTTGTCTCTCCCATAGATCCTATCAGATAGTTCCGTGGCATCCTCCAATAGCTGGGCTCGTCGTACCATCTCCGAATAGACTTGTATGTCCATTGGGGCCAGTTGTGTGATAAACTGGGCCTAAGCCCATTTAGAAACCTTCTAGCTTTCATTTTCTCGGTACTGACTAAATGCTTAGCGTACCGAGATAACCTCGAGAATTGTGCCTCATACTCGGCCACCGATAATGATCGTTGCTTAAGTGCGGCGAACTCGGCGGCCTTCTTCTCCTGGACTCGGTCCGAAAAATATTTATTGTTGAAATGTTCAACAAACTCCTCCCAAGTAACTTGTCCTTGATCTAATGTGGCTTCCACCGACTCCCACCAATAGCGGGCGTCCCTTTCCAATTGAAACGTTGCTAACAAGACCTTCTCTTGGTCCGTGCATTGCATAACCCGAAAGATACGTTCGGTCTCTCGAATCCAGTGCTCGGTGTCATCTGGATCAGTGGATCCCATGAACTTTGGAGGGTTCATGTTCTTGAAGCTTTGGTAGAGATTTCCTACTCCACGATGTGCACCTCCTTGTGCCACTTGTTGAAGTGCATGGGTCATGCCTTGCAGAGTGCGTTGCATGTTGCGCCACTGGGCACGTTCGGCAGCCATTGTCCTACAATTACAATAACTATATTAATATATGATGATGTTCAAAGGTTTTGATTCTAAGTTAACTTAACCCTTGGTTCTACCCAATCTCACTGGTTAAAGGTTTGAACCTATCCTTGGACTTGGGTTTCCTAGGAATTGAATATCCTAGGCTCTGATACCACAAAAACTGTCACGCCCCGAGCGCGGAAGGAACTCGGAGATGCGTGAGGAGTTTATATCGATCATGTCAATCAGAGCGTTAGTGTATTCAACACAAAGACAGAGTGCGTAAAAGTAAAGATAACCCAATCCTTTATTCAGTCATAACCTCAAAAGTACTTCTATTACAATCCACTTAATGAAAGTGCTAAGACTCAATAAAGGGAAAAGTACAACGATTGACTCAAAAATATAGAAAGATAAGACTAGTAGACGCTTGGGTAGACGGTTAGCACTAATCTCTTCACTCTTGACCTTCCCCATCCGATTGAGTCTCGTCATCGGACTTACCTGAAAAATAGGGGAAAACACTGAATGAGCGAACGCTCAGTAGGATTAATATCTCAAGAGCTAGCTTGCTTTAAGTAAATTACATGTTACATGAATGTAATAAAGCTATGCATGTTTACATAAAACGACAAGAGAGAGTATAACAAGAGATAATTGAGTGAACTAGCATGTCTTTCAAGAACTTATTTCAATAAATGTCAAGATATTCAAGCAAGTATATTCATCATGTCATGTCGGGAATTGGCTATCACGTTTCAAGCAAGTATATAAATACCCTTTCTGGGGCACGCAAGTCATGTCATGTCAAGTCGAGTATGAGATTGTGGAATGTCTAATCAAGCTAGTCATGCACTTCGGTACAATGTCATACCATGATCATTACAACTCCCATGGGCACTAGTACTTTCGGGTGCTCCTCCCAGGACCAGATCGGGCCCTATATGCGCAGGCATTGATCGTGTATTTTTCGACATCCACTATAGTTATAGCCAATATGGAATTTCAAGAAATAAACTTGTATGAACTTTTAAGGTAGATCTTGTGGAATAGCATTTCAAGGATTTTAACATGTGGTATAATGATGATAATAACGGTATAATCAAAACTAGGTGGAATCGGCTCCCTAACTCGGGTGCCATGACGATAAGAACAAGCGCCCACATGAACATGGTCGCTCGTTCTTGTACATGATAAGGTAGATAGAATTAGTGTACACAAGTACAGCACATCATTCTTAAAGGATACGAATGGTATGGATTACCCATCCCATTATTTCAAGAATATTCTCATGACATACAAACAGCATGTCGTGAGGGCCGGTACACCATGTTTCTTTAGAGTGACATGGCGATTAAGTAGTGTCATGGGTTTTAATGGTACAATCAGCTCGGCTGCCTTGAGGGAATCCAAGGCTAGCGGAGTCTTACGGAGGTCTCTATAATAAAGTCACCGGTCCAAAGGAACGGAATGTCCCATGGAGAGTTCGTCTATCACCGAGAAATAGTGGGTAATCGATAAAACATCATGAAAATGCGGGCTATATTCACGGAATGGAATATAGTGCCAATACACATAACCCAATGTCAAAGGGTTACTTAAAAACACGAAAATCAGAAAGTCAGAACTATCAGTCAATTGACGTCTGATCTTGAGTCTCCATTTTCATAATTGACGCCCTTGATTGGGTCGTCATTTCAGTAAATGAAGAATGTTCATTCAGTCGTTTAATCCATATTTCTGTTGCTGAAAATTTCTAAATTTCAGTTATTCAGGTAAATGGCGACTTGTCTTACGTCTTCAATTTATTAAACCGCGCCCTAGTCAGGGGCGTCATATATCAAATAAATGGAAGGGTTCACGTCGTCAATTTCAATATCCAGGAAGGTTAATATATATCAAAATTTCAGGCTTATCACTAAGTCGCGCCCAGGTATATGGGCGTCCATTTTAAATGACGACCTAAGCAAGGTCGTTATTTCTTTGTCATATGATTTGCACCGCGTAGGTACAATCACAGACACATGATTTTGGGAGTATGTCTAATTAAGACTCTAAAGGTATTAACAAGTAGAGAAAAATAACAGGAATTTATGGACATGATAATGCATTGGTTTACATATATAGGTTCTCAGTTATTAAATTTTGAACATGGTGTATTTATTAAATAACTAGCAAATTGACGACTGCTACACGGTCTTCTGTTTAAAATGACGCCCTGGTATGGGTCGTCAATTCCATTTATGCAGTAAACAGGAAACTTCATTCTGAGAAACGAAATCTGTAACTAATGAAGATATAAACAGACCTATATGCATGTATTAACTTGATAACTATAACATTTTGCAAAGTCTTGAGAAAACCTACCTTGTGGATTGGTTTGGTTGACACAACGTGAAGATAAAGGATGTATGTCTCCTTAGAACGATACTCTATTTTCAACAGAGTGCCTTCTCGTTGCACCCGAACCGCGGAGGAAGAGCAAGATGATAATAAGAGCAGTCGCTCTTGATCCCACCGTGCAGTAGAGAAAGCAACAGCTTTCCCCTCCACAAAATCAACCAGGAAGGATAGGAAGACGATGAAGAACCCTTTAAGTTCTTCACGTAAACACCCCACAGAGCAACAGTAAGATAAGTCCTTCGTGCAGCAAGGAAGAAGAGGAAGAAGATGAAGGACTCCTACGCTCTTCACCGCAGGACGAAGAGGAAGACGATAGTAACCCTTCTTCGTAACACTAACAGGATGGAGAAAACGCTCCCCGATCGACAGCAGCAACAAGTTTTTGACGAAGAAAAGAGCCTTCAGGTTGGCTCGATGGGAGGGGGTATTTATAGGGTTCTGGAGACTCTATAGGGTTGGAGTTCGATGGGAATTGAAACTTCCTTCTTAGAGTCCTTATTAACTTAGACATCCCACGTATTGATCCTTTCCTCAATCAAGCTTACCCATGATAACATCTCAGTTCGAACCGAACACTAACATGTTTAGTTTGAAAATGACGCCTAAGGTTGGGGCGTTAATTAAAAATGACGCCGGTCAAATGGTCTTCAATTTATAAAATGGCGCCCACCAAGGGGTCGTTACTTACTATTACATTTTATTTAATATGAAATTTGACGCCCATACATAGTGGCGTCACTTCTGAAACTGACGCCTAGGATAGAGGCGTTATTTTATAAATTGGCGCCTTCTTAGGGGTCTTCAATTAAATGACGACCTAGATGGAGGCGTCTTTTAATTTGGCTCATGTTTTATGTGTATATGGGTGATGGGTTTAATCATATAGTGTATAACTTGATTATTTCATTTTTGAATATAGTCATTCTTGATTATTTATTTGGGGTTTTGCACTACAACTCTTGCTCCATTCCCTAGTCGTAGATCAACCTCTCCTTTGTTCAATTGCCTGCTACTTTTCAGAACCTGCATATCATTGCAGATATGAGATGCACATCCAGTATCTAATACCCATGATGTGGATCTATATGACAGGTTAAGGTCAATCATGAACATACCTGAAGCTTCTCCAAGCTTCTGCTTTGCTTTCTCTGCAAGGTACAACTTGCAGTTCCTTTTCTAATGGCCATCCTTATGGCAATGGAAACACTTGCCCTTGTCCTTGCTAACCTCTTCTTTCTTGACAGCCTTTACCTGTTTACCCTTCTTCTTTGCCTTGCCTTTCTTAAAGGCCTGCTGAAAATTCCTCTTCTTGTTGGTCTTACCAACAAGCATAACAGGAGCTTTCCCTTTGTTCATAGTGCTCTCAGTAGTCTTCAACCTGTTTAGAAGCTCTACCAGAGAGCATTCTATTTTGTTCATGTTGAAATTGACAATGAACTGGGAAAAAGAACTAGGGAGAGATTGCAGAATCAAATCGACACAAAGATCCTTATTCATGTCGAATCCTAATTCTGCCAACCTTTCGATCCACTCAATCATCTTGAGAACATGTGTCTGCACAGATGTTCCCTCAGACATTCTTGCCCCGAATAAACTTTTAGATATCTCATATCTTTCTGTTCGACTTTGAACTCAAAAGAGCTCCTCAAGGTGAAATAGAATGGATCTGGCATCCATCTTTTCATGTTGCCTCTGTAACTCATATGTCATGGAGGCAAGCATATAGCATTGGGCAAGCGTGGCATCATCCTTATGCTTCTCGTAAGCAATGATCTCTCCCTCTTCAGCATCATCGGCAGGAAGAGGAGGTACAGGCCGATCAAGAACATAGGCTATCTTCTCAGCGGTGAGAACAATTCTCAAGTTCCTGATCCAATCACTATAGTTTAGACCAGTAAGCCTGTTGGCATCAAGTATGCCGCGTAATGGGTGGCTCGTCATAGAAGTCTACAAGAGAATATTTGCAATAACAAGATAACATGTATATATTCATGAATTAAAAATTAAGATATGGTCTTTGATCCTAATATTATAACTCCCACTAATTTTTGACGGATTTGCACAACCCTCATTGTGCAAAGACGGGATATTCCAGCTATATCATAGTGGGACCAGAATCCCATTAACATTATGGTAGTGGTCTTGTGGCAGCACAACAAGCCACCCCATACTTAATGGGTAGGCAACTCTTGCCAATTGCAACTCCTGGTATATTCAGCCTCCAGACCTTTGTGACCTTGTGGCAGTACAACAAATCACAAGATCTGGTTAGGTTAGACCCGTTGTTACGTTATGAGAGTGGGTTCAAGACATGACCTTTGTGGCAACACAACAAAGCCATGTCGGCGCCCATCCCAAAGTTCTCGGCCTAAGTCTTAGTCTAAGTCTTTGCCCCCTTGTTGTGAGGGCCTTGTGGTAGCACAACAAATCCACACAATCTAAGAGCAGCTCACTTAGACTATAACAACGGAAGGCTACGTGGGTCATTCTTAATGTCTCACGTTTACAACCTAATATGAGATCGAGGGGTTTTGATTAAATTTTGGTCTCATCAATATAGATGCTACATACATATAAGAATTTGGAGTATCGTATATACCCTAAATATATATATGTAATAAGTAGCACATCCACATATATCATATATATGCTTTAATACTAATGGATGATCATGGACCTTAAGCTCCGAACAAACATTACCAGAGCCAGTTGGTAATGCACACAATCATGGCGAATAGGAAAACATGGAGCATCCAATGCTCCCACTAGATGTGAATAATCTCCTGAGGTCCTCGCAGTCGGTCTCCTTCTTTGTCTCCATCCGCTTCTCATTATTACAAGTAAATTTGTAATTGGGCACGCAGGCCTACAAATGTACATTAGATACTAATAAGAAACTTTGAACTAGTCAAGGGGAGTACAATATAGGAGGGAGATAGAATGTACAACCCAGATTAATAAGAGAGAGAGAAGGAGGCACGCAGGCCCCAATAATCACATCACACATAACCATTCACCATAAAGAGCATCATCACATGATATCTAAGTCCATGATCATCCATCCACACACAAGATACATCACATGCATCTAATAGTAATTATCATATAATTACAACGATATATAACGATAATTTCAAAATATAATAATTAATTTTGAAATCGCGCCTATTAACATTCAACTAAACAATTTAGTTAAAACAAATAAGTCTAAACAACTTTAGACAATCGTCATCTACATTCATTGCATGGGCTCAATAATAATTACCAGTTAATTAACCCCATAAGAATCACATTCTTATAGTAATTAACTTTAGTTAATTACATAATAGGAAATACTTAAAACTGTTTTAAAATTCCCATTAACTAATTAACCAGCGGCCAAATAATGAAAAATAAATTAATAAGTTACCAAAATAATTTTAGAACTCATTAAAATATTTTTCAAAAAATTCCTGAAATTTTTTTGAATTTATATGCATTTTAAATTATTTAAAACGCTAAAAAATCAAAAAAATAAGGGGGGGTCTTATCGGGTGCGGATCTGGCGTGGGCCGAATCCACCCGCGGGAGACCGCGGGGGGTTTCTTCCCCGCCCGAACATGGTGCGGCTAGGGTTGAAACCCTAGCCGCGCCGCCACCGAACCAGGCCTGGGAGTGGCCCCTGCCGGCCCTTCCGCCACCACTGTCGGCCCCGGCCAGTTACGTCGGCGCCGTCGCCGTCGCCGGAGGGGGCGCACGCGACGATCACGGGCTTTGTGACGACCCGAGAATCCGATTACCGGGAAGGCCCGATAACCCGAGACTCGCGTCGCCACCCACGAGCCGGGAGGGCTCGGAAGGGCTAAAAGGAGTGTGGAGGCACAAAGAAATAGGAAATAAAGTAGGACAACCCACAATAACGAGCTGAAAGAAAGAACAACAACAGCTACAACAGAGTCCAGTCCAACAAAAAGTACAGTCTAAAGCAGTAAAAACGTACCACATGCCAAGTGAACACTCGGCCCGGCAAGCTGGCAACTGAGAACCTCCGCTCCGCGTCCTCGAACCACGAGGAAGAACCGCAACACCTGAAAAATAGGGAATGAGTCTCCAAAATAGAGACTCGGCAGGGATCCCGCGGAACCCCAACCGAAAACAACGGCGGTAGCGGAAAGGAAGCTACAACTACAGCAGGAACAGCAAACCGGTGGCCGGTCAAAAACTCGGCACTACAGCTACTCCTACTGTACCGGAAGGCACCTCGATCACACCGTCGAAGCCACCAAACCACGCTAGTACTGCCTACCGAAGTAACAACACACGGCAACCATGCCGCAGAGGCCTGTCCCCCGGACACAGCCAACCTGGACACGCTGTCCAAGGTGCAACCCCGACCATCCGATCGCGGGTACCGCACCACAAGACGGAACCTCGGTAAAGCCACTAGCACTAGACTCACGACGCGAAGACCAACACACGCGCCACGGTAAAACAGCCGAAGGACTTAAGGGTCGACACGACCGAAAACCCGAAGGTCAAAGACACAGAAACTGACAGTCTGTCACTCCGTACTCGACAGGAGTACCACCCACTAGAAGCACAGCCGGTAGCGTCCCCTGACGTCTTACACCGCACCGCAGGTGACCCGCCTGACGTGGTAGGTCCTACCCGAGGCGCGAACACCATACAAGTAAACACAAACAAGTGACTAGCTGGGGTCACGCCCGTCGGCGTGCGTCCACAGTCCCCAACCACGTGTGCACACACAGACCACGCGTCCTAGGTCTGGCCCTCTGACTGGTTTTCCCCCGCAGCCGGACTCTGGCTACGACGAGGGGCCCGACGGAAACCAGTCTAACCGTCCTCAGGGTAAGCCCGTACACCACTCCCTGTTACAACTAGCACACGCGTACTAGTAGGCTACGACTAGTGGAGGGTCACTGAAGGAGTAGACTCTCAACGGAACACAACGTCCGAATCCGACGACGTACGGGAACCAACCCACGTACCGGCCCCGTCACACGGTGACCACAGTCGGAGAAGAAACATGACATACAGTCCACGGTCACGCACACAGCCTGCGCGAGAGTCGAGAAAACCCAAGTGACGCTAAGTCACTAGACTCTGGACAGTCCTCTAGACGCACTAAACCCAACGGTCCTTGAGTTGCAGGACTCGGGGTCAAGACCGTTGTACGCAACAGCACAAGGCCGTCAATCTATTCCAATCTCTAGGTCTGAAACCACGGTAGCACGAGTACCGAGACAACACACGAGTCACCAAGACCACTCCCTCGGGAAGGGAACGCAAGGGACTAAGGCCACTCACACGGGCCACACGGAAAACGCAGAAGCACGATTCCCAAGGCAGCACACAAGCCGCCCCGACGATTTCCCATCTTGAAGCAAGCGGGAAACCTCCAGCCCCAGGCCGGACAACTGGACTCACAGTCCAAGGCCAAACACATGGCCCACACGGGAATCGCCTTCCAAAGGAACCCACGATATGCGGGGGAGACCCCACCGCACACACACCGACACACGGTGACTCGATCAAGCGTAACACAAGAGCCCGGAACACGTGGGGTCACCCGGACCCACCACACCTACGGGCACGCTAATCGAGGAAACACGGTCCCTCCCGACACCCCAGAAACGCGGACACAGAACCCACGGGGTGTCCAGGATACTCACAAGGCCGGAGGTCGACCACTGGGTCCCAACCGGGTCAACCGGAGACCAACACAATGCGAACGGACGCTAAGAGGTCACCCGGACCCTTAAGCGCGCGGGCACGTAAAACGAGGTAAACGGAACCTCCAGACACCCCAAAACACGGTCACGGAACTCCACTGGGTGTCCAAGGCACACACGGCCCACGAGGAGCACGATCAGTCACAGACCGCCCGCCCCGGGCAGCCCGACTGGTCACCTCCAAGAACGCGCTACATGTGCATAGCGCGTTCAGCCAGAACGCGCTATACGCGCCTAGCACGTTCAACACGAACGCGCTACATGACCATAGCGCGACCAGGCCAGGTCGCGCTATGATCCTATAGCGCGACAACCAGAAAGCGCTGGGGCCGTAAGGCGCGACCCAAACCGCCTTACTGTTCATCTTCTCCGATGAATGCGCCCTATCGGGGCAGCGCGATATTCAAGAACGCGCTACTGGAGTATAGCGCGTTCTTAGTCCGCGCCCGAAAATGGTGGAAACCGCGGGAAAAGCCATGCCACGCCCCGTTCACCCCCAGGTGAAGGGGAAACAAAAGGGGAAACCTTCCCCAAGCCCCTAGGCATGCATCTAAACCCCTGGATCGCCCAAAAACACCATAAAACGGGAGATCCGGCTCACACCCCGAAAACACACATTTTGCCCAAAACGCCCCGTTTAGCCCGCTCGGCTCACCCCGGCCTACGAAACTCGCGGGAAAGGAAGTACACGGGCTGAGGGTCCATCACCCTACCTCCACCGAAGATTACGCGCACCGTGGACGCCGATCCACGAAGAAAACGCCGTTGGAGCCTCGCCGTTCCACGAACTCACGGCCGAGCTTCTACGCGCCTCCACCGCCTCGATCCTCATCCATCCTCGCCCGTGCCTCGCCCGCGCCATCCCCGCCTCGCCCATGCTCCGCCCCGTCGGCCGCCGGAGAGAGAGGGAGAGAGGAGAGAGCGTGAGAAGGGAGAGGGAGAGAAATGAGAAATGAGAGGGGGAGAGAGAGAAAAGGCTATTTATAGGAAAATCCGGAAAATCGGAAAAATCCAGAAAAATAGAAAATCACACCCTCGCGATCCTCGGAGCGCACCGATCGTAACGGTACCACTCGCGCCCTGGTGAACGGCCCGGTTCACCCGCAACGAGGTTCCGAAGGGAAAGCCGAAACCCACGCCGGGAATCGGAAAACACACACGGAAAAAGCCACGGAACGTCTCCGGGCCTCCGAAACGACTCCGGATCGCGCCGATCCGAACACGAAAGACGTCCGAAACGAAATTTTGGACACAACGGAGCTGGACACTCCGAGAAATCAGATCCGGGACCCACGAAGAAGGATCCGAAAAACCCGGGGCATTACAGCCCTCCCCCCTTAAAGGAATTTCGTCCTCGAAATTCAGGACCAAGCACGAAGTCCCAGGGGAAGAACGCTGAATCAATTGACACGCTGTCAGAGCCCCAGCACAGAAAACCTCGATTCTCACGAAAAAACTGATCCTGAGGGACACAGCCAGACTTACAATCACACACAACACCTCACTCCTCGCGCCGAGCCCACATGCCAACAGAGCAGGCATACAGCAAAGGACACAGTCCGGCATCACCTCAGACAACGCGAGAATCCACCATGGCACCGCAGCCACAATCTCGCTCACCGGGGAATCACAACCCTCGACACGAGCAACAGCTACCGATCCAACCAATGGTCAGCAGACAAATCGCACATCAGTTTTACAACCAGCTGACAGGTCGCACACCCTCCTCAAGGGAGCAACCAAAACAGAGCCTCCACCAGCTCAAGCAGTCATCTCAGCAGACCGCAACCAGAACATCGGCTCAACACCAAGGAACACCTCACACATGGCAGGCCGAAAACCGGACATAACACTGTGCCAACTCTTGTCAGAAGACAAACTTCGACAAAGCCCAGATCCCATCCGGAAAGGCACATCACAGAAACGACCACCAAAGGTCTCGCTGGCACACGGCTCTCGCCACGCTCGAGCCCCAACAACCAGCATCTTCTGTCTCTGAAAAGACCATCCACTGGTCACCAACTGCTCGCCAACTCGACCCTCTCGGGAAGCACGACGAAACCAAATGACGGAACATGGCGTCTTCAGTCATCACCTCACGGGACTCAGGCTTATAGGGAACCACCCCATGCTAGTCACCAAACCAGAGATAACCTTGCGACACCAATGTCCTATCAGGGACCACCAAGCGACGCCAACCTCACAGGAGGCCTCCGCCCTAAGGCGTCACTCTTCCATCTGGTCTCATCAAATCCTTCAGTCAATCCAAGTGGACACCTGCCAATCCCGATTCCGCCCTCACCACAGAGCCACGGGACACCACTTGAACAGTGCTCACGGGTCCCTAAGCAAGAAACATCTCACCGTCACAATCCGACAAGACCGTAGAACCAACAGGAGCCCACGGCCTGCCAGAGACGACTTCCTCAAAAGACGATCTCATCCGAGGATACGATTGGGAACACAAGTCGGGCGCCAAGCCACCGACTCTGACCAACACGTCCTCGACCTCCGTCAGGCGACATCCTCAACAACCTCATCCAGGTCCAACATCGACGCCTGACTCGGCTTCCTTCACAGGAACAGGGTACTCATGCGGCGCACTAGTCAGCACATTTCCCAACACTCCATCCTGCCAGTGCCAACAACCATAATACCACGAGCAACGGCACGGCAACAACACGTTTCACACCGAGGAACCCATCCTCCGATGCTGAACGCGAACTCAGGAATCCACCCGTAGCAACCAACGCTACGATCCTGAACTAGTGGGTCACAAGCCCACCACGCTTCCGCTGCGTACTCAGATCCGCGCACACAGCCGAGAAAGCAAATGCCGCCCAACCAGCGCTCGTCCTTTCGGAACAGCGCCAGCACCCTTACACGACAAGGGAACGGGCACAACTTCTCACAGGCAACCGCCTTGCCAAGATAAGGAGCACGTCTCGCACGGACTTCATGGCACACAAGGCTAACCAATCCGAACACGCAATGCAAGACGGCGAACCTTAGCCCAACACAATCTCTCCAACCAAAGGAGAAACCAGCGCACTTCGACCAACGGAAGAACTCCATGCTCGACCTGACCTCGAACCTCGCGCACGCTGGAAACAGCACCAAGGAAAACCTTCGCTTCCATCAGGTTAGCTCCTCCGACACACTCGACGAGTGTCACGTCAGACCACAAGCACAGCATCTCTCGATGCATCACCGCTGCAATTCCTCGAACTGCAACACGGCATGCCAAGAGCCGCAACACGAGCCGTAACCGGCAACTGCCAACGCTCATCCTCGAGTCCTGAAACTCACCGCGGAGCCTTCACATCTCAAGCCAACTCCAGAGCGAACACAACCCATCCACTGACATAAGCGCAGGAGCAAAGACTTAACGGGACATCTCTGCCGAATCCTGCCTCGAAATCAGTAGAACAATCGGGACCGACACGTCATTTCTGACGCCACAGAGCGCGACAAGATCATCAGGCTCGACGAAACAACAGCTCACCGAGAAGATCCTCCGCTCACCCGAGCACACTTCTCGATCAGAACACCTCAGGGGCTGGACAAACCTCAAGCTGGAGTGACCAAAAACCGACAGCAGCTCCCTCAGAGCACGCTCAAGGCCACTTAACCAAGAACAGTCCGCACCAGCCACCTGACCACGCTGCAGGTTCCTCGAACGCAGCACCGCGAGCTCACGCCTGCCAGCAACCTCTGCCCAACGCAGCACAACCAGGGCCACCTCCGATGAGGGAGAAGACTCTCAACCTCGATCCTTAGACCCTACGCTGGCACGAAAGCCGCGGACAGCAACCACCTTCACAGCGCCGCACAGCGCACTCAAGCTCTCAAGCGAGAAACAAGGCGGAAAACAAGCACAAAACCCTAAGCCAGCTGCCGACTGTACTGGACCTTACGGACTCTGATCACTGCAACATTTCGAATTCCTATGTACGTCCACAACCACCGCTCTGATACCAGCTGTGACGACCCGAGAATCCGATTACCGGGAAGGCCCGATAACCCGAGACTCGCGTCGCCACCCACGAGCCGGGAGGGCTCGGAAGGGCTAAAAGGAGTGTGGAGGCACAAAGAAATAGGAAATAAAGTAGGACAACCCACAATAACGAGCTGAAAGAAAGAACAACAACAGTTACAACAGAGTCCAGTCCAACAAAAAGTACAGTCTAAAGCAGTAAAAACGTACCACATGCCAAGTGAACACTCGGCCCGGCAAGCTGGCAACTGAGAACCTCCGCTCCGCGTCCTCGAACCACGAGGAAGAACCGCAACACCTGAAAAACAGGGAATGAGTCTCCAAAACAGAGACTCAGCAGGGATCCCGCGGAACCCCAACCGGAAACAACGGCGGTAGCGGAAAGGAAGCTACAACTACAGCAGGAACAGCAAACCGGTGGCCGGTCAAAAACTCGGCACTACAGCTACTCCTACTGTACCGGAAGGCACCTCGATCACACCGTCGAAGCCACCAAACCACGCTAGTACCTGCCTACCGAAGTAACAACACACGGCAACCATGCCGCAGAGGCCTGTCCCCCGGACACAGCCAACCTGGACACGCTGTCCAAGGTGCAACCCCGACCATCCGATCGCGGGTACCGCACCACAAGACGGAACCTCGGTAAAGCCACTAGCACTAGACTCACGACGCGAAGACCAACACACGCGCCACGGCAAAACAGCCGAAGGACTTAACGGTCGACACGACCGAAAACCCGAAGGTCAAAGACACAGAAACTGACAGTCTGTCACTCCGTACTCGACAGGAGTACCACCCACTAGAAGCACAGCCGGTAGCGTCCCCTGACGTCTTACACCGCACCGCAGGTGACCCGCCTGACGTGGTAGGTCCTACCCGAGGCGCGAACACCGTACAAGTAAACACAAATAAGTGACTAGCTGGGGTCACGCCCGTCGGAGTGCGTCCACAGTCCCCAACCACGTGTGCACACACAGACCACGCGTCCTAGGTCTTTCCCTCTGACTGGTTTTCCCCCGCAGCCGGACTCTGGCTACGACGAGGGGCCCGACGGAAACCAGTCTAACCGTCCT
This sequence comes from Amorphophallus konjac, assembly GCA_022559845.1. Taxonomy (NCBI): domain Eukaryota; kingdom Viridiplantae; phylum Streptophyta; class Magnoliopsida; order Alismatales; family Araceae; genus Amorphophallus; species Amorphophallus konjac. Next base: position 145,289,860 of record CM040121.1, read on the forward strand.
CAGGGTAAGCCCGTACACCACTCCCTGGTGCAACTAGCACACGCGTACTAGTAGGCTACGACTAGTGGAGGGTCACTGAAGGAGTAGACTATCAACGGAACACAACGTCCGAATCCGACGACGTACGGGAACCAACCCACGTACCGGCCCCGTCACACGGTGACCACAGTCGGAGAAGAAACATGACATACAGTCCACGGTCACGCACACAGCCTGCGCGAGAGTCGAGAAAACCCAAGTGACGCTAAGTCACTAGACTCTGGACAGTCCTCTAGACGCACTAAACCCAACGGTCCTTGAGTCGCAGGACTCGGGGTCAAGACCGTTGTACGCAACAGCACAAGGCCGTCAATCTATTCCAATCTCTAGGTCTGAAACCACGGTAGCACGAGTACCGAGACAACACACGAGTCGCCAAGACCACTCCCTCGGGAAGGGAACGCAAGGGACTAAGGCCACTCACACGGGCCACACGGAAAACACAGAACCACGATTCCCAAGGCAGCACACAAGCCGCCCCGATGATTTCCCATCTTGAAGCAAGCGGGAAACCTCCAGCCCCAGGCCGGACAACTGGACTCACAGTCCAAGGCCAAACACATGGCCCACACGGGAATCGCCTTCCAAAGGAACCCACGATATGCGGGGGAGACCCCACCGCACACACACCGACACACGGTGACTCGATCAAGCGTAACACAAGAGCCCGGAACACGTGGGGTCACCCGGACCCACCACACCTACGGGCACGCTAATCGAGGAAACACGGTCCCTCCCGACACCCCAGAAACGCGGACACAGAACCCACGGGGTGTCCAGGATACTCACAAGGCCGGAGGTCGACCACTGGGTCCCAACCGGGTCAACCGGAGACCAACACAATGCGAACGGACGCTAAGAGGTCACCCGGACTCTTAAGCGCGCGGGCACGTAAAACGAGGTAAACGGAACCTCCAGACACCCCAAAACACGGTCACGGAACTCCACTGGGTGTCCAAGGCACACACGGCCCAAGAGGAGCATGATCAGTCACAGACCGCCCGCCCCGGGCAGCCCGGCTGGTCACCTCCAAGAACGCGCTACATGTGCATAGCGCGTTCAGCCAGAACGCGCTATACGCGCCTAGCGCGTTCAACACGAACGCGCTACATGACCATAGCGCGACCAGGCCAGGTCGCGCTATGATCCTATAGCGCGACAACCAGAAAGCGCTGGGGCCGTAAGGCGCGACCCAAACCGCCTTACTGTTCATCTTCTCCGATGAACGCGCCCTATCGGGGCAGCGCGATATTCAAGAACGCGCTACTGGAGTATAGCGCGTTCTCAGTCCGCGCCCGAAAACGGTGGAAACCGCGGGAAAAGCCATGCCACGCCCCGTTCACCCCCAGGTGAAGGGGAAACAAAAGGGGAAACCTTCCCCAAGCCCCTAGGCATGCATCTAAACCCCTGGATCGCCCAAAAACACCATAAAACGGAAGATCCGGCTCACACCCCGAAAACACACATTTTGCCCAAAACGCCCCGTTTAGCCCGCTCGGCTCACCCCGGCCTACGAAACTCGTGGGAAAGGAAGTACACGGGCTGAGGGTCCATCACCCTACCTCCACCGAAGATTACGCGCACCGTGGACGCCGATCCACGAAGAAAACGCCGTTGGAGCCTCGCCGTTCCACGAACTCACGGCCGAGCTTCTACGCGCCTCCACCGCCTCGATCCTCATCCATCCTCGCCCGTACCTCGCCCGCGCTGTCCCCGCCTCGCCCATGCTCCGCCCCGTCGGCCGCCGGAGAGAGAGGGAGAGAGGAGAGAGCGTGAGAAGGGAGAGGGAGAGAAATGAGAAATGAGAGGGGGAGAGAGAGAAAAGGCTATTTATAGGAAAATCCGGAAAATCGGAAAAATCCAGAAAAATAGAAAATCACACCCTCGCGATCCTCGGAGCGCACCGATCGCAACGGTACCACTCGCGCCCTGGTGAACGGCCCGGTTCACCCGCAACGAGGTTCCGAAGGGAAAGCCGAAACCCACGCCGGGAATCGGAAAACACACACGGAAAAAGCCACGGAACGCCTCCGGGCCTCCGAAACGACTCCGGATCGCGCCGATCCGAACACAAAAGACGTCCGAAACGAAATTTCAGACACAACGGAGCTGGACACTCCGAGAAATCAGATCCGGGACCCACGAAGAAGGATCCGAAAAACCCGGGGCATTACAGGCTTGTTCGCTCTGTCCGCCGCGAACGTTGCCGGGCCGGTCTCCACCAGTGCCCCTTCGCGATCGCACGCCCCAGACCTCCGCCGCCCTCCGTGGGAACCCCCACCGGCCCTCAAGGGGACCGACGATCAGGCCTTAAGGGCCTCAAAAGACCTCCTTCCCACGCTACAAACGGCGATCGTGACGACGAAGGCGGGGTCGATCCAGCCTCGCCGGTGGGTCAATCAACGCACCAAGGCATGCGTTTTGATCCTCTTGATACCAGGAACAATTCCATAGATTCAATCGACCAAAACTCATCCCATGAGCGACCCAATCAAGCATCCAAAATTGAGCCCCATGCATGAACGAGAACGACGAAAAATAATAAAATAATGTCGATTTTGATCAAACCAGAAACCTGGCTCTGATACCACTGTAAGGTTCCGACCAGAATGCACAACGGAAATCATCGAAACCTTAGATTGCATATCGTTGCCGATTTTTCAAAATCGAACAAGATCGGTAAATCCTGCGATGTGAAGAATGATTCTTTACCTTTGCGGGGTTGAGAATCTCTCAAAACCTCAAAGACGAACGAGAGGAAGATCCCGGAGTCGCGATCCGGTCAAGCGTCCGGCCTCTAGATATATCCACACGAGCAGTGGAAGCAGACGGGATCTCCTCCACGATCTCCACGCGTCGACCCGATCTCAACACCACCATCCACCGTGGAAGGAGAGAGAAGAAAGGGGCGCACCTTGGAGAGAGAGAGGAGAGAGGGCGGCCATGGTTCAACCTTGTAGCTTGGACAGGGTTTCTCCCAACAGCGAATATTTATAGACCTTTGGCATTTTTCACAAAAACCCAATAATAGTCTATAAAGTCCACCCATCCCGTTCTGTCCAATACTCTATTGTGTGTGACCCTCTAGGCCCAATAGTCTATTTGATTTTCCAACCCATTAAGTAAAGAACTCCTTCTTAACTTAATCAATTTTGTCCATTAACTCTTAATGGAATTAGTGGGCTTTCCGATCACGAAAAGCACCAAGCAACGCTTCGTGATCCCAAATGACATTGGGGATAAGCAACCCACTCTGGAACCTTTTCGTCTACAGATTCCATACAGCTATAGATCCTCATTCATCCAATGCCTCACCAGGACTAGGGTATGGTCAAACTGTCAAACCCTGTTGAGCCCCGGCTCGACTGAATCTTGTACTCCAAACTGGTTCATTAAAAAAACTCTTTTTTCATAATGAACTCCCGTACCCTGGCATACAGATCCGAAGGGCATTCTCTCTCATATATCATACTGAGAGTGAATGATTCCATGTTGTCAAACTAATTGCCTTCGCACGAGTTCCACTGAGTCCGAAGAACTAATTGTACAATACCACTTTACAGAAGTCCATAAGTCAGTAATCAAATACTCAGCATCCCTTATGCAAGACATCTTTAGTGACTTAGGTCTAAGATCTAACTGTGCTACTGAGACATAGAATACCCTGATTGATAGTCAGTATGATTACCATTAAGGGATTCTAGATCGGGTCAGTTCAGTGAACTCATTCCACTAATGAGCACCCACAGACGTACTTCAGTGTCTCCACACTGATGACTATGAGAACAATCACACCCATCATATGAGTAAGTATCATGTGTGCTAGTCTATCCGGATCTTCAATGTCCCTTCTCGAAGATCCTATGACTGTGAACATTTGGAACATGTGCATCCGGACGACTGATCTAATTATCATAATCTCATTATGATCCAGTCATCATCGCAAAGGTTCAGGGACTTCATCACATTCAAATCATGAACATAAATTAAATGCAATGAATAAATGCCATTAATATAAATAGGAATAAGATATTACAAGAAATGACGTCATCACATCTCATGTGATTGGCTTGTAGGGCATACATTTCTATCAGTTCTTCCTCGTGGTTAGAGGGTGCTGTGCGGAGGTTCTTAGTTGCCAGCTCGCCGGGTCGAGTGTTCACTCGAGGTTGGGTACGTTTTTCTGCTTTAGACTATACTTTTGTTGGACTAGACTCTATTTTAGTTGTTTATTTATTTTTGTTAATTATTGAATTGTACTGCTTTATTTCCTATTGCTTTGTACCTCCAAACTCCTTTTTAGCCCTTCCGAGCCCCGGCTCGTGGGCGACGGACCAAGATTCGAATGGTATCGGATTCCTTTCTCGGTATCCGGATCTTGGGTTGTCACACACGAACTCACTGATGAGCAACAGTTGCAGGCTGTGATTAGGTCCTTGCCAAACTCGTGGACCCAGATGAAGCATTTTCTAACTCATAACGAGAATACCAAGAGTTTTGTGGATATTTATCGTCATGTGGAGTTAGAAGTTGAGCGCGAGATATTACATCACGCTATTGCAAATATCGGTCAGAGTAGCCGACGTTTTAATAGAAAGGGACCACAAAGGAGAATGAAAGGGCATAACACTGCATCGGGTCCCAAGATGGATAAACCATTTAAACGCCACTGTGGGAAGCGTGGCGAGAAAAAAGACAAAAATCGTATGAAGTGTTTTAACTGCAGAAAATGAGGCCATTTCACTCATACGAGTGTCCTGAGCCAAAAAGGTAATATATATTCCTAGCTCTCTGTGTACTTATGTTTGTACACATGTTTTGACTGATCATCCTAATCCTGTGTGAATTGTGGATTCAGGAGCAACAAAGCACATAACTATGGATCGAGCAGACTTTGTACATTATCGTCGGATTCTAGTAGGCAGGCAAAGAGTTTTCATGGGCAATAAAGCCAGCGAAGAAGTCCAAGGAGTCGGTACGTACCAATTCCATTTTGGGAGTGGATGAACGTTACTTTTGAACGATGTGCTCTATGCGTCTGGGATCCAATATAGTCTCCTTTCAGTTTCTACTTTGTTGGTGATGGGTTTTTGTCTTACTTTTTTGGTTAGTTCTATAAATATTGTCTTGGACAATGTTGTTTATGGACATGTGTAATGTGTGATGGTTTCTTTATATTGGATCTTGCTATAGATTATTTCTCTGGTTTTTCTTCTGCATTGATGTCTGTGTGTGGACGCTTAAAAAAAATTGAATTGATTGCCATTGGAAGCCAAAGTAGTGTCAGCTGAAAAAATGAAGAAAAAAATAGAAGAGGCCATTCTGGCTCCCTGACCACATCGACGCACAACGGCACCAGCGTCGATGCCACTGAAGACAGAAGACAAACAGTAGCCCCTGGCAGCAGGCTGCGTCGACGCACTGTGAAGGTCGCGTCGACACAGCTGAAGACGGTGGGCTGAAGAGAGGCCCCTGGCAACTGAAGGTTGCGTCGACGCAGCCTGCAACCTGCGTCGACGCACCCTCAAGACGCAGCAAAACCGTACGAACACGGGTCACGCATGAGATGCGTGTTCCTTGAAGATCCGATCGAGGCACCTTCTGGAAGCCCGTACAGGCCGTACAGGACGTGTGGGAGAATGATCCCCAATGATTGGAGGACATTCCTCCCCCCTTTGCCTTGGAAAAGAAGAAAGGGGCCTCATGCTGCCTACAAATACGATGCTCTGCCATGAGAGAACTCTCTCCGGCAACTCTGTCCCCCCCCCCCCCCCCCCCCGCGCTGGTGCTGTTCGAAGATCCCTGAGGGCCATCCTAGAAGTCTTCTACTGCTGCTCATGTGCATGAAGAGAAGAGAGAAAGAGAGAGAGGGAGAAGGTGTAATGTCCGCGGGGAGGGAGAGGAGTCAATTCTCCGCCCTCCCCCTTTCTTTTCTCTCCTTTCCTCTATTGTGTATTTTCTATTTCTTATTTTCGTTTTCCTTTTGTTAGCTGCCCAAATGAGCTAGCTCTGGGACGATGATGTACTTCCTTTATACAATGGAATGGATGAAAGAAATCCCCCCTTTAGTGTTTGAGTCTGGATATTTCTTGTGCAGATTCCTTTCGATCCCAACCCCTATGATATGATCATATCATGGTTCCGCCGTTCATGTTTATTATCTTTCCTTCTTAGCATAGGACGATGCCTGAACACGGGGACAACCTCAATTCAGAATCCACTCAGCTACAATGAGTTGGATTTCTGAACCTGATCTCCCACTCGTCGGATGAGAATCTTCAATCAAACCTCATCTCAGCTTCTGGAGTGCCGGGTTATTTGCAATACAATACTCCGATCCCCATGGCAAGCGTACGCCCTTATGGGTAATATTAACCTCATGGATCCCTTCCCTAAGGCCTTTGGACAGGTCCACATCGCCTGCCTTGAGCCCCAGCTCTGCTGTGTATCCAGCATGCATGATTTCTACCTCTTCGATATATATATATATATATATATATATATATATATGCTCTCTTCCTGCTAATCAGTCTAGGCGTTGTTCATGGATGTGACCATGTTCCCCCCTCACCCCCAATTATGGGTTGTGGAGGGTCTGGTTCAGTCCCAGATTTGATAAAGCTCACCTTTCCTATGTTTTCCCCTCTCGCTTAATCCTAATGCACTAGGGAGCTGCTGCTTGTCACCTTGGCTGCTGAGCCAACCATACACGGGCACCACACTGCTTACATGAATGCCTGGCAGAATACTGCCCAAAAAGGCTCCCAAGCTCGCACACCTGCAGCAAGTTCTCTCCATACTCCTTGCACCGTAGTGTGTGTATGTCTCCACCGGGGCACAAACCTGCCGGTCTCCCACGCATGGCCTGTGACCTCGTTAACTGGAGCAATAGCAGACCGCCATTGATTCTGTTGAAGGTTTTCATGCCGCTAAGGCCTACTATGGGGAAGGGATAAATTATGGGTTTACACCGACCAAAGTTTTCTGTCTGGCCACTCTCATATCTTCAGGGATATACTTCTTCATAGCATGTTCTCTGGGGAATGCTTCATCGAGGGGTGGACATTAATGGCCTTAGGGCCAGCATAAACAATTCAAATTTCAGAGTTAGAAACGCTGCTAACCCTTGGGTCAGTGGTGCCCCTTGTAGGCTAGTCCTCGGGGTGTCCATGCCCAATTCAGGTTTTAAGGACGCTGCCGCTTCCGTGTGCGTCCTCGGATGTTGCCGCTTCCGTGCGCATCCTTATATTTCAGAGCCATCCCAGAATTTATATGTATGTGCTTCCATTTTTCACCCCCAAAGCTCCGGTCCGGGGGAGGTGCTACCCAATTTTTCTCAAAATTGGGGACTTAACAAAAAAATGCTAAGATATGAGCTAAAGAATGAATATAATGCTAAAACTAACACAAACAGCACAAGGAATAATGATGGGCTAAAGTAAGATGCTAAAGACAATGCATTCATGCTGAATATGTGATCGAACAAGTCGTGGATACATCTCTTGTGCAGGCAATGGGACTGAACTGTCCAAGGACAGATTTGAAATGAAGAAGACGACCAGATAAAAAAATTGCCTTGCTGGTGGCAATGAAAGAAAAGAAAATTCACACAGAATAAATGACCAAGATGCATAAGAAGCTAAATCCAATCAATTCATATGCATTTGTGTATTCTGTATTTGCTGAACTAAGGGCGATTTGAAGCCCGCTGCAGTAGGGGTCAACCCCATCTTCTTCTATTCTACTCATGGCTATTGCTACATCGACCTCACCCTATCTTATTTGGGCCCTGCGTCGACCTCACCTCATTCTACTTAAACCTTGCATCGACCTCACCCTATTCCAGCTACCCTGTATCAACTCCCCTTTGAGTTTGGCTACCGTCCAATGAGCATGTTACACCAGAACATAAAGCCCAACATCTTATAGATATATCATTTGATCCACACAAACCCTTGTTGAAACCACACGAGCATGATTAAACCCGCTCCTTCATGCATTCCCTGAAGATTGAGTAGCTCACCGATGCCCATATTTGCATTGGAGCATCCGTGCATCGCGTGCATAAATCACCCCTACATGCAAGCATATCCTGGTCATCTGGCCAATTTTGGTCGACCAACATGTGATTTCGGTTGGCCGAACCCTCCTCGCGTCGACCTCGCTTTATGCCAGGTCGACGCACCTGTCGTCAACCCGCCGACTGTCCTTTGGCAGCTTCCCCTTCTCATGGGCTATGTACATAGGCATATGCCCGCTACATATGTATCATGCATGCATTATGTAATAAACCCCATGCATTTGCATATGCATGCTTGAATGCCGTGACTTGGGACTTGTGGTATATCAAATGGTGGATCGATGAATGGTGGGTTATGCCCATCTGGACCCTCCTACTATGTGTGAGTGTACAACTCTGCCTCGTGCCACAATCCTACTACATAAGCGCATCGTATGCCCATGTGGATGTTAGCTTAGAATCATTCCCTGCATAAATAATCCATGCATTGATGCATGCCATACACCTAATGAAGAAACACAAGAAAATAAATAAAGGAAGAAAAGAAAGAAAACTAAAAGAATGAAGCAAAAAAAAAATTGAAGTTTAACACTTCTTAAAGGCTCCAGGATTAATCCACTACAGGAGTGAACAAACAAGCGAAGAATAAGACAATTTCCTGCTCACTGGCATGGGCTGTATCGATGCAGCCTGGCTCTGCGTTGATGCAGCAGTTCATGCTAGCTTCCTGGATGAGGCTGGTGCATCGACGCGGTCTAGGCGCAACGCACTGGTCCTTGGCCCTTTTGGTCTATTGAAAGAGATAAAAAAAAGAGAAAGGGGAAAGAGGCAATAATAAAACGCAAAGATAAAGTAAATAACACAGGGTAAAACAAAATCTTAAAGAAATAATCTTAATGGCATAAACCATTGATAAAATATGATAATGCATAAAGAATAAAAGAAAATAAAGAAACATACAACAAAAAAAGAGAGAGAAGAAGAAATGATGAAGCTCTCACCTCCCTTGGACCCTATGCATGGGGATATTGACAAGGCCTCCATGGGTCATGCTTAAACCTTGGGATTATCCCATCATGATCATGGCCTGACTCCGCTCTAATCCAACAACCTGCTATATTTTAACCGAGCTTTTATTGGGATCTACTCCCGGATATCAAGCTTGCCATATCTCTGGCAGATATATTTATAAATTGGGACTCTTGTCTACATATGAATGGGTCAATTAATGGCCGGCTTTGTTCAGCAGTTTACCCCTCAATGGGGGCTACCTTTTTAGAGTTTGGAATTCTCATTCCTCTCTTGAATTAATATCAATTTAAGGTTCGAGAGCCCCTTCTCCTGGCATTTAATCAAATGTTTTCTCCTCTCTGAGGGGATGTAATTAACGCCATGACCTTTATGGCACGGCGGGTTCTCAGTCCCGACTCGATACCCATAATCATCTGGTTAGTCAGACGGAGCACACCCATGGCCTCATACCATCCCAGTCTTGAGGCCCGAACAAATTGTCACTTTAGTGACTAGCACGCCCATGCACTTAATAAACCGATACAAAGATAAAACAAATGCTACAAACAAGATTGAAAGAATGAAAAAGATTCCCCGAATTTAGTGCATCGTCACCACTGTGTCGACTCACAAAGACTTAGATTCTGCGACATAGCATGCTCGCTTAGGTCACATAGGACAAGATAGAATGGCCAGATTAGTTCTAGAAGGCCTTTTAGGCCGTTTACTAAGGTTAACTTGTCGATATGTGAGCCGTGTCTAGCTGGCAAAGCATGTCGTAAGCCTTTTGGTAAGGTTGTAAGAGCCTTAGAACCGTTAGAGTTGATCCATTCCGACATCTGTGGGCCACTGAGCGTTAGGGCTCAGCATGGTTACTCTTATTTTCTTTCATTTGTCGATGATATTTTGCGATATGGATATATATATTTGATTGCTCATCGCTATGAAGCGATGACTTGTTTCAAGTACTTCTTTGCAGAAGTCAAGAATCAAAAGGAGAAGAGTATCATAGCTCTTTGAACGGACCGTGGACGCGAATATTTATCAGATCAATTCCGTACACTATGTGAGGAAAATGGTATACGACTGCAACTCATTATTCCGTATACGCCACAATAAAATGGTGTTGCTGAGCAAAGAAATAGGACATTGTTGGATATGGTTAGATCGATGATGGCGCAAGCGAATCTCCCAATATCTTTTCGGGGGGATGCTTTATTAACTACTGCCTACATCCTTAACCGTGTGCCTTCGTAGTCAGTTCCTTCTACCTCATATGAATTATGGCATGGCCACAAACTTGATTTGGATCATTTACGCCCATGGGGTTCAGCGGGATATGTCCATGACATGTCAAGCAAGTTTGGAAATTTTGGCCCTAGAGCTCAAAAGCTTATGTTTATCAGATATCCTGAGAGCTCAGTGGGTTATGTCATGTATGGACAACATCCAGAACGAGGAATGACGGAGCAAGAGGTCTGAGATGTTATTTTCATAGAAAAATAATTTCCTAGTCTTGGCGACAGTGGAAAGAGTCTTGATCTTTATGAGACATATAAGCAGTCTGAAATCCTACCATCTTCTGGCAAAGGAAGGGAATATGTTCCCATACCTGTATTCACCGAAAATAATAGGGATAATCAGTCTAGTGGGAGTGCGCCCAGTGGGAGTGCACCAATAGAACCACTAAGTCAAGACTCTTTATGTCGTAGTTGTTGATTTTTTTTTGTTGTTTTTGTCGTTTGCAAAGAAGAATAGATAAATATGATATGATATGAAGATAAATATGATGAGCGGATGATGATGATCTCAATCAACCCATGAACATGTAAACCATGAACCTAGGCAATCAGAACCAGCTCTAGCATGGGCAATGCTATCTCAATCAAACTAAATTAAAGAAGGAAAAGAAAAACACACGCCGGAGCGTGGAGCAAGGGAGTAAATGAAAACACACCGCGTGGGTGGAACAAGCAAAGTAAATAAGATATGGGAGAGAGCAAGTCAATGCTTAATACCAAGAAAAGAACGTGATCGCCACTAAGGTAAAAACAAGCCAAAGACCTGATTAATACCTTAGAATAGGAAGATGATGCACTCGCTCACGAGAGAGAAAAACCAATAGGAAACTGCAGCTCTGCTGGATTTAACGGTCCAATGCCTATGCGTCACAAGGAGTGTGACGGTCGCCCGATAGACCGCTAGAGGAACCTGGCGCGCCTGAGGAAGACCGTCAGAGTGTCTGCAGAACAAGCTTGTGAATCCTTCAAACTCCAAACTTTCCAGCCAGCTAGAAAGCTTGGGCCTCGTCTAATGAGCCCTGTAAACCTGCCAAAGAATGTAGAACACAAGAAACAACCCCAAATTAGCCTTTCAATCAAGCGTAGTATCAATAAGCCAATGAACTTAATAACATGTAAAAGGAAAGGGGAATACCGGGGAAGTTTGTTTTTTTAACCCCTCTGGGCATTTTAAAAGATAGGAAGGATGTTTAGATGAATGAAATAAGTGGAAGAACGTGGAAGAACGTGAAATAAGGAGTGGGACAATGCTCTGATGAAAAGGGAGGAGGAAGAACACAAGCATGCCAATGATGAAACTTTAACACTCAAAACCAAAGTACTCCCTTGACTGTGAAGCAGATGGACGTGAGAAACAATGCTCCTTGGTTGGATGTGACTCCAGAATGCGGGAGCACTTCGACGTAAACTCCAGATTTCTCCTCTCCAGGCCATGAAGTCAAGGGTTCTATTTATAGACCCTCAAACTCTCCGGTCGAGCAGTGGATAATCCAGCTAAAAAGAAGGATGATTCTTAGCAAACTCTTGAAGATAAGACTCCCAAGAGTCCATAGAAATAAGCAGAAGGTTCTGAGGATCAGATTTGGAAGAGAAATCACAAGATCAAACTCTCAACTCGGCCACGGAGTAGCAGAGAAAAGGCCAGACCTGCCAGGACTCTCTGTTGAATGTAACGGCTGCACGACAGACCGTCACAGGGACGTAACGCTCCGGTAATAGACCGTCACACAACCTTATCCCTTAAGAAGATAAGATCAACGGGGAAGCTTTCAAACGTTGGACTCTTGAAGGATGTAACGGCCTAATGAAGACGCGTTACAATGAGGTAACGGTCGCACGATGAACCGTCACAGTCAACGGATAACAACAGGATAAACATTGGAAAGAAAGCCTTAAGCTTTAGGACTCTTCAAGACGTAACGGACCAGGGCAGATGCGTCAGAGTGATGTAACGCCCCCATGATGGACCGTTAGAGACAATAAGGATTCAAATGAAATGAAAGTTTGCTAAGCTTCATCCAATGATAAGCCACAAGGAATTAAGCCCAACCAAGGAGTCATGACTCAAGAAATAAACCTCAAATCGATCAAGAAGGCTCAACAAAGATGAACAACTCGGAGCATCATATAGAATGAATAAGGAGATGACCCGACTTATTGGTCATAAAACGGGTGTCAACAGATGCCCCTCCTTAACGTCCTCTTTGCAGGGGAGCGAGCGGAGGTGAAGCGAAAGCGAAATGGAACATGGAGATGAAGCAGAAATGAAACGGAGTGGACTAAAAAGCGGGCGTTAAGGCAAACGACACCCGTTTTCAACCAACAAGCGACATGAATTTTCTGGAAAACTTCATACTAATCATAAGGAAATTGCCAACCAAATGATACATTTCTGGAGGAACTAACAACTAAGGAAAAGAAAACACGGCTGGCCGCCGAAGGCAACGGAAAGGAAAGGAGATAACCGACTAAACTCCAGACAGGAATCTCCAGCTAACCAGGTCAAGCGAACAGATCGAAGGAAACCTTCCAATTCGGAGTGGAAATGACTCTCCTCATTCGAGATCAAGAACATAGCTATTCATCATCATTGAGACACCTTAAACAGATGAAGATTCATGAATGCTCAAAGAATGCGTATGATGCATGCTGGGCTAAAATAAAGAAATCATTAAAACGAATGCAAAGAAAGATAAAATAACAAGATACTCAAGAATAATATTGCTAGACCGGAGAGACTAGGGTCAGGACACCATCTGTAACCACGGCGTGCAAGACAGAACCATCGTCCCCAAACTTTTCCAACCTAACGGCCTATCCAACGATTAAACATGTGCACTTAGATCATCATCATTTTTGTTTAAGGGGAACATCAGATCTTGGAACACATGAATGACTAGCCGGTTCTCGAGATAATATATCATAGATATCATATAGTAATGCATTAAGAGATAAGGATCGAGATACAATACCTGACTTACCTGTCTAGCGAAGGGCAAATGACAATTATTCATAACTTCATTCATGAGCAAAAGAGGTCAGCCAATGATAATTCATATGAGCATGAAACGAGGCATAATCATTTGTACACATGAATTGCAATAAAAATACAAGTCATAGAAGAAAATGCCATCATTCAATCATCAAACAGACCATTTTATTCATCAAAAAATCTGCACACTGTGACGGTCTAGACTGGGGCGTCACACCTCTCTGACGGATCAACTCTGGGCCGTCAGAGCTTTGGTGGTTCACACCCTTCAATGCATGATTCAAACTGACCTAACGGTCTAAGGCATACGCGTCAGAGACTGTAACAGTCTGGCGATAGACCGTTACATTTCCTGAGCGTTCAAAAAAAATAACACCGAACGGTCACACACATCATTCAAGCCTCATTCGCCCTAACACCCAAAAAACCCCAACCGAGAACACCGAGGACCACCGGCGACCACCCACTGGAGATGGCCAGCGACGAGGCCCCACGGCCACTTGGGAGGGAGAAAGGGATGAAGAGGAAGGCGATACGCCGCCTCCACCGTCGGATAGAGTGCAAGGTGATCCCGCCGACCGAGGAAGGAGAAACGGCGACGAGGACATCCACGGTGGAAGAAGAGGCCCCCATGGCCGAACCAGAACAAGGGGAAGCTCCCCTGGATGAAGGAGAAGTCGTGGCAACAGAGAAGAAAAGGAAACGGGGCCAAGACCATGAGGTATGCCCGTTCGCCCTAATTTCCATTTTTTAATTTTTATGAATTTTTAAGTCCATGCATGCATGAATGGGGGGTAGAAAATGGGTCTATGAACCCATTAGGAACACATGTAGGCCATTTGGCCAAAGTGGGAAAGCTAAGGAATGAAACTGAAGACCACCCTCTTGTAGTGGATGTGACGGTCCTACCAGTGACCGTCACAACTTTGACGCACCATCCCTGGTGCGTTAGAGCCCTGTGACGCACCACCCCAGGGCCGTCACAGTCACCAGAGACCAGAACTATTTTTTTAGGGTTTTCAATTATTCAATTTTTTTGTTTGTTTTTATTATATGAATGTCATGCAATGATTCTATGATGCAATTGACTAATTTATGATCTAAATGCATGCAGGGGAAGAGACGAACAAGAATTTCATGGCTCCAGATCCGGGCGGTCTACCAGGCACTGCCCGACTACCAGAGAGAGCGGCTCGCAGCTATGGGATTTGCCGAGGTGCTGAGCATCGAGGCGATCAGGATGGACACGCCGCTGCTATACGCATTGCACGAGCGGTGTGACCCAGTTAGCAGAGCATTCATCTTCCCGTGGGGCCACATGATCCCCACGCTGGAAGACATGGCGAGGATTACGGGATTGAGGGTCCACAGAGCAACGGCGATCGGGTGGACTTACGGGAACTACAAGGAGTTCGCCCAGGAGCTGCTGGGCTTGGATTTGATCAGACCGGGCCATACTTCCTCCCAACTTTCGAGATCGAGACTGTAGGAGAGTTTGGGACTGAGAGGAGCCGCTATACCAGTGGGAGAGCTACCCGAGGAGCATCTCGGGCGAGTGATAGAGCAGGTGCGCTCACATGTGGCGGCGGAGGCGGGACCGGAGGGAGATCGCGTGCTGAGGCGGTTCCTCATGCTGCTATTCAGGAAGCTGCTATTCGTGACTCAAGCGGACGTGATCAGTTGCAGACTACTGCCATTGCTCGAGGACTTGGGCAGAGTAGGAAAGTATGCATGGGGAGCGGCGGTCCTGGCCTTCCTGTTCGAGTCGCTCATCACGACAGACCGGCAGACGATGTTGGGCGGCTTCTCGCCTTTCTTACAGGTATCCTTGACTTAAATGCTTCCTATATGATTATGCAATTGATTATGCAATGCAATTGACTGACATTTGACTCCTAAATGTAGATCTGGAGCTTCGTATACCTCCCTGGCATCGGGCGAGGCACACTACAACATCCCAGGTAGATCCCGATCACGAGGCGATGGGTGGTTGCCAGGGACCCAGGGTCGATCACCAGACTGACCCGGGCGATCCAGGACGAGCTGGACACCTTCCCGCATACGGCGGTAAGCCCAGAACTTTAAATGCTTTGAATGCTTCTAAATGCTTCTAGATGCTTATGAATGTTTCTATATGCTGACAAATGGACTAACATGATTTTCAGGTGAGATGGACCCCGTACCAGGATGAGGGTACAGAGGGACAGTCATGGGTCCAAACATCCCTTTCATACCGCGGGCGGGACGTGTGGTTGCATTGCATCAACGTCATCGAGCCACTCCACTACCGGCTGATCTTGCGGACCAGGGGACTACATCAGCCTGAGGTGACATTCCCGCGCTGAAGCGACGAGTGCCCGGGCAAGTCATCAAAAGGGATTAGTGGCGACGTGGATTGGTGCGCCCGCAAGGCAAAATACGTCCATGACTGGAACAGGAGAGGTCGAGCAGTGAAGGAGCGGGCTGATAGCGATGAGGCGTATTTGAAGGCCTTCGCCCGACGGTACGGGGATCAGGTGTACCGAGGTACCCGGCGACCTGTATGCAATTCTAAACCCTAAACTTTATCCTATTCTTAATGCAAAAATTCTATATGCACTGACCCATGATTTCTAAATGCAGCTAGACCCTGAGGGACGGATAGCCGAGCTCGAAGGGCTACTCTACGCCACCATCCAGCAGCGGGACGAGTACCGGACCGCCCTGGAGCTTCTGGTAAAATTCCCAAAACCTAAGACTTAAATGATTTATGCTTATGATGCAAATGATGCAAATGTCACTAATTAACTTTAACTTCTAAATGCAGCGGGCTGAGGGAGCCTAAAGAGCAGGTCCCGATGCCCCATCATCGTCGTCGCAGCCTGCGAGAGGTAGAGCCGAGCGAGACGTCGAGTTTACCCGAGCGGTTGCTCGGGCCGAGGAGGCGGAGGCTACCCTTGTAGAGCGGGTGAGACGCTAACCTTTGACTTAAAATGCTCATGCAAAATTAAATGCTTATTTGACTAATCATGATGAAATGCAAACTACATGCGAGAGAGCTAGCCACAGCAGTGGCTGAGGCAAGGCAGGCTCGGACAGAGGCAGAGAGCAATCGGGCTGAGACTGAGCGGGCTCGAGCAGAGACAGAACTGCTGCGGGCGGAGGTGGCCCGATTAAGAGGAGAGCTTGAGCGGACGGTCACGCAGACGGCGGACCTAGAGAGATACCGGTCCGAGGCACGGGCAGCGTGTTAGTGTTGGTGTGCTACATGCCAATTTCGGGTCGGGTAGGCCCAATAGTTGTACGATCTTGTTCATTATTAATAAAGTGGTGTTTGAGCGTAAATATGCGATTGTGTTACTTTACGTTGTCCCTAGGATATGTGGTTGTAAAGTCAGCTCGAGATGGGATCTCGAACATGAGATTGACTTTACATGTACACATACCTTAAACTGTTCCTGGTTGGAGGGTAATCACTCGGGGACTTTGATTACCTATTAAACCAGTACACATGATGTGTTAGTGACCAGTCTCATGGTCATTGGTGCGGGACACCAACACATATGTGTAGGTGTATGTCCTTGGAGGATGTACACTGAACTGATCCGCTATTGGATCTTCAGATGGTTGATTATACCTAATGTCATCTGAAGATCCAACTATCTCAGTAGCATCGTTGGTCCTTTGACCTGAGACATTGATCGGATCTTACACGAGGACTGGAATGGTTTAATTACTTAGCTAAGTGACTTTAACCATAAGTCATGAGTTACCGAGTCATTAACCACTCCAGGATACGTGTGAAGATCATCAATGGTCAAGAAGGGATCGCTCACTGTCGGGTATATATCAGACAGTTAATGGGTCATGACATTGACGCTCCGTTAAATCCCTGGCCAGGGTCGTATGAGTTCGTTTAGGACGGACGTCATACACTTTAAGGAGGTCATAGTCAAATGGCACGATCATGGGGTTTGACAGAAATCATACCCTCGATCGTACCAGACTCATAGAAGGAGCGAGGGATTATATCGATGCGGTAACTGTGGACTTACAGGTACCAGACAGGCTGGTTTAAACCCGGGGTCATCTAGGATCACGCGGATTTACTTGACCCAACGTGATCAAAGGTTCAGAATAAATTAAACTATTGTTCGGCTCTAGTAGAAGCGAAGAATACGTTTAATTTACTTCTAATTGAGAATTAGAAGTTAATGGACCTTAAACTAGAGTGACTGTGGACCTAGAGGATCACACACAATAGATTCTTAGGTGACGGTTTATTATTATACAAGCGTATGTATTAATTCCCTTTAATTCCTTTTGGAAAGGAGTGTAAATGGGGCTTAATACATATGTATAATAAAGGAAATGTCATATATACAATTTTGGTCCTTTGGAGGTCTTTTGAAAAGGGCCAAAACTCTATATATATGGCACCTACGTGAGTTCATTCGAACTCTCCCTTCCAACCCCCCTTAATGCTAATCAAGCATTAAGCATTAAGGAGAGGATTAGCCTCCCCCCTTTCTCCCCCTTGCTCTCTCTCTCTCCAGAAGGTGTTAGAGCCGGGAAAAGTTGTGCCGGGGAGGTACCGTCGCTGCGCAAGGGTCCGTGTGGATCTGCTCTAGAGGCCGTACAGCTGTGCGGCTCGGTTTCTCTGCATCGGGCTTAGCGGACAGCGTCGTTCCGCGCAAGGTGAAACACGCAACCCGCAATTAGGGTATTAGAAACACCGATTAGAGTACAGATTAAGCTTTCCATAACACCGGAATCAGGCAAATTAAATTTTTGTTATCCGCTGCGTCGCCCATAGGTGCTGTGCGAAACCTTACAGTGGTATCAGAGCCAGGTTCGCGCTCTGGTCGGTGTTTTAGCGCCCTTTAGAACCATGCTTTAGGGGCAATTAAATCTTCAATTGTTATTGCTAGAAGGGGGTGTTGGACATCCCCGTTCTTCAAGGATGCTGGGCATCCCAGGAGCAAAATTTTTTTAAAAAAAAAAAAATTTTAAGGCCCGTTTGGGCGCACTGCGCCCGCCGCGTGCGCCGCGTGGGCGGCGCACGCGGTACCCGCGGTCAGCGCCCGTGGGCGCTGACCGCGGGGGCGAGCGGGGCAACGCCCGCGTGCGGGCTCGCCGCGTGGCGGGCCGCGCCTGCCACGCGGCGGGCGCCGCCTGCGGCGCCCGCAACGTGGGCGCCCGCCACGCGGGCGCCCGCGTGCGGGCCATGGGCGCGCCCGCCCACGCCTTCCGCGTGGGCGGCCACGCCCCCCCTGCGGGGCCGCAGATTTTTTATTTTTTAATTAAAAAATTTTTGCATTTTTAACTCTTTTTAATTTATTTGTGTAGATATATAAATATATATATATGGGATATATATATGGAAATGCACAGAAAATTAATTAGAATTTTATCTAATAGGTTAAATAGTGTTATCTCAATAGTAAATGTCGAATGGTAAATTTTATTTAACCGATTTGAATTTACGGAGGTGAGATAATTACTATTTACCTTGGGATAAAATAGTAATAATTGAAGTTACTTCAGTAAATTTTAATTTTTAATTTTTAATTATTAGATAATTAGAAAATTCAAAATTTGAATTTTATTGAAGTTAAATGTGAAAATTTCAATTATTTGAATTTTTAATTATTAGATAATTGTTAAATTCAAATTTTGAATTTTAGAAAATTACTAATTGAGTATAATTGCATTATTTTAAATTTATTTTCAAACAAAAATTATTAGATAATTAGTTTGAATTTAAATTTAAATTATTGGCATGTTTAAATTTTGAATTTAAATTTGATTATTGGATAATTAAATTTAAATTTGAATTTAATTAATTATCTCAATTAGATGCCCTTGTAGAAAATGATGGTTCTTTACGTGCTCTATTTTAATTACCTTGTATTGGCCTGCTTGTGTGTTTAATTTTAGTTAATCATGCTTTGATTTTTAAAATTAAACAAAGCTAGCCTGTTTTTATTTGCACATCCCATTTTTAAATTCAAAAGTAAAGATTATTTTCAGAAAATAACCCTTGATTGATTTTATTTGAATGGGTTGGCAAGTGATCATGGACTTGGATTAATATAATTAATTGGGGTCTGCGAACCTCCTTTCTCTCTCTCTGTTAAAATTCCAATGTACTTCTATCTTCCTCCATTGTTGTACTCGCCCTAAGGGCTGCTGGAATTTGAGTCACATGTAATTTATTTTTTCCGGTCTGCGTGCCGTGTAAAATTTGTAATTAATGCGGCTCGGAGATTGAAAGCACGGAGCACACCCGACGAGGACGATCCAGCTGCTTCGGAAGCGGGCCGGATGTCTTAGTTACATTAGGGTTAAAGTCCATGATCACTTGCGTTTAATTTTGCATTGGATGCATTTATTTTGTGCAAACTACTAGGTACGGTAAATATATTGGATATATTTATATTACCACTTAGGGTGAGATCAAGATAAAATTAAATTCCCTCGCGTTTAAATTTTAGATCTGGTAAGCGTGGCTCTAGGAGTCGGCGTGGCCCTCCATCATTATGGAGTGAATGAACGTCTTCATTTCATGGATTTGTTGTGCTTTCCACAAGGTCTATGAGTTTGGGGGCGGGATTAAACTCCAAGGCTCGGCCTCAATGGGGTGAGGAATTGAACTCGGCCTTGTTGTGCTTTCCACAAGGGTCGGGTCATGAACTCATTGCTATGTAGTAATGATGGTTAGATCTAACCGAGAATATCCTTTGTTGTGCTTTCCACAAGGGGATGATTTCTCGGGGGTCGAATATCAGATATTGCATTAGATGCAAGTGCTTGTTGACTGCCCTTGAGATGGTGTATGGCTTGTTGTGCTTTCCACAAGGTCGTACATCAGTCTCGTTGGGATTCCGACCCACTAGGTAGATCTCGCTGATCTCCCGTTCTATATACTGAGGGTTATATAGTCCGATCGAAAAATAGTGGGACTAACTAAGATAGAAAACCACATCTAAGTTAGAATTTGAACACATGCTAAGTTATCTTTTATTTCTTATCCAGATTACAATGTCGTCGTCCAACCCCCTCCGCGGCATCTTGGATGCAAATAGATTAACTGGACCGAATTACTCGGATTGGCTGTGTAATCTACGCATAGTCCTTACCGTCGAAAAGATTGCGTACGTGTTAGACACGGTTCATTCTGAGCCAGCTCCTGATGCCGACGAGGGCGAGTTGCTGGCTTATGCCAAGTGGTCTGAGGACTCCTCCCTTGCCTAATGTTACATGTTGGCCTCTATGGCTCCCGAGCTATAGAGGCAATTTGAAAAGACTGATTGTAGAAGTATACTTCTCAATCTACGCCAGCTCTTCGGGGAGCAGGGTAGGATTGAGAGGTATGACATCTGAAAAAGGCTTTTCAGGACACGGATGTCTGAGGGTTCATCAGTGCAGGCCCATGTACTGAAAATGATGGAGTGGATAGAGAGACTCAATGCACTGGGGTTCAAGTTGGATCTTGAACTGTGCATTGATCTTATACTCCAGTCATTGCCCGATTCCTTTTATTCCTTCATCATAAACTTTAACATGAATAGAATTGATGCAACTCTCCCGGAGCTGCTCAACATGTTAAAGAGTGCTGAAGGAACTATGCAGAAAGATAAACCATCCTCTTCTGTAATGATTATTGGCCGGGCCAATAAGAAAAGGAAGGCCACCCAGATATCTACAACAAGTAACAAAGGGAAAGGAAAGAAAAGGGCCACGGGTAAGTAGCTCGCCAAGGTTGACAAAGGGAAGGGCAAGAAGATTGAAAAGGAAGACAAATATTTTCGATGCGGGGAAACTGGACATTGGAAAAGGAATTGCAAGGCAATTCTAAATGAATGTATTTTTGTCATATACCTTAATTTGTCATATATGGAATCCACATCATGGGTATTGGATACTAGATGTGCATCTCATATCTGCAATTCTGTGTAGGTGCTGGCAAATAGAAGGCGATTGGGCAAAAAGGAGATTGAACTGAGGATGGGAAATGGAGCTTTGGTTTCTGCCAAAGCTGTCGGGACTGTACGCCTCAGTTTACCATCAGGAGTCATTCTGGAGCTGAATGACTATTATTATGTTCCTAATATTATTAAGAACATTATTTCAATCTTTGGCTTGTATAACATTGGATATACATTGACTTTTAATAGCACTGGGTGCTCTATAATGAATAATGGTTTGATTATAGCCGATGGTTCATTAGTCAATGGTCTTTATGTATTAGATACACGTTCTAATGTTATGCAAATTTCCAATGCTGATGAAGTGAATTCTGCATATCTATGGCATTGCAGACTTGGTCATGTAGGTGAGAAAAGAGTCTCTCACTTACACTCAAATGGGTATTTGAATTCATTCGAATACAAGCCATTTGATACCTGTGAGTCGTGTCTCATGGGGAAAATGACTAAGGCTCCCTTTGGTGGACATGGAGAGAGGGCTGTTGACCTTCTCGAGCTCATACACTCGGATGTGTGTGGACCCATGTCCATAGAAGTAAAAGGAGGTTATCTCTATTTCATTTCTTTTATTGATGACTTCTCTAGATATGGCTATGTGTATTTAATGAGACATAAGTCACAAGCCTTTAAGAAGTTTAAGGAATACAAGAATGAAGTAGAGAAACAGATTGGCAAAAGTATTAAGGCTCTTCGATCGGATCGAGGAGGTGAATACTTAAGCCATGAATTCACTTCTTATCTTAAAGACCATAGAATAGTTTCTCAGTGGACACCACCGTATACACCACAGCACAATGGTGTATCCGAGAGGAGAAACATGACCATGTTAGACATGGTCCGATCCATGATGTCTATGTCAGGACTACCCTTGTCTCTCTGGGGCTATGCGTTAGAGACTGCGGCTTATTTATTGAATATGATATCAAGTAAATCAGTTCCTTCTATTCCATATGAGATATGGAAGGGCAGGAAACTAAATTTTAATCACATTAAAATTTGGGGGTGTCTTGCTCATGTAAAGAAGAACGAGAGTGATAAGCTTGAGTCGAGAACCGATAAGTGTAGGTTTGTGGGATATCCAAAGGAGACGTTTGGATATTATTTCTATCACCCTTCTGAGCAAAGGGTCTTAGTGGCCAAGAGAGCTGTATTTCTGGAAAGAGAATATCTACTCCAGAAAAACAGTGGGAGCCAGATAGAATTGGACGAGGTCCAAGAACCACAACCCATAGACACAAACTCATTAGATGAGACTGTATCGGTTGATCCTATTCAAGGTGAAACACTGACACTACGGAGATCTGGTAGACTACCGAGAGAACCTGAGAGATGTGTTGGACATGTCTTAGAGGGGTCCTCTAAGGTATGTATCGATGAGGATGATGATCCTCAGTCGTACCAGGAGGCGATCCGTAGTGTAGACTCCGAGAAATGGCAAGAGGCAATGGATTCAGAAATCCAGTCCATGTACACCAACAAAGTTTGGAACTTAGTTGATGTACCCGAAGGGAAGGTCCCTATCGGCTGCAAATGGATTTTCAAAAAAGGAAAATCGGTGCAGATGGACAGATTGACACATACAAGGCTACACTAGTGGCGAAAGGATATCGTCAAAGGCAAGGCATTGACTATGACGAGACGTTTTCGCTGGTAGCCATGGTTAAGTCAATCAGAATCCTCCTTGCCATTGCTGCATACCTGGATTATGAGATCTGGCAAATGGATGTGAAGACTGCTTTTCTTAATGAAAATCTGTCAGAAGAGGTGTACACGGTACAGCCTGAGGGATTCACCTCCAAGCCACATCCTAATAAGGTATGCAAACTTCAAAGGTCCATTTATGGATTAAAGCAGGCATCTAGAAGCTGGAACTTAAGATTTGACGAGGCTGTCAAATCTTTCAACTTCATTCGGAATGAAGATGAACCCTGTGTTTACAAGAAGGTCAGTGGGAGCTCAGTGACCTTCTTGGTCCTTTATGTTGATGACATCTTACTCGTTGGGAATGATGTAGGGATGTTGACATCAACTAAGTCTTGGTTGTCCAATACCTTCTCCATGAAGGATTTGGGAGAAGCATCCTATGTGCTGGGCATAAAGATCTATCGAGATAGATCTAAAAGGATGCTATGATTATCCCAATCCATGTACATAGACACTATCCTCAAAAGGTTTAGGATGGAAAATTCCAAGAGAGGTCTCATTCCCATGAGACATGGAATTGGCCTATCCAAGGGGATAAGTCCTAAAACTTTTGAGGAGGTGACACATATGAATAAGGTACCCTATGCTTCGGTGATAGGGTCAATCATGTATGCAATGCTATGTACACGGCCTGATGTTGCCAATGCTTTAAGCATTGTCAGTAGATATCAGGTAAATCCAGGCGAAGAGCACTGGAAGGCAGTAAAGGGCATCCTTAAGTACCTGCGAAGGGCTAAGGATCTTTTTCTGCATTATGGAGGAGATGACCTATAGCTTAGAGCTTACACAGATTCTAGTTTCCAGTCAGATACAGATAACTGCAAATCCATGTCTGAATTTGTATTCATGTTGAATGGAGGGGCAGTCAGTTGGAGAAGCCATCTGGATGAAGAAATTCATCTTGGAACTCGGCGTAGTTCCCGAGATAACAGCTCCCATCCCATTATTTTGTGATAATAATGGGGCCATCACCCAGGCGAAGGAACCGAGATCTCACCAAAGGTCAAAGCATATTCTCAGGCGCTTTCACCTTATTCGGGAGATTGTTGATTGTGGAGATGTGACGGTAGAGCGTGTACCGTCAGAAAATAACATAGTAGATCTACTGACTAAGCCTTTGACACAGACTGTATTTGAGCGTCATCGGGATAAGATGGGCCTCAAAGTTGTGGGCAATTGGCTATAATTCAAGTGGGAGATTGTTAGTGTTGGTGTGCTACAGGCCAATTTCGGGTCGGGTAGGCCCAATAGTTGTACGATCTTGTTCATTATTAATAAAGTGGTGTTTGAGCGTAAATATGCGATTGTGTTACTTTACGTTGTCCCTAGGATATGTGGTTGTAAAGTCAGCTCGAGATGGGATCTCGAACATGAGATTGACTTTACATGTACACATACCTTAAACTGTTCCTGGTTGGAGGGTAATCACTCGGGGACTTTGATTACCTATTAAACCAGTACACATGATGTGTTAGTGACCAGTCTCATGGTCATTGGTGCGGGACACCAACACATATGTGTAGGTGTATGCCCTTGGAGGATGTACACTGAACTGATCCGCTATTGGATCTTCAGATGGTTGATTATACCTAATGTCAACTGAAGATCCAACTGTCTCAGTAGCATCGTTGGTCCTTTGACCTGAGACATTGATCGGATCTTACACGAGGACTGGAATGGTTTAATTACTTAGCTAAGTGACTTTAACCATAAGTCATGAGTTATCGAGTCATTAACCACTCCAGGATACGTGTGAAGATCATCAATGGTCAAGAAGGGATCGCTCACTGTCGGGTATATATCAGACAGTTAATGGGTCATGACATTGACGCTCCGTTAAATCCCTGGCCAGGGTCGTATGAGTTCGTTTAGGACGGACGTCATACACTTTAAGGATGTCATAGTCAAATGGCACGATCATGGGGTTTGACAGAAACCGTAACCTCGATCGTACCAGACTCATAGAAGGAGCGAGGGATTATATCGATGCGGTAACTGTGGACTTACAGGTATCAGACAGGTTGATTTAAACCCGGGGTCATCTAGGATCACGCGGATTTGCTTGACCCAACGTGATCAAAGGTTCGGAATAAATTAAACTATTGTTCGGCTCTAGTAGAAGCGAAGAATACATTTAATTTACTTATAATTGGGAATTAGAAGTTAATGGACCTTAAACTAGAGTGATTGTGGGCCTATAGGATCACACACAATAGATTCTTGGGTGACGGTTTATTATTATACAAGCGTATGTATTAATTCCCTTTAATTCCTTTTGGAAAGGAGTGTAAATGGGGCTTAATACATATGTATAATAAAGGAAAGGTCATATATATAATTTTGGTCCTTTGGAGGTCTTTTGAAAAGGGCCAAAACTCTATATATATGGCACCTACGTGAGTTCATTCGAACTCTCCCTTCCAACCCCCCTTAATGCTAATCAAGCATTAAGCATTAAGAAGAGGATTAGCCTCCCCCCTTTCTCCCCCTTGCTCTCTCTCTCTCCAGAAGGTGTTAGAGCCGGGGAAAGTTGTGCCGGGGAGGTACCGTCGCTGCGCAAGGGTCCGTGTGGATCTGCTCTAGAGGCCGTACAGCTGTGCGGCTCGGTTTCTCTGCATCCGGCTTAGCGGACAGCGTCGTTCCGCGCAAGGTGAAACACGCAACCCGTAATTAGGGTATTAGAAACACCGATTAGAGCACAGATTAAGCTTTCCATAACACCGGAATCGGGCAAATTAAATTTTTGTTATCCGCTGCGTCGTCCGTAGGTGCTGTGCGAAACCTTACACAGCGCGGCTCCAGGCACATGATATGAAGGTCGAGGTGTGGACCCTTGAGAGGACTATACGGATGATGGGCCGAGGACCAGAGCAGACCGCCTCTCAGAGTGGAGCACCGAGGAGCGCTGCCCGTACCGGATCTGTGGCAGACTTCCTCGTCAGCTCCTCCGGCCAGCGGAGGAATGAGAGGGCAGAGCGGGGACAACAAGAGGAGAGTGCCTCCATAGCGCCACCAGCGCGTGTAGATATATATTTCTCTCCTCTCTCTCCTTTCACTAAAGGGGTCAAAAGTGCGCCAAATGCATGAAACAAATGAGAGAAAGAAGAGGAAATAGGGAATGAAAGTACCGTGATCGCCACCAAGATGCCGTACGCGACAGGCACGCCGTACCTTGGAAAATGGGGAGACACTCGCCTTAGTGCAGCGCTGGGGAGTGAACGGCTCGATTAGAACCGCTCTGTGATGAGCGGTCTTACGATAGACCGCCCTGGGGCGTTGCGAGGGACGCGGGAGGAACTGCTGCAGTGAGATGGACGGCACTTTAGGGACCGCGCTCCAGGGAAGGACGGTCGTTTCTGCACCGCGCGTACCGTTGAACGGCCGGAGGATAACCGCTCAATACCTTCACTCAGCAAGTTGAGAAGGGCTCGACCTCCACCCTCTCCGGCCGGCCAGAGGGGATGGGCCTCGTGCTGATTAGATGCTGACCTGCGAAACAACGTAGAGACACGAAAGAGACACCCAAATCAGACCTTAATAATGCAGTATATATTCAAACGAGAAGAATTAAGCATGAACAAATGAAAAGGGGAATACCTGGGGGGTTTTAAACCCCTAGGGTGACAAAAAACGGGATGGTTGTGTGCATGGTAATGAGAAAGAGGGGGGTACGTGGGTGAGAAACAAAGCATGCAATGAAAGAACACGGCAAAACTATGGAACGAAAGACTACGAAGACTGGGCTACTCCCTTGACCGGAGGCTCATGTGGACGTAGAGAGCCTCCCTCCTTGGTGCTAGGTCGCTCAAAAATGCGGCAGAGCTTCGCCGTCGATCAAAATCTCCCCCCCCTTTCGACGTCCGGCCTTTAGGGTCTATTTATAGAGCCTAGAAAGCCAACCCCGAAACTAGGGTTTAGAGCCATTTTCGGGACGAGATTATTGAAGATAAATCGTAGATAATACAATTATCTCTCATCCAGTCGAAACGGCAGCTAAAATGGTTGATTATCCGCGGAGAAATCGCCAAAATAAGTTAAGGATAAAACCATGGAGAAAAGGATTAAAAATCTGTTAAAATTCAGCAACCGACGGGATGAACGGTCTTACGATAGACCGCTCAACCAGGTGGGCGGTTATAAACTAACCGTCCATACCCGTCGGTGGAAATTCAAATAATCAGCAAATAATCCCAATTATCTCTCGAACTGGCCGAAACATCCGCCGTGGGACCCTGAACACATGAACGGTTTAATGGAGACCGTTTGAGTGTAGGGCGGCACAACCACGACCGTTTTACCCTGTCGGTGATAATTCAAATATTTGGATAATTATCTGAGAAAACGGGCGCGCGTAGGACTCTGAGATATAGGCGGTTGGAATAGGCCCGTCCATGAACTTGAACGGTCCTGATCACACCGCACAAAATCCTGTCGGTGAATATTCAGAAAATCCTCAGAAATTAGCCGAAATGTATGAACGGTCTGGTATCAACCGCCCCAGTCCTGAACGGCTTATGTGGGACCGTTCATGATCTTGGGTACTGGATAATTAAAAAACAGTTCATTTAATCAAAGCCAGGGTCCGATAAGCCCTGAATGGATACGACCTTTACCAAGGAGGGAGGCCACCCCCAAAATGAGCCCAGGACGTGCCACAAAGAATGGCCCAACAGATAATGGACAACTTAGGGCATCAATCAATGGAAGTAAGAGAAACGGCTCAACTTATCGGTATAAAACGGGTGTCAACAGATGCCCCTCCTTAACGTCCTCTTTGCAGGGGAGCGAGCGGAGGTGAAGCGGAGGTGACACGGAACATGGAGACGAAGCGGAAATGTAGCGGAGTGGACCGGAAAAGCGGGCGTTAAGGTAAACGACACCCGTTCCTACCAATAAGCGATGAGAATCTTTCGGAAAACCTTGAACCGAGCGTCAGGAGTAATTGACCAAAAGGCGACGCCAATCTGGAGGGACTAAACTAAAGGAAATCAACCGACAAGACCAACCTCATGGGGGACACAATCCCGCGGTCCAATGAGGGGGCCACAAAAGAAAAAGATGCTAAAGCTCCAGACGGGGATCTTTCAGTCAACTGACCCCAACGAACCGACCAAAGAGAACCTTCAAACTCAGAGTGGAATTAGTTCATCTTACTCGAGCCTCTTAAACACATAGCTGACCATTACCGACGGGACATTTCTGAAGCAAACCATGGGGCATGAAAGCTCAAAAGGATGCGTATGATGCATGCTGGGCTAAAACAAAAAGAAATCATTAAAACAAATGCCAAGAAAGATTAAAATATAAAATATTCGAGAGTAGTATTGCTAAGCTGGGAATATCAGAGTCAAGATACCGTCCGCAACCACAGCGCGCGGATAGAACCGTCCTCCTCGTGACATCCCAACTTAACGGCCTATCCGAAGGTTAGATACATGAACCTGGATCATCATTGTTTTTGTTGAAGGGGAACATCAGATCCTGGGACATATAAGAAACCTGCCGGCTCTCGAAATAGTATATATAATACCATATAATAATGCAATAAGGGATTTAGGGACAGAAGGCCATACCTGACTTACCTGTGCAGGCGAAACGGCGAGACAAGGCTGAAGTGATGCTGCATAAGATGATTAAGAGATGTATTTCCAAAGAAAATATTCAATATTCATGATTTAAACACATCAACGAGATATACGGCCGGATGTTAACCGTTCATATTCCAAACGGCTCGATGTTAACCGTGTGTACCTGACATTCAAACAATTCTTTCAGGGCCGATTGCCAGTGATGAACGGTTGTATACACACCGTTTTAATAGGAACGGCTCCGTGAGAACCGCTCATACCCAGAATTTCAACCGACATAAAACTAACGGTCAAGAGAGACATACGGTTAGATACGAACCGCTCATATAATGAACGGTCTAACGATAGACCGTTCTTCTCTGTCACTTCGAAAAAAAAGGAACCCCCTCGTCTCCCTCCAGCGTAACCGACGGTGGAAGGGACGAAGGGGGGGAGCAACGCCCTCACTCTCCCTCTCTCACTCTCTCTTCTCAATCTCACTCCCTCTCTCAATCCTCACTGCACCTCCAGCCCATTTGATGACCCGGACGAAGCACCAGGCGGCCAGGCCGTCGGCTGCCGGTGAGGGCTCGCCGCCGCCGGAGCAACCGCCACCGCCGTCGGAAGAGGAGGGCACACCCGGGGTGACGATGGAGGAGCTCGCCATCGTCGTCGCCGACGAAGAGGCCCCTGCCGGCGAGGAGGAGGTGGCCGGAGGACCACCGCCCGCGGGGGCGGCCAAGAAACCACGGGAACCCGAGGTAGGTTCCCCCCACCTTTTCTTCCATTTCTACCCTTTACGTTCCATGCATGTTAGTTTTAGGGGCTTAGAGGGGCCTAGGGGGGTTGGTTTAGGGACCACGGAGGTCTCCCAGCCGGCTGGGGGCCTCCACCGTCGTCGGGGTCGACGACGGAAAAAATGGTTTAACAGAAATCGTACTGCCAAAACAATGCGGTCCCCAAAGGACCGCCTCAAGTAAACACGGTGCAGGGAGCGCCGTTCATACCCACATAGCCAACGGGTTCTTAAAACCCCAATACGGTGAGGGTACCACCGTTCAAAACGTAGACGGACCATATAGGTCCGTCCAATCATGTAGCCAGGCAAAACAATACGGTCCTTACAGGACCGTCACGAAAACAATACGGCCAACGGTGGGCCGTTATTCCTTAGGAAGACGGGCAACCAGACGGTTCAGGGTGATCCGTCCATGATTAAAACGGCTAGGAATGGCCCGTTCAAACTGGGGTACCTGAGAAACAAAACGGTTTGAGTGACGCCGCACATCTATGGAGCGGTTTTGGAGTAACCGTGCTTCAAATCAATAATTGGGCTTTGAGCATTTTATTCAAATGAAACAAAATGTGAAACTAAATGACTAATGTAAATGAGATGGATGAATGCAGGGGAAACGTAGGACCCGTACCTCCTGGCTGCAGGTTCGGGCAGTGTACCTCGCACTGCCGGACTTCCAGAGGGAGCGATTGACTGCCATGGGGTTCGCCCCCTTCCTGAGTATTGAGGTGTGTCGTTTTGACGCAGCTATGCTCTATGCTCTGCACGACCGCTGGGACCCAGTGAGTCGGACGTTCTTGTTCCCGTGGGGGCACATGGTTCCCACGTTGGAGGACGTTGCCAGGCTCACTGGCCTACGCGTGCACGGGTCGCCGGTCAGTGGGACTACTTTTCCTGACTACCGGGGGCTGGCTCGAGAGCTGCTCGGGCTTCAGTTACGGCGCCCCGAGAGGCAGTCGACTCTCCTTCCCCGGGCTGCTCTCCAGGACAGCCTGGGTCTTCGACGAGCTGGCGTTGCAGTGGGCGAGCGACCAGAGGAGCACCTGGAGCGGCTTGTCGAGTTGGCGAGGCCGAGGGTCGCAGCGGCACCGGGACCAGAGGCAGACCGAGTACTACGATGGTTTCTGATGCTGATGTTCGGGCGGCTTCTCTTCTCCACTCGGGCGGACGTGATGAGCTGTCGCTTCCTCCCCTTCCTCCAGGAGCTCGAGCATGTAGGTGACTATGCTTGGGGAGCGGCGGTCCTCGCTTTCCTCTTTGACACCCTTAGTTCGACGGCGCGTCGGACGATGCTTGGGGGCTTCTCCCCCTTACTCCAGGTGCGACTCTCTTCCCTAGTCTTCATTATGCAACTCTATATGCTGACTGAATGCTGACACGACCTTGTGATACAGGTGTGGGCCTACGTGCGCCTACGCGGGTTGGGGAGAGGCGAGGAGACCCGCCCTGGGCTCCTGCCGATAGCGCGGAGGTGGACAGCACCCCGGGAAATGATGGCCTTGAGGAGGCAGGTTCGGGAGCTGCAGGACGACCTGGACACTCTACCGTACACCTCGGTACGCTTCTAGACTCAGACTCTTTAAATGCATGTTATTCTTCATGATTATAATGATGCTGATGTAGTTTCCTATTGCAGGTACGGTGGACTCCTTATACAGAGGAGAGCCCGGAGGGCCAGCCGTGGGTGACCGAGGCCTTGGCCTTCTCTGGCCGGGACATGTGGCTTCACTGCATGAATGTGGTGGAGCCACTGCACTTTAGGTTGGTGATGAGGACCATCGGGGTCCATCAGCCGGCCGTTGAGTTCCCTGCGCCCGAGAAGGCGGGGGAACGAGTGTCGAGGACGACCCGGGGACTCCGCGAGGCGTACGACTGGACAGCGAGGAACGCTGAGCAGGTAGCTGACTGGGCTGCACGAGGGCGAGTGGTGACCGCCCGGGCAGAGAGCGACAGCGCGTACTACACTGCGTACGCACGGCACTACCGGGACCAGGTGCTCCGAGGCGCCCACCGACCGGTACGACTTCTAAACTTAAACTTTGTCTATCATGCTTATGATTCTTATATGATGCACTAACAAAGACTTCTACATGTAGGTTGACCCTGCAGGACGGGTGGCAGAGTTGCAGGGACTCTTGCACTCCACCATCCGGGAGAGAGACGAGGCCCGACAGGCTCTGGCCCTACTGGTGAGTTTCCTAAACCTTTGACCTTTTAAATTATGCAGTTCTATATGATTGTGCTTATGCCTATAACTGACCTGGAGTATTTGGATGCAGCGCGCCGAGGGTGTTCAGAGGGCGGGACCAGACGCTCCTTCTTCCTCCTCCGTCCAGACCCCAGCAGATCGAGCCGATCGGGATGCGGACTTTACTCGGATGGTAGAGCGGGCCAAGGCGGACGAGGTGGCACTCGTGGAGAGGGTACGCAACTCTAAACTTCCTCTTTTACTATGCTTATGAAATATATGAAATGTGACCAACTGATAGTGATATGTGAATGCAGACGTCCGAGCTGACTCGCCTTCAGGCGGAGCTGGAGCGGAGCCGGGTGGCGGCTCTGGAGGAGGCAGCCCGGGTGCGAGAAGAGGCTGCACGGAGCCGACCGGTGGACACAGTGGAGACGGCACTCCTTCGGCATGAGCTAGAGTGACTCCGGGCGAATGCGGCGGAGTTGGTGCGAGTTCGAGCGGAGCGGGATCGTGCTCTGATTGAGATGTCCGGGCTGAACGGAGAGTTGCGGGTTTTTAGAGAGATGAGCCGGCGATCGCGCAGCGGGACTCCGAGTGGCAGTCACGGCACTCACGGCTCTGTGAGGAGTTTGTTCACTAGTTCCTTCGGCCATCGGAGGAACGAGGAGGAGGAGCGGCGCCGGCGACGGCGCGATGAGGCGACCTCAGCGATGCCTCCTCCAAAGAGGCATGAGGGTGAGGGGGATAGCGATGGGGGCCAGGGAGAGGGGGCTGCTTGACTTTGTTGTACTGGGCTCGTCCTTTGTATATGATATGTTATGATTGGTGATGCCTATCCTTGTTTTTCTTTATTATTATTTGCTTTGTGGATGAATGCATGCATGAGTGGACGAATGAGTTTGAGGAACTCGCTTAGCCTGAGAGAGATGAGCGACGCACACGCCGACTTGAGTGAGATGAGTGACGCACACGCCGACTTGAGTGAGATGAGAGACGCACACGCCGACTTGAGTGAGATGAGAGACGCACACGCCGACTTGAGTGAGATGAGAGACACACACGTCGACTTGAGTGAGATGAGTGCGCTAAATGATTGAGGCATGAGTGCAGAGGTTAATTGGGGAGCAGAGAATATGGGCGGTTCTTCCAAAGCCGCTCATAGATAAGAGCGGTTCTCTAAGGGCCGCTTGAATGCGTTGGAACGGTTCTATATAAACCGTATGAGTGGTCGAACGGCAGCGTTCGGGCCGCACAAGTCACTGGGCCCGAGCTTCCTTTGGAGAGAAGAACGGTTGATGATAGGCCGTACAATGTATGGACGGTCTATCGTAAGACCGTCCAATCCCACGTCCGATTTGCTCGAGAGGGGACTCTCTTGAGAGTCCCCAGCCCGAGGGCAAGGTGCTTTGAACTAATCACAACCCTATCTTAGCCCGCCCTAGACTTATCTGAGCCTAATCCCAAGAGGTTTAGGCTTCCTAATGGACCCTATAAATAGTAGGGAGGCCTGAACCCTCAACTCATCCATCTTCTTTCTCCCAAAGCCTAAAACCTTTGATTCTCGTCACCTCATCATGAAGAGGGCTTATGATGGAAGTCCTGCGGAGGGAGTGCCCTTTGAAGGGCCAAGACCAGCTAGAAAGGAGCGGGAGGCGATCCAACGGCTAAACTTGATTCCTCGTCATCTCAGCGCCTCCCCTACGAGAGAGGTAAGTTAGATCAGAATATATGTAATTTCTCTCAATTTCCCTTATATTTCTTACATCGTTAGCCTTTTCCTCTTCTCAGCTTCTCCCCGGCCCGAGACGCTTTTCTAATTTAAAGTGGGTGGCTCCCATGGTCCGTGCATTGCCCCTCGGGGTGACTCACCTTCTCAAATCCTGGCATCTACACTCCCTCCTAGTTTTAGGTCAGAATTACCCCAAGCTTTC
Organism: Amorphophallus konjac; assembly: GCA_022559845.1. Lineage (NCBI taxonomy): Eukaryota > Viridiplantae > Streptophyta > Magnoliopsida > Alismatales > Araceae > Amorphophallus > Amorphophallus konjac. The sequence continues at coordinate 145,323,382 of CM040121.1, forward strand.
TTTAGACTGGCATAGTATCTCTGCTCTGATGGAGATTTGGCACCCTCAGACTCACACTTTCTTCTTCCCATCTTTTGAGGCCACCATCCTGTTAGAGGAGGTAGAGACATACTTCGGACTCCCTAGGTCCAAGGTGGGGGAGGAAGACTTGATATGCCATACCGTTGCCCCTATCGACCCAAAACTCATCCTAGGGGAATTTATACCTGATAGCGGGGATGTTCGCACCTTCGTAGGCCCTCGCCACATCCACCTCCTTCCTCTGAGCCAGTGGGTAGTAGAGCATTACCGGAATAAGTGCGGGTGGGTTGAAGCCATAGCCAAAGCTGCGTCCATCTGCCTATGCGGGGCCATCCTTTTCCCTTCGGCCGACCATGTCCTAGAGATTCCTTTACTCAGCACCATCAGCGGCCTTTGGCAGGGGTTTTCCATTTCTCAGGCTGTCTTAACTTATTTGTATGAGGGCCTTACTTCAGCAGCCTTAGGAGGTCCCCTCTTTGGTTCGATGATCCTATTGGAGTGCTGGATGGGAGTTAGGATGAAGTTCACCCTGAGGGAGGATATTACTTCAGTTAGCATGATCTTTGGGAGCCATCCCCTTTACTTCATAGGGGGCGCCTTCAGATTTTCTCCACAGGTTGAGTGCAGGACGGCTGATCTGAAGACCAGGGACGAGTGGCGTCCGAACATCAACAGGCTGCCCCTGGATAGGTTCGTGATGCGCCCGGATTTCCTCCATGATACCACCATCAGGCTACCGAGGAGAGTTGGCTTGGATTTGAGGCTCGTGAGCGACACCACTTTAGCGATGTACAGCCCACACAGATGCTACCTGCAGATCGGGCTTCCCCGGACGGTGCTACCTACGCTACCCTACCTTCCCATGCTACAGGCCCGGAGGATCGGGATAGAGGAGGACGAGCAGGCGGTCAGGAGTGTGTTGATCATGTGGGAGGTGAGCAGGGTGCGTACCCTACCAGCAGAGGTCGAGGAGGCTTCAGAGACTAGACAGGCTTATCTTAGGGAGTTGAGAGAGATACGTCCTCGCGGGGATGCCCAGCGGCGGACTGAGTGATTTTCTTCTGTTTTTACGATGATATGGGATAGGATTCTTATATTCGGACAACTTGATATATGATAAGATTTGATGAGATTGAGTTTGAGCTTTACAATATGATTATGATGTGATGTGATTGCATAGGCTAATGCGAGGATTGAATATTCATGTAGTCCCGAGTCAACTGTCCTTCCGACCTGCCCCTGCACACATGCAAACATGAAACAGATTAAATCTATTTTAGGCTCAGCCCCTTGCCTACAGCAAGTTAGGAGACGACCCATTCTTGACTTTTGGTCAAGGGGGTGAGCCTTATTAAATAGGCAAATATCAAAGTGCGAGAAAGTGCAGATGAATGCAAGAAGAAAACATGTAAACGCAATTTTTGTTGGATTTTGAAATATTTGATTTTTGTTGGATTTTGAAATATTTGATTTTTTTTTCGGGTTTTGAAATATTTGATTTGATTTTTTTTTTAGATTTTGAAATATTTGATTTTTCTGGGTTTTGAAATATTTGATTTTGTTCGGGTTTTGAAATATTTGATTTTTTTGGATTTTGAAATATTTGATTTTTTTTGGGTTTTGAAATGTTTGATTTTTTTTTGGATTTTGAAATATTTGATTTTTTGAGTTTTGAAATATTTAAATTTTTTGGGTTTTGAAACCAGCTCGGGTCTCAATAGCAGGGACCTTCTCGTCTTGCTACGGAATTCCAAGGTTCAGCGCGTGCAGGAAGGGGGACCGCCCGTGATCGGCGTCAACTTTGCTCGACGGTGCTTCTGCTGAGGCCATATCCGGGGTGGGATTCATTCCTTGGGAAAGTAAAAAAGATTGAGTAGGGAAGCCGACGATAGGCGTAGAGGTTTTTAGGGCTTGAGTTCTTTCCCGGGACCCCCCTTTTCTCAAGGAATCTGGTCTGTTGCGCCGGGGCTTTGTATCGTCATCGAACCTTCACCCGCTCTAGGCACGCATGCGACCGGGCTCATAACGTCCCGCGGGGAAACTGTACTGCCACTCTTGCCATGCCTAGCCGCATCCTTCGGGGATTCAGAGAGCTTCGAGCTTTGTGCTTTCGGCTTTTGCCCCTGTTCTTTTCTTTTTCTTTTTTGTTTGCTTTCCTTTTCTTTCTCTTCTTTCTTTTTTTCTTCTTTTGCGGAGTGAGGTCTTGACGGATTGCCCCTATTTGAGACCCTTCTTAACGGGGAGCCTGGGTCAGTCCTCGCCCCCTTATTCACCACTTGCCCCTATCTTCAACCGAGAGAGAGGAAATACAAGGATTTCCACCATCCCCGAGCATGGCCAAAGGAGAAACGGTGTCGGGTAGCATGAGAATACCGCACCACGGGGTCATGTAGTGTGTGAGATGCTGGACCTAGGTCCTCCTTTCGCAATTTGGTGGGGTATGCCCTGCCATCGAGCCGTTCGCTGATTTTATTTTTATGGATGAAAACGCTTTAAATACAGCCCATTCCACGGGTTCGGCAATTCCTCCCCCTCCGAGTTAATTAGACGATACGCATTGCCAGGATAAGCTTCTTTGATTACGAAGGGCCCTTCCCAGTTGGGTTGCAACTTAGACCTGGGACCTGCAGACCTGATGAATTTGCGTTTCAGAACCATATTACCCACTTGAAATTTTCTTTCGATGACCTTCTTTTGAAAATATCGCGAGATCCGCTTTTGATATACTGAAACATGATTGGCCGCATTCAACCTCTTCTCGTCTAAAAGTTCCAGTTGGACTAGCAACGCCTCTCGATGTTCGTCGAGATTAAGTTCCTTATCCAGCTGCACCCTTAGGGAAGGGATTAGAATTTCATACGGGAGCACCGCTTCCATTCCGTAAGTGAGGGCAAAGGGAGTCTGCCCTGTGGGAGTGCGGACGGAGGTGCGGTAGGCCCATAGAGCTTCTATCAATTTGTCGGCCCAATCAGCAAATTTATGTGATTCGCATGTTTTCTTGATAATTTTGAGAAGGGTCTTATTCGTGGCCTCAGCCTGGCCATTACCTTGGGGGTAGTATGGTGATGAATGATGCAAAACTATATTGAATTTCTTACAGAGGTCCTGGAGTTCTTGTGAGATGAATTGAGGCCCGTTGTCAGTGACGATGCTGCTTGGCACTCCGAATCGTGAGATAATGTTCTTCATGATGAAGCGGCATACTGTGGTGGCTTTGATTTCTGCATAAGCCTCAGCTTCGGCCCACTTGGTGAAGTATTCTGTAGCCGTCAGAATGAAGGATTTCTGTTTAATCGCAAAGTTCGGATCACCGAGGGGCCCGATGATGTCAAAGGCCCACATAGAAAATGGCCAGGGGGCCGTAATGGGATGAAGAGAAGAGGCCGGAGCGTGGATTTTGTCGGCATGGATTTGGCACTGAAGGCACCTACGGACATAGGTAGAGCAATCTTCTTCTAGAGTTGGCCAGTAATAGCCCTGCCTAAGAATCTTCTTTGCCAAGGCCTGTCCGTTCACATGCCCTCCACACTCGCTAGAGTGGGCTGCTTCCATGACTTTCCAAGCTTCTTCGTCATTTAGGCACCTCATTAGAACTCCATTCAGAGCCCGCCTATACAATTCACCGGCGATGATCGTGTACCTGGCGGCGACTCTTCTAATGGCTTTTCGTTGCTCAACGTTGGCTGTTTCCGGAAATGTACCATCCTTGCAGTATTGCTCGATCTCATAAAACCACGGCAATTCTTCCTCTTCAATGATCTCCTCGAGCTCAGTTAATGAAACCTCTTTTATCTCCTCCCATTCTACTTTCTTCTCTACGGACATCCTAAGATTGTCGAACCAGGGATCCTGCGGGGAAGGAACGTCTAGCCTTTGGATCACAATGGTCTCGGTGGCGCGACTTAGGGGGAGTGATAGAGAAGAGGCGAGAGACGCCAGGGCGTCGGCCAAGATATTCTGAGAGCGAGGAGTGTGAATATAGACGAGTTTCCTGAATTGCCTGGCCAAGAGCGTGACCAGATCCTGGTAGGGTTTGAGCTTAGGATCACGGGTGCGATAGGTTGACAAAACTTGACGCAGCACCAGCTGGGAGCCTCCTATGATGTTTAGGTATCGCGCACCCAAGATGTAGGCGTGCTTCAGACCGGCAAGGAGAGCCTCATACTCGGCTATATTGTTGGTGGCGGGAAATGAGAGTTGATATGCCACGGGGATGGTCACCCCTTCTGGCGTAAGGAGAACGGCCCCGACTCCGCTGCCCTGGGAATTAAGGGCGCCATCAAAGTGGAGGGACCAGAAAGGAAGATGAGTGACCACCGCCAGGTGTTCATCGGGGAATTCATCCTGAATGGAATCAGTGCGAGGGATAGGAGAATGAGCTAGGTGCTCGGCAATAGCATATCCTTTGATTGCTTTCTGCACGATGAAGGTGATGTCGAACTGGGAGAGAAAACTTTGCCAGCGAGCTAGCCGATTAGAAAGGACCGGCTTTTCCAACAGATAACGAATGGGGTCCATTCTAGATATGAGCCTGACCTCGTGGGCGAGAAAGTAGTGTTTAAGCTTCTGCGCTACCCACACTAGTGCTGCACATGTTTTCTCCATAGTAGTGTACTTGGATTCAGCAGGATTAAATAACCTTGAGAGATAGTACGCCGCCCTTTCTCTTCCTTCATCATCAACCTGTGCCAAAACAGCTCCTAGGGAGTCCTCAATTACAGAAATGTACAGGATCAGGGGTTTCCCAGGGACGGGTGGTTGTAGAACCGGGGGATTAGAGAGGTACACCTTGAGTTCCTCATAGGCCTTTTGACATTGTTCATTCCATTCGAATTTCGCGCCGGCCTTTAACAGGTCATAAAACGGGCGGCATCTTTGTGAATGCTGAGATATAAATCTCCTGATAAATTGCAAACGCCCGATCAAACCTCGAAGCTCAGTGACGTTCTTCGGCGGTGGCATTTCCATGACGGCCTTTGCCTTGTTTGGATCAATCTGAATCCCCCGTTTACTAACTATAAACCCAAGTAATTTCCCTGATGCAACTCCGAACACACATTTCTTTGGATTCATCTTTAACTTGTATTCCCTAGCCCTTTGCAGTACCTTGGCTAGAATGGCGGGGTGCTCTTCTTGTGACCTCGATTTGACTAAGATATCATCCACATAAGCTTCTAAATAAACGTGCATCATATCGTGGAAGATAGCCATCATCGCTCTTTGGTAGGTGGCACCTGCATTTTTCAACCCAAATGGCATGACGACGTAGCAGTATGTGCCCCATGGTGTGGTGAACGAGGTCTTTTCTTAATCCTCCGGAGCCAAAAAGATTTGGTTATACCCCGAGTAACCGTCCATGAAGGAGAGGGCTTCGTACCCAGCTGTATTATCGACCAAGACGTCGATGTGAGGAAGTGGAAAATCATCTTTCGGACATGCCTTGTTTAAGTCCCTGAAGTCAATACAGATTCGAATTTTACCATCCTTCTTCATTACCGGGACTATGTTCGCCACCCATTGTGGATACAGCACCACTCTAATGAATCGGGCCTTATGCAATTTATCGACTTCTTCCTTAATCCTTAAGGCCATTTGCGGGTGAAATCTCCTTGCCTTCTGTTTAACGGGTGTTGCCCCTGGTTTGAGAATCAACCTGTGTTCAACCAAGGCGGGGTCAAGGCCCGGCATGTCTTCGTAGGACCAGGCGAAAGAATCGCTGTACTCCCTTAAGACTTTGACAAGTTCCTCTTCGACTGGAGGAGGGAGATTGGCGGAAATAAGTATGGGCCTGGGGTCCTCTACTGTTCCGAGGTTAATTTCTTTAGTGGATTCATCCACTGCTACGGAAGGCTCGTCAAACTTCTTCAAGCCTTGGGCATATAGGTCAGCAGTGTCATCCGTTTCGTCTTCCTCATCATCAGCTGGGTCTTTCTCATTCACAATTTCATATACTCCTAGTCCATCCTTGCTCCATACCTTATCAATTCCCTCATCATCTTCCAGGATAATTGCGGTCTCCACAAATTCCGGACACTTCAACAGAGCATGACATCTCCCAGCCAAATCTTGTAGAAACCTACTGGGGATGGTTTTAGGAGGGCGCGTTACGGCGGGTGCCGCAGACGTGGATGGGCTGACAAAACTCGAATTAGACTCTACCCTGACTGACTCGACCATCCTAGAGGACTCTATACACTGTACATCTAATCTAGGGGAGAAGAAATCTACCGGAAAAGAAACAGGGGTCTCGCGCCCCTGGGGATCTGGGCAGAACATAGCGTAATCTTCCATGGAGACCTCCGTTTTGGAATTGGCATTTTTTTTTGGAGGCCGGAAGTGATCACACAACAGGAGGAAGAAGGCGGAGGAGGAGGAAGTTGCATGGGGAACAATTCCGGGAAGATGCAGTCAAAGAAAGGGTCAGAAGACTTAAACCACATTTCATGGAGCTGAGCTCCTGGAGGAGGAGGAGTGAATAGGGTTGATAGAGCGGGCAGCGCCCGCAAGCACATGGAACGAATAAAATTTTGGGTCTCTCCGCAAAGTACGGGTCGACCAGGAGTGGAGGGGAACGGGGAACAGAATCCCGCTGTTGAAACCAGGAAGCGAGACGGGATGGGGACATAGAATAAGTAGTGATGGAGCTCCCCGTCTTCCGGGGCCCCTGGCGGGCCAATGGCATCGGGGGGCGCCTTACCAGCTGCGTCTCCTTCTTCTTTGGGTCACCCTCTTCTTCATAAAACATCTTTGTAAAGTAGTCAGCAAAGTCTTCCAAGTCACCGGCTAGCCCTTGCGGTGATGGTGGAGGATCGGCAACAGCACAAGCTTCGTCTATCTTTTCTTCAAGGCTGGATGGCGAGGTCTTCAAGGTGTCGGGCTGCAACGGACCTTTCACAAAGTGTTGCCGGTAGTCCCAGGTCAACGGCCCAGAGTCCCCAAGCACTGACATAGAGGATTCATGGTAGCCGAGGCCCCGGCGGCCCATCTTCCTTCCCCTGGGAACGGGGTTGGTTCGGCCCTGCAGCTGTGCGCCGAGTCCTCGGCCTGGCTGATAGCCCAATTTTAGAATTATGTGCCACCCTTTGGAGTCTCTCATCTTGGGCTTAACCTTCACATTGATTGGTGCAGCGGTGGGTTTGCGCGACGCATACGCCCATGAATAGTTCAAGTCCATGACAGATAGAACAGGTCTGTTGCTTGGCCACAGTGTGGGCAGAATCTTGGCTGCTATGGCGTCAACGTTTTGAACTGTGGAAACACTTTTCACCTTGACCACTCGCCCCTGGAATGGGAACTTCAGACACTGGTGGGCGGTCGAGGGGACGGCGTTCAAACTATTCAACCATGGACGACCCAGAATGGCTTTGAACATTGGGTCTATGTCCAACACATAAAATTCTACATCCATCACCAAGGGCCCTAGCTCGGCCTGCACAGTTACTACCCCGTGACAAGCACGTCTGGAGTTATCATATGCGGCTATCGTGGTTGGTGTCGGCTTGAGCATGTCCTCTGATATATTACAAGCACGAAGGGTACTCAATGGGCAGACATTTATCGATGCCCCTGTATCCATAAGGGCGGATTCCACTGTTGTTTTGTTTAAAGAGATGGTAATACATAACGGCATCTGCCGTGCCTCAGGAGGAGCCAATTCTGACTCAGCAAATGCGATAGAGGGCCCCTTTGTGATCGTGGCCAAGACCGCGGGCAGGCTATCCACCGCCACATCCTCGCTCACCATAACTTTCTGTAGGAAGATTTTCAGGGTGTCTTGGTGGAGCGGCGATCTCTTGATCAGCTCTAACACTGAGATTTTAGCCGGCAGCCGGTCTAAATGCTGTAATAAGTCATATCTCGTGCCCGGCACCGGATCTATCTCCTCTGGTTCAACTGTAGGGGAGGAAACTGCAGGGTTTGGTGCAGATGCACCTGGGGAAGGAAACATTCTCTGGAAGGCACGCCCGCTCCGAAGGGCGCATTGCGATGCTTGTACGGCCTGGATTGGACCCCCGCTTAATGGCGTGGAGATGGGGGTGAGGATGACGGGAGTGGGCTTAATGGGCCCTGTTGGAGGGGAAATGGGCGAAGGGTTAAGCTTAGGGGAGATGATGGGAGGCACGGCGGGTGGTGGTGAGAGGACGGATGGGGTAGAGGGGAATGTAGAGGGCCTAAGAGGCGACGCGGGGGAAGTGACGGGCGGTGTAGCGGCGGGTCTAAGGATGGGCGGGGGTCTCATCATCAAACGTCCACCCAGCGTTGGGGGCTGGGCGCTGGACCACATTCACTTGTGCTGGGGCCGGTGCCGGCGGTTGCTGTTGTTGCGGAGGAGCGGGCTGATGCATTGGCATGGGATTTTGATGGATCCCGAGGTCTTGCTGCTGCGGTGGAGGCTGCGGTTGCTGTTGGGGCTGCTGCTGCTGCTGCTGCTGGGGCGCCGCCTGTTGCGGCCTGGCCTGTCTCTGCCTTTGCTTGATATCCTCAATTAGTTGGCGCATCTGGGCCCAATCAATTCTCTGGCCCTCATGCAAATCATACACCAGGTCTCTGAATTGGTAACATCGCTCTATCGTGTGCCCCGGTTGCCGATGGAATATATAGTATCGGCATTGGTCAGCAGCCGGATTCCAGTTCGGGCGCTCAGGCGGCAACTGAAGGTCGCCAGTATACATTAGAGCAGAGAAAATATCTGGCAAGGTCTCCGGAAGAGGGGGGTAATGAGCCCTCTTTGGAGCTGGTCGAGCAGAGCCGTAGGTGGGGGGTGGAGGAACATTATTATACTGCGGGGGTCGCTGAGGCTGTTGGGGTGGCGGAGGTGCCTGTTGAGGGTATTGCGGGACCTGGAAGGCCGACTGGGGAACTGGCGGAGCGGCGAACTGGGGGTTACGCTGAGGTGGTGGGAAGCGGGGTGGAGCGGCGTGTTGGGGGAACTGAACGGCCTGGACTTGCTCGTTAATTTCTACCCCCTCAGTGACGGGGCCCTGGGCTTTCTTAGTGGCTTTAGGCTTCTGGGCCTCGAACAAAGAATGGATGGGGGAGTCTTTAAATTGGGTTTGAATAAACCTAGCCCTGCTGTATAGTTGGTGCATGTTTGAAATGTCATTCATCGCCAGAATGTTTCTGAAAGTTGGCGTAGCATTGGAAATTAGCAACTTTACTTTTTCCTCTTCCGGAATCTGCCCGGGCACCCGTGAGGCCATCTGTCGCCAGCGGTCTGCATAGGTTGCGAAGTCTTCCTCCGGCCTCATCTTCTCCGCCACCAGGTCAGTGAAAGAGTACTCGGGTCTGACCCGATCCTGAAACCTCTGTATGAACCTCTCCTTGACGGTCTTGAAATTCTCAGCCTCCTCCAGAGGCAAGGTGTAAAACCATTCCAGCGCGACCCCCTCCAGGGACCGACGGAACAGATAAGCCATCAAGCGATCATCCTGTTGGAACTGCGCAGACTCGTACAAGAACTCTCGGACATGGATGAACGGGTTGCCATTCCCATCATATTTGCGGTACACGGGGAGCTCCGACTGGGAAGGAAAACGTAGGTCCCTGAAGTTAGGGATAGGGACATCGGCAAGAGATTGCGGGCCGACCCGCTTGTGGAGGAGATCAATTTGTTGCTGCATAGCAGCCCACTTGTCAAGAATTTCTCGTTCCCGGGAAGGAGGGGGGGGAGCAAGAGGAGTAGCACCCGGATAGGCGACCAAAGGATAAACTGACGAAGGAGGTGGCCCATAAGAGGGGTAATGGGCCGAGGAAGGGCCCATATCTGTATGAGCGACCTGAGCCGCCCCCGACTGTGACCTAGCGAAGTCTGCCGGGGCTATGAGGGCCTGAGGCGATGGAGAAATTGTAGGGTATGGCTCAAGATAAGGAACAGAGGGGATCGGGGATTTCCCTTTATCCAGTTGCTGATGGACCGATGTGGACGCCTGGCCCATTTCCATATTGGGATAGCGAAAGTTCTGAGGGCGGACTGGAGTAAGGTCAATGGGAGCCACGGAAGTGGTCCCGACCACAGGAGCTGAAGTGGCGACATTGGCCGTGGCATGAGCCAGAGCTGAGGCCGGGGCATCGCCCCCTTGCAAAGCTTGTCTGATGAGATGGAGTTGGGTGGGGTCCAACTGGGCCATCATGTCGAGGATCGTACTGGCTGAATTCTGGTTGGACGGGTTTGAAAAAGAGGGTCGAGGACCCTCGCCAAGAGAGGTCGGGAGCGAAGGGGCCGCCCCCTCTCCCCCTTGCAAGTGGGTGACCCTAGGTGGGTCTTCAAGGAGACCACGAGGAAGGGAGTCCTCATGGGCCGCAGAGAAGTCGTATGACGACATGGAAGAAGGAGCGGAATCAAACAAGGGGTTGGAGTAAGAATGGAAGTAAGAATCAACCCTAGGAAGCGATCGTGGGGGCAGAAGGCAGTCCCACATACACCAAGACACTTGATACTAGAACAAGCAACACTAAATCAATCAAATCTACCAAGCAAATAGTAAGCATAGAATGGAGCGAGATGAGAGTAGAATCACTCAGTAATGCAATCAAGTTCTTAAAATGATGCTCGTCAGTTCCTTATATCTTCTTCTTTGAGCTTTAGTGGATTAATGAAGATATAAATCCTCTCAACCACTAGGTGCCTGATTGGGATGAGAACGAGGAACCGTGTGACCCTATTGGGACTTCTCACTCGCGGATGCAACCCTAGACGGGATGGATACGGTACAACCTGCCCGGCATCCGTGTGGGAATCCACGGCTCACGGGGGCTTACGGAGGTCCTCGGCAAGGTCCCTAGTCGGCTCCAAGGAATATGGAGACGAGAGGAAACCCTACCTCAGTAGGAGTGTAACTAATATGGGAAAATATCGATGCTCCTATGCGCACCGGAGTGCATGCACAAACTAGCTTAGCAGCTATCAATCAATGAGCAAGTATACACATGAGTAATAAAAGCATGGTGATGCAATAATAATAAGATGGCAGGGGGAGCCAACGAACAACACCAGGAGCAATATATATATCAGCCGAAACACTAAGCAAGAAGACAGAAATGCACTGTGACAGGAGATGTGCGGCCCTCCTCTGACCGCGCTAAGTACTCAGGCGGTCAATGTCCAGCCGTAACGCATGAGCAGAAAGCAAGGGACATACCAGACAGACGGATGATAGTCAACTGCTCGCGTACTTGAACCGCCGCCTCACAGCCGTGTATCTGCCACCAGAAAATACAGCATACCTGTGCCTGAGCGCGGGACGGCTGTGTGAAAGCCGCTCAAACGGATGGACGGCGTCCCGGGAGCCGTCTGAAACAGGAAAGGCCGGGGTAGATAAACCTGAAGGCAGAGTATATGAGCGGTGCAGAATCAACCGTTCTGATGGTTAGACGGCTCTAGACGAACCGCGTGTGAGCCAGAGGACAGAAACCGCATTCAACCTGTAAATCCCTCCAAGAAGAAAACCTTGATAACGACTAAGAAGGGTCAGCAATCCAAAAGCACGATGGGCACTAGGAGTCCCACCGTGATCGCCACAAAAGGGGTGTAGATATATATTTCTCTCCTCTCTCTCCTTTCACTAAAGGGGTCAAAAGTGCGCCAAATGCATGAAACAAATGAGAGAAAGAAGAGGAAATAGGGAATGAAAGTACCGTGATCGCCACCAAGATGCCGTACACGACAGGCACGCCGTACCTTGGAAAATGGGGAGACACTTGCCTTAGTGCAGCGCTGGGGAGTGAACGGCTCGATTAGAACCGCTCTGTGATGAGCGGTCTTACGATAGACCACCCTGGGGCGCTGCGAGGGACGCGGGAGGAACTGCTGCAGTGAGATGGACGGCACTTTAGGGACCGCGCTCCAGGGAAGGACGGTCGTTTCTGCACCGCGCGTACCGTTGAACGGCCGGAGGATAACCGCTCAATACCTTCACTCAGCAAGTTGAGAAGGGCTCGACCTCCACCCTCTCCGGCCGGCCAGAGGGGATGGGCCTCGTGCTGATTAGATGCTGACCTGCGAAACAACGTAGAGACACGAAAGAGACACCCAAATCAGACCTTAATAATGCAGTATATATTCAAACGAGAAGAATTAAGCATGAACAAATGAAAAGGGGAATACCTGGGGGGTTTTAAACCCCTAGGGCGACAAAAAACGGGATGGTTGTGTGCATGGTAACGAGAAAGAGGGGGGTACGTGGGTGAGAAACAAAGCATGCAATGAAAGAACACGGCAAAACTACGGAACGAAAGACTACGAAGACTGGGCTACTCCCTTGACCGGAGGCTCATGTGGACGTAGAGAGCCTCCCTCCTTGGTGCTAGGTCGCTCAAAAATGCGGCAGACCTTCGCCGTCGATCAAAATCTCCCCCCCTTTCGACGTCCGACCTTTAGGGTCTATTTATAGAGCCTAAAAAGCCAACCCCGAAACTAGGGTTTAGAGCCATTTTCGGGATGAGATTATTGAAGATAAATCATAGATAATACAATTATCTCTCATCCAGTCAAAACGGCAGCTAAAATGGTTGATTATCCGCGGAGAAATCGCCAAAATAAGTTAAGGATAAAACCATGGAGAAAAGGATTAAAAATCTGTTAAAATTCAGCAACCGACGGGATGAACGGTCTTACGATAGACCGCTCAACCAGGTGGGCGGTTATAAACTAACCGTCCATACCCGTCGGTGGAAATTCAAATAATCAGCAAATAATCCCAATTATCTCTCGAATTGGCCGAAACATCCGCCGTGGGACCCTGAACACATGAACGGTTTAATGGAGACCGTTTGAGTGTAGGGCGGCACAACCACGACCATTTTACCCTGTCGGTGATAATTCAAATATTTGGATAATTATCTGAGAAAACGGGCGCGCGTAGGACTCTGAGATATAGGCGGTTGGAATAGGCCCGTCCATGAACTTGAACGGTCCTGATTACACCGCACAAAATCCTGTCGGTGAATATTCAGAAAATCCTCAGAAATTAGCCGAAATGTATGAACGGTCTGGTATCAACCGCCCCAGTCCTGAACGGCTTATGTGAAACCGTTCATGATCTTGGGTACTGGATAATTAAAAAATAGTTCATTTAATCAAAGCCAGGGTCCGATAAGCCCTGAATGGATACGACCTTTACCAAGGAGGGTGGCCACCCCCAAAATGAGCCCAGGACGTGCCACAAAGAATGGCCCAACAGATAATGGACAACTTAGGGCATCAATCAATGGAAGTAAGAGAAACAGCTCAACTTATCGGTATAAAACGGGTGTCAACAGCGCGGAGACCCGAGGGTGGAGATGATGACGGCGGCCCGGCAGACAAGCCGGCCGAGTGAGCTTGCCTTTATCTTCTTTTATTACACTGGAATGAGAATGAATGAAATGGAGTGAAGAGCTCTTTTTATGTTTTTGTGTTGTTTTTTATTTGAATGAATGCATGTGTGAATGGAATGCAGATGAATGGAATACAAATGAAAGGAATGGATTGTATGAATGAAAGTGTGGATAGATGGAATGAATTGCGTGTGCGATGGGAAAAAGTGTGAATGGCATAAATGGGATGACTGAAATTATGTAAATGGAATGGATATGTGTAAATGAAGGACCGGATAGTGGGTAAAGACCGACAGGTCAAACCACAGACAGGAAGGAATAGCACAAATCCAGCAGCAGACAATGTGATGGTCTAGGAAAGACGCATCAGAATGCCGTAACGCACCAACTGAAGTCCGTCAGAGATGACAGAGGCCAGACTGCAAACTGATCAGTAGGAAAATGTGACGGTCCATAGATGGAGCGTCAGAATGATATAACGGCCAAATGATAGACCGTTAAAGATGGCAAAACAATGCTATATTGAAGTAGGTTGCAGAAAATGTGACGGTCCAGGAAGAATGCGTCACAACCTGTGACGGTCTACTATTAGACCGTTAGGCTTGACAGAACGAGGTTGGGCCAAAAGAAGCCCACAGGAAATGTGACAGCCCAGAATTGGAGCGTCAGAGCCAAGTGACGGCCCTACGATAGACCGCCAGAGAACAAAGTGTACTCCAAGACGGATTGTGCCGCGAGAGTCCAAACTCGAAGCTTAGCCATCTAAACCCCCACTGGAACTCTCCCAGACTTGAGATAAGGCCTTCTAACCCAAATCTTATCATTCTAGAGCCAAAAGCAAGCCTTTAAAACCTTGGAACTCAGCCAAAAATCATAGCTTTGCTGAATTTTCTGCTACAAGGGCTGAAAAACCTCTCCTAAGGGCAGAAACACCATGAAGAGAAGCTTCGAAGTGGTGGCCATGGAGGAGAAGGTCTACACCGGACCTAAAGCTGCCAGAAAAGAACATAGGGAGTTGCAAAGGCTGACATCAATCCCCAAGCATCTGAGCTCAAGTGCTCAAAGAGTGGTGAGTTCTATTGGTTCAAAGTTATTAGCTTCTGCACTTTACACCTCTTATGATCTCTTCTTCTTCTTCTTCCTTCTTTCTAGCCTCTTCCTAGTCCAAGATGTTACTCCAACTTGAAGTGGGTGGCTCCCATGATCAAAGAACTCCCTTTAGAAGTTTTAGCAATCCTTAGGGCATGGCACCTCCAACCTTTATTGGTTTTGGGCAAGAATTTTCAGAAATTATCTTTGGATTGGCCAAGTATCTCAACCCTCATAGAATTGTGGCATCCACAAACTCATACTTTCATCTTCCCTTCCTTTGAAGCTACAGTCCTATTAGAGGAGGTAGAAACCTACCTAACCCTTCCTAAGACTAAGGCGGGGGATGAAGATCTAGTTTACCATACAGTGGAGCCTATTGACCCATCCTTGATCTTGAGCGATTTCATTCACAATCCAAAGCACGTGAGGACCATGATCAGCCCACACCACATTCATTTGATACCTATGGCACAGTGGATAATCTCTCATTGCAAAAACAAGTTAGAGAGATATGAAGCAATAGCCAAGGCGGTGTCGGTTTGCTTATGCGGAGTCTTCCTTTTCACAACTACCGACCATCTCTTAGACATCAAAAATCTCAGCATTATTAGCGGGTTGTGGCAGGGTTTGTCCATATCTCAAGCAATCCTTTCATATCTCTATGAAGGACTTAGCTCGGCATGCTTAGGAGGCCCTTTATACAGCTCCATGATACTCCTCGAATGTTGGATGGGCGTGAGAATTAAATTCCAACCTAAGGAAGACATGACTTCAGCTAGCCGGATCTTCGGGAGCCACCCTTTGTTCTTTATTGGAGGTGCATTTGGATTTCCTTTGCAGGTGGAATGCCGGACGGCGGACAAGAAAACACGGGATGAATGGCGCCTCTTCTTCAACACCTTGCCATTAGAGAAGTTCATCATGCGACCAAGAATCCTTCGGAGCACTTTGCTTAGAAATACCGCGGCGACCAGGCCTCGACCTCCAGCTAGTGGGAAATACTACCCTGGCGATCTACAACCCGCACCGGTGCCACCTTCAAATCGGACTACCCCGGATAGAGGTTCCTGCACTATCACACTACCCTCCCCTTCTACCTAGGAAGATGGGGACCGAGGAGGATGAAAGAGCAGTTCGGAACGCGTTGATCATGTGGGAGATCAGCAAGGTGCGTCCATGGCAAGAAGAAGTGGAAGAAAATGACGAAGCACGCCGTAGCTACGTGAAAGAATTAAGGAAGATCCGCCCTCTTGCAGATAGGAAGTTGAATGTAGCTTGACCCTTGTTCATGAATGTAATTGACGCTTTGGAATTTTATCAAATTTGGGTTCCATTAAGTTCATTTGAATGAGATGGGAATGTCTTAATTGTATGAGCATGAGTTCTTAATTCTTGACTTGGCTAGAATGATGTGAAAACAGAGCCTCTGGAGAGTGTAACGGTCCTAGATAGGGTCGTTAGAAGGATGTGACGGTCTTACGACAGGCCGTTAGGGGGAATGAACTGAGAGTTTGTTATCTGGAGGGTGTAACGGTCTAACGCAGACCGTTAGAATGAGGTGATGGTCTACATGAAGACCGTTAGAGATGACCTGTTGAGAGAATGAAAGCTAACGTTCTGCAGAAGGTGGCGGTCAATGGGTGGACCGTTATATGACTGTGACGGCCTGATGCTGACGCGTTACAGACCTGAACCTGCATAGTTGTGAGTTTTCACCCTGGGCTTGAACCTACGTTCTGTACACACTTAAACAAGAAACAAGTTAGATCTGTTCTTAGACTCAACCCCTTGTCTTAAAGTAAGTTAGAGAATGACCATTTCTTGATATTTGGTCAAGGGGTGGAGGCTTATTAAATAGGCGAAAAAACATAATGGAAATAATGCAATGCATGCGATGCATAAGAAAACACTTGGAAAACACTTGATGTGTTCAAATTTTTTGATTTCTTTTGGGTTTTTGAAATATATGATTTCCTTTGGATTTTGGAAATATTTGATTTTTTGGGGTTTTGGCAATATTTGATTTTTAGAATTTTAGAAATATTTGATTTTTTGGAACTTTAGAAATATTTGATTTTTTTTGGAACTTTAGAAATATTTGATTTCTTTTGGAATTTTAGAAACCAGTGCTTCCCCCGACAACGTGGGTCCTTTTTATTACATTGAGAGTTCTTGAGGTTGGCATGCCATAGAGGTGACAATCCCTAGCCAAGACCGTACTTGCGTGACGGTGCTTCTACCCAGGCCATACCCAGGGTACTTGTCTTAGTCCTAAAAAGAAAAAATAGAATGCAGGGATAAGCTTAGGTCAGATATAGAAGTTTTTTAGGACTTGAGTTCCTCTCTAGATAACCCGTTAGAGATTTGGTCTGTTGTGCCGGGGCTTTGTGTCCGTCATCGAACCTTAGTCCACTCTAGGCATGCATACGACCGGGCTCATTCGTCCCGCGGGGAAACTGTACTGCCACTCTTGCCATGCCTAGTTATATTTTTTTCTTTTCGGAGCTTTGGAATTATGATAGACAGACTTTTGGAAGTAATGATTTTGCTTTTGTCACAAAGATTGCTCCTTTGCTCTTTCTTTCTTCCTTTGTTTTGTAGTTTCAGGTCATAACGGACTGCCCCTATTTGAGACCTCCTCTCGTCAGGGTGTCTAGATCAGTCATCGCCTCCTTATTCACCTCTCGCTCCTGGATTCAGCCGAGGAAAGAAACTGACAGGGACTTCGACTTTCCCCCCAAAGTATGGCCAGGGAGAAGTGGTGTCTATAAAGCGGGAAACCCGACCAGGGACTTCGTGTAGTGTGTGATTGCCGTACTCGGGACCTCCTTCATGGCGAAAGGAAAGACACCTCGCTGCCGGGGTGGCACCGATTAGACTCTAAGGAAAGAATCATTTAAGATACAACCCGTTCCAAGCGTGAACGAGCTCCTTACCTTCGGCGTTCACTAGACGATAAGCGTTCCCTGGATAAGCCTCTTTTACGACGAACGGTCCTTCCCAGTTAGGTTGTAATTTAGACCTAGGACCTGCAGACCGAATGAATTTACGTTTCAAAACCATATCATCCTTTTGAAATTTACGTTCAATTACCTTCTTTTGAAAATAACGTGAAACTCTCTTCTGATAAACGGATACGTGATCGGCCGCGTTCATCCTCTTCTCGTCTAAGAGTTCCAATTGAACGAGTAACGCCTCTCGACGTTCATCGAGATTAAGTTCCTTATCGAGCTGCACTCTAAGGGAAGGGATCAAGATCTCAAATGGGAGCACCGCCTCCATCCCGTAGGTGAGAGCATAGGGAGTTTATCCCGTGGGAGTGCAGACGGAGGTGCGGTAAGCCCATAGAGCTTCCACTAATCTTTCTGGCCAATCGAAAAATTTATGAGATTCACATGTTTTCTTTATAATTTTGAGAAGGGTTTTATTAGTGGCTTCAGCTTGACCGTTGCCTTGAGGATAATATGGAGATGAATGATGCAATGAAATATTGAACTTCTTACATAGGTCCTTGAGCTCTTGAGACACGAACTGGGGTCCGTTGTCGGTGACGATGCTGCTTGGTACTCCGAACCGCGAGATGATATTCTTCATGATGAAGCGGCATACCGTTGAAGCTTTGATCTCTGCGTACGCCTCGGCTTCGGCCCATTTGGTGAAGTACTCAGTGACGGTAAGGATAAAGGATTTCTGTTTGATCTGAGATTTGGGATCACCGAGCGGGCCGACAATGTCGAAAGCCCACATAGAGAACGGCCAAGGAGCAGAAAGAGGATGTAAGGATGAAGCTAGAGCGTGAATTTTATCAGCGTGGAGTTGGCACTTGCGACACCTCCGGACGTAGAGGGAACAATCTTCCTCTAGAGTGGGCCAATAGTAGCCCTGCCTAAGGATTTTCTTTGCTAGAGCCTGGCCATTAACATGACCTCCACACTCACTAGAATGTGCTGCTTCGGCCACCTTCCAAGCTTCATCGTCATCTAAGCACCTCATGAGCATTCCATTAGTAGTGCGCCTGTATAGTTCTCCTGCGACAATGGTATACCTTGAGGCGGCTCTCCTTATTGACTTACGCTGCTCAGCATTTGCCCCTTCCGGGAACGATCCATCTTTGCAAAACAACTCGATTTCATGATACCAGGGCAATTCTTCTCCCTCTAAGATCTCTTCTAACTCCATCAAAGATACTTCTTTAAGCTCTTCCTTCTCAGCCCTCGCCTCTACAGCTTTTCTGAGGTTGATGTACCAAGGATCCTGAAGAGAGGGTGCGTCCAATCTCTGAACGACGATAGTCTCAATATTCCGACTGAGAGGGAAAGATAGAGAGGAAGCAAGCGAAGCTAAAGCATCAGCTAGAATGTTCTAAGACCTAGGAGTATGGATATAGATCAGCTTGCGGAATTGCCTAGCCAGGAGCGTGACCAAATCTTGATAAGGCTTGAGCTTAGGGTCACGAGTGCGGTAAGTGGACAGAACTTGCCGCAGGACGAGCTGAGAGTCTCCTATGATATTCAAGTAACGCGTGCCCAAGAGGTAGGCGTACTTCAATCAAGCTAAGAGAGCCTCATACTCAGCGATATTGTTGGTAGCAGGAAATCAAAGTTGATAAGCAAAAGGAATCGTCACTCCCTCTGGAGTAAGCAGAACAACGCCGATCCCTCGGCCTTGAGAATTGAGTGCACCATCAAAGTGCAGAGACCAAAAGGGATGATGAGAAATGACAGAGAGGTGCTCATCAGGGAAATCGTCCTGAATAGAATCAGTGTGAGGGATGGGGAGATGGGCGAGATGCTCAGCGATGGCGTATCCTTTGACCACCTTCTGAACGACAAATGTGATATCAAATTGGGAGAGGAAGCTCTGCCAGCGAGCTAACCTACTAGAAAGGACAGGCTTTTCTAAGAGATAGCGAATCGGGTCCATTCTAGAGATCAACCTAACTGGGTGGGCAAGGAAATAGTGTTTAAGCTTCTAAGCTACCCACACTAAGGCGACACAAGTCTTCTCCATAGCAGTGTATTTGGCCTCAGCTGGGTTAAACAACCTGGAGAGGTAATAGGCAGCCCGCTCTTTTCCTTCATCGTCTACTTGTGCTAAGACCGCCCCTAGGGAGTCCTCAATGACCGATATGTATAGGATTAAGGGTTTCCCAGGGATAGGAGGTTGTAAAACCGGGGGATTAGATAAATAGACCTTTAAGTTCTCATAGGCCTTCTGACAGTCTTGATTCCATTCAAATTTGACCCCCGCCTTTAGCAATTCATAAAACGGGCGGCACCTCTGAGAATGTTGGGATATGAATCTTCTGATGAATTGCAATCTACCAATCAATCCTTGAAGTTCTGTAATATTCTTCGGCGGGGGCATGTCCATGACAGCCTTTGCTTTATTCGGATCAATCTGGATCCCCCGTTTGCTTACTATAAAACCTAGCAGCTTCCCTGAGGAGACTCCGAATACACACTTCTTCGGATTCATTTTCAGCTTATACTCCCTGGCTCTTTGCAGCACCTTATCCAGAATAGAGGGGTGTTCCTCTTTGGTCCTTGACTTCACCAAGATGTCATCCACGTAAGCTTCCATGTAGATATGCATCATGTCGTGGAAGATGGCCATCATCGCCCTCTGATAAGTGGCACCTGCGTTCTTCAGACCGAATGACATAACCACGTAGCAATACGTGCCCCAGGGCGTGGTGAAGGAAGTTTTCTCTTGATCCTCCGGAGCTAGACGGATTTGGTTGTAACCTGAGTAGCCGTCCATGAATGACAAAGATTCGTACCCGGCGGTGCTATCGACCAGGACGTCTATGTGAGGCAGCGGAAAATCATCTTTGGGACATGCTTTATTAAGATCCCTGAAATCGATGCAAATACGCACCTTTCCATCCTTCTTGATAACAGGGACTATGTTCGCCACCCACTGGGGATATAGAACAACTCTAATGAACCTGGCCTTGTATAACTTATCAACTTCTTCCTTAATCCTCAAGGTCATGTGGGGGTGAAATCTTCTCGACCGTTGTTTTACGGGTGTTGCCCCTGGTTTAAGCACGAGTCGGTGTTCCACTAAAGAGGGGTCAAGACCTGGCATGTCCTCGTAAGACCAGGCGAAAGAATCGCTATACTCCCTTAGAACCTTAATCAAATCTTCTTCTACTCGTAGAGGGAGATTAGCAGCAATAATGATAGGCCTTGGGTCTTCTTCAGTTCCTAGGTTTATTTCCTTCGTAGGTTCATCGTCTGCCGATGATGGCTCGTCGAACTTCTTTAATCCTCGCGCATACAGATCAGCAGTGTCATCTATGTTGCTGTCCTCATCATCAATGGGATCTTTCTCATCCAAGACTTCATAGACACCGAGTCCGTCAGCGCTCCACATCCCTTCTATTTCCTCTTCATCTTCTTCTATCACAATCGCTGTAGCAACAAACTCTGGACACTTCAAAAGAGCATGACATCATTGAGCTAGATCCTACAAGAACATATCAGGGATGGATTGACGCTCGAGCAAGCGCGACTCAGATTTGGAAGTATTGGACGACCTAGAACAGGACCCTACTTCTCTAGTTCTCACTGACTCTACTTCCCTAGACTCGACAGACCTTACGCCTAACCTGGGAGAAAGAAAATCTAGTGGAAAGGAAGGAGCAAGGGACTCGTGCCCCTGGGAGGAGGATGGAGACAAGGTAGCATAATCTTCCACCGAAATCTATGTTTCAAATTTGACGTTTTTTTTAGAAAACAGTGGAGACCACACAACAGGATGGAGGAGGCGGGAGTTGCATGGGGAACAACTCAGGGAAGATGCAATCAAAAAAAGGATCAGAGGATCGAAACCACATCTCGTGGAGTGGGGTGGTGGAGGAAGGAGGAGTGAATAGAGTTGACAGATCAATGGGTGGGCAGTGCCCACACGCACATGGAACAAAGAGAATTTCGGGTGATCTTTCCGAAAAATACGGATCGACCATAATTGGGGGTGAACGGGGAATAGGTCCCCATTGCTGAAACAGAGATGAGAGGCGGGAGGGAGACCAAGAAATGACGACAGGTGAGCTCCCCTTCTCATGTAGACGACCAACTTGCTTCGGCTTCCACTGAACCAGCCACGTGTCTCGCTTCTTTTTCTGACCATAATCTTCTGGCTTGCTGAACATGCTGGCGAATGACTGGCTGAAATCTGGCATATCCGCAACATGCCCTTTTGGCAGTAGAGGTGGGCTAGCAACCGTGCAAGCTGTATCCTTCTTTCCTGACGGCGCTGATTGTGAATTTAGGGTACCTGGCTGAAGAGGACCTTTAACAAAATGTTGACGATAGTCCCAGGTAAGTGGTCCTGAGTCATCAAAAACTGATAGTGCAGACTCTCGATAACCGAGACCTCTCCTGCTCACCTTTCTTCCTTTGGGTATTGGCTTAGTACGCCCCTGTATCTGTGAACCGAGGCCTCTCCCTGGTTGATAACCCAGCTTCAATATAATGTCCCAACCCTTGGAATCTCGGATCTGGGGTTTCACTTTGAAATTGACATGTGTAGTGGCGGGCTTGCGTGGTGCATAAGCCCAAGGGAAATCCAGATCTAGCACAGAAATAACGGGCCGACTGCTAGGCCATAATGTGGGCAGAATCTTCTCTGAAATAGCTTTTACAGACTGGATCGTGGATAAGCTTTTCACTTTAACCACCCTCCCTTGAAAGGGGAACTTGAGACATTGGTGCGCGGTGGATGGCACGGCACTGAGAGTATCAATCCACAGACGACCCAAGATAGCCTTGAACATGGGGTCGATGTCCAGCACATAAAACTCGACGGGCATAGTAAGAGGCCCAAGCTCAGCTTGAATGGTGATCACCCCATGACATGCTCTCCTTGAATTGTCATATGCAGCTATAGTCGTGGGAGTCGGGCGTAGAAGTTCTTCTGGTATATTGCAGGCCCTGAGGGTGCTGAGTGGACATACATTGATAGATGCCCCTGTATCAACTAGTGCCACCTCAATACTGACTTTGTTCAGAATAATAGTGATGCAAAGCGGCATTTGCTGAGCTTCCGGCAGTGCTAGCTCGGTTTCAGAGAAGGTAATAGCTGGCCCCTTAGAGATTGTTGCCAGTGCGGTAGGTAAGTTGTCAACTGCCATATCTTCACCAACCATCATCTTCTGAAGAAAATCTCTTAGTGCATCTTGGTGAAGGGTAGATCTCTTAATAAGCTCCAGCACAAATATCTTGGCGGGCACCCTATCCAAATGATGTAGCAGGTCATACTGGGTACCCGGCAGTGGCTCGGCTTCTTCCTGTTCGGCAGCCGGTTGGGAAGACTAGGGATTGGAATTAGTAGGATAATTTCGATGGAACAGCCGCCCGCTTCGTAGGGCGAGGTTTTGTGCCGGCACGGCATCAGGAGACGATATTATTGGCCCGGTGGGGTGGATGAGCGGAATAGGCGGTGTGGGAGGAAGGATCTGGTGGGATGTGGTGTTGGTGAAGGTAATAAGTGGTGACGGACGGATGATGGGTGAGGGATTGGTGGAAAGTGGGGTGGTGATGATGGGTGTTGGTATGGGCGGAGGAAAGGTTAGCGGAGGTGTAGTGCCGAGTGAAGGGTTGGGTGACGAAATAATGACGGTAGCGGGGGTAACTGGTGGTGGGCGTGATGGAATTACGGGTGGTGGTGGATTTACTGGTGCAGGTGTGAATGGGAGAACAAGTGGGGAAGGTGTTGGGTGTGTAGGTAAAATGATGGAGGAAGCAAGGGGATTGCGGTGATTATGGTGGAGGGCCATTATCTGTGGCGTGGTGCCGTCGTCATCAAAAGACCACCCGACGTTAGGAGCCGGGGGTTGGACTACATTCACCTCGGTCGGTGCCGGTGGCTAAGGCTGTGGAGCGGGAGGATGGTTCGGCATCGGGTTTTGATGAATCCCCAGATCCTGAACCGGCTGTTGTTGCTGCTGCGGCTGCGGTGCCTGTTGTTGCTGCACTTGCTGCCTCGGCGGCTGCCTTCTTTTCTCTTTAATTTCTGTAATGGCCCTATGTATTTCGGCTCAATCAATCCTTTGTCCTTCATGGAGGTCATAGACCAAATCCCTGAACTGAAAACACCCTTCAATAGTATGTCCTGGCTGCCTGTGGAACATACAGTACTTTGTTTGATCAATGGCCGGGTTCCAGTTGGGCCGTTCCAGAGGGAGTTGTATAGCATTAACCGACATGAGGGCTGAGAAGATATCTGTGAGGGTTTCTGGCAGGGGTGGGTACTGTGCTCTTTTAGGAGCCGTGCGCTTATTGTTGTTGTTGTTGTAACCGTTGGGCGGAGGGACATTATGGTATTGCGGAGGCTGTGGGGGTTGTTGCGGAGCGACAAAGGTGTTTTGTGGAGTGGCGAAGGAAGGCGGAGGGTTTTGAAAGTTTTGTGGATTGGTTTGGAAGTTTTGTGGCGCGGGGTTTTGAGGATTGCGGGGTTTTTGCAGAAAGCGGAAGGGTGCGGCTTGGAAAGGAAAGGTAAATGCTTGAACTTGCTCATTGGTCTGAACCCCCTCGGTGACGGGCCCTTGAGGTTTCTTGTGGTACTTTGTCTTTTGGTTCTCAAAGAGCGAGTGGATGGGGGAGTCCTTGAACTGTGTTTGAATGAACCGCGCCCGGCTATAGAGTTGGTGCATGTTGGCTATATCATTCATGGCCAGAATATTTCGGAAGGTCGGAGTGGCGTTGGAGATGAGTTACTTGACCTTCTCTTCCTCCGGGATATGACCTGACACCCTGGCGGCCATCTGCCTCCATCTGTTAGCGTAAGTTGCAAACTCCTCATCTGACTTCATCTTTTCGGCTACCAAATCCGTGAAAGAGTATTCTGGGCCGACACTGTCTTGGAACCGCTGGATGAACTTGTCTTTTACTACCTTGAAGCTTTCGGCGTCCTCTAATGGCAGAGAGTAGAACCATTCCAGTGCAACGCCATACAATGATCGGCGGAACAAATACGCCATAAGGCGATCATCATACTGGAAATGGGTCGATTCATATAGAAAGTCCCTCACATGAATAAAGGGGTTGCCGTTCCTGTCGTATTTACGATAATTGGGGAGCTCGGATTGCGGAGGGAATCGGATGTTCTGAAAGCAAGGGACTGGAACATCTGCTAAAAATTGAGGGCCAACCCGCTTCTGAAGGAAGTCAAGTTGCTGCTGCATGGCGGCCCACTTATCAAGCAACTCCTGCTCTCTAAAGGGAGCAGGGACAGTGAAAGATGAATTTTGAGGAACCGAAGGGTAAGCAGATGGGGGAGGCGGCCCATAGGAAGGATATTGAATTGAAGGATGACCCATATTAGTAGGAATCTGGGCTGCCCCTTGTTGAGGGCGCATAAAATCGTTCGGACCAATGAGAACTTGCGGCATGGCTGGCACTGAGATGTGATGATCCGACGGGAAGGAAGGAGGAGCAAGGGTGTTGCCCTTATCAAAGAATTGCTGGGCCGACCCAGAAGATTGGCCTACTTCAAGATTGGAGAAGCGGAGGGCCCTAGGTTGGACCGGAGTAAGATCAATGGAAATAGGCTGGACCGTAGGTCCATCGGCCCTAGGCTGAGCGACGGAAGGATTAGACTGACCCAGGATGATGGGGGAAGGCGGGGTATTGGACCCCTACATGGCCTGATAGACGGCCTGAAGTTGGGCCGGGTCTAATTGGGCCATCATCTGGAGCACGGAATTGGCAGAGGAAGGAATAGGGTGAGCGGACGGAGCGCTCTCCATGGAGATAGAAGATGACGGGAGAACGGGCCCCTCCTGGGGCTGGAATGAGACGACCCTAGAGGGGTCCTCTAGAAGGCCCTGAGGAAGAGACTCCTCCTAGGAACGAGGAAGATCGAAGGAAGCCATTGTGGATTCAAAAAGCGGATTGAAGTAGGATGAAGAGAGGGAATCGCCCCCGGGCGATGAAGATTCTAACGGATGGAGGTGACTCCACATGCAACGGACAACCTTAACAAGATGCAAACCACACAACACAAACAATCACACAATGAGTGACCAAACTTAGATGATTTCTAGCAAAGACGTAAGTGAAAAAGACATGAAAACACTCAAAGTCAACCAAGTTGCTTAGGATGATGTCACAAGATTTTTATGATTTCTCCTTTGGAACTTTAGTGAATTGATTAAAAATGAGCTCTCAACAATAGGTTCCTGATAGGAGATGGATACAAGGCTTGGTTTGACTCTAGATGTTCACTCCTTCACTTATGCAATCCTAGACACGGGGTGGGAAAGGTACAACTGGCCCGGCGTCCGTGTAGGAATCCACGGCTCGCGGGGACTTATGGAGGTCCCTGGTGTGATTTCCTAGTCGGCCCCAAGGAATATGAAGACGAGAGGTCCGCACACCAAGGTAGGAAAATGCAATCTAATGTATGAAAGTATGAATGAACTTATGTGCACCGGAGTGCATACAAATTCTAACCCAGAATCTAACAAATAATTATGCACACAATGATATAAGTATGTAAACCAACCAGGGAGGAAACCAGATAACACCCAAGCACAAAGATCACAGTAGAAACTGTGGAAATAAAATGCACCTCGGGATGAGTACCTGTCTGGAGTGTAACGGTCTATGACCCTTGCGTCAACGTGACGGTCGAATACCAGACCGTCAGAAGTGTGTAACACAGGAACGCAGGACCGTTAGAGGAGCCAGAGAACCAGAAACAACAGAAAATAAAAGGGAAATCCAGGGAAAACCAAACAAGGAAATGATGGCAGGTTTAAACAGAGATCAAGACACGGTTGGCACAAGTGGTCCCACCGTGATCGCCAAAAAGCTGTTGATTTGTTTTTGTTGTTTGCAAAGAAGAATAGATAAATATGATATGATATGAAGATGAATATGATGAGCGGATGATGATGATCTCAATCAACCCATGAACATGTAAACCATGAACCTAGGCAATCAGAACCAGCTCTAGCATGGGCAATGCTATCTCAATCAAACTAAATTAAAGAAGGAAAAGAAAAACACACGCCGGAGCGTGGAGCAAGGGAGTAAATGAAAACACACCGCGTGGGTGGAACAAGCAAAGTAAATAAGATATGGGAGAGAGAAAGTCAATGCCCAATACCAAGAAAAGAACGTGATCGCCACTAAGGTAAAAACAAGCCAAAGACCTGATTAATACCTTAGAATAGGAAGATGATGCACTCGCTCACGGGAGAGAAAAACCAATAGGAAACTGCAGCTCTGCTGGATTTAACGGTCCAATGCCTATGCGTCACAAGGAGTGTGACGGTCGCCCGATAGACCGCTAGAGGAACCTGACGTGCCTGAGGAAGATCGTCAGAGTGTCTGCAGAACAAGCTTGTGAATCCTTCAAACTCCAAACTTTCCATCCGGTTAGAAAGCTTGGGCCTCGTCTAATGAGCCCTGTAAACCTGCCAAAGAACGTAGAACACAAGAAACAACCCCAAATTAGCCTTTCAATCAAGCGTAGTATCAATAAGCCAATGAACTTAATAACATGTAAAAGGAAAGGGGACTATCGGGGAAGTTTATTTTTTTAACCCCTCTGGGCGTTTTAAAAGATAGGAAGGATGCTTAGATGAATGAAATAAGTGGAAGAACGTGGAAGAACGTGAAATAAGGAGTGGGACAATGCTATGATGAAAAGGGAGGAGGAAGAACACAAGTATGCCAATGATGAAACTTTAACACTCAAAACCAAAGTACTCCCTTGACTATGAAGCAGATGGACATGAGAAACAATGCTCCTTGGTTGGATGTGACTTCAGAATGCGGCAGCACTTCGACGTAAACTCCAGATTTCTCCTCTCCAGGCCATGAAGTCAAGGGTTCTATTTATAGACCCTCAAACTCTCCGATCGAGCAGAGGATAATCCAGCTAAAAAGAAGGATGATTCTTAGCAAAGTCTTGAAAATAAGACTCCCAACAGTCCATAGAAACAAACAGAAGGTTCTGAGGATCAGATTTGGAAGAGAAATCATAAGATCAAACTCTCAACTCAGCCACGGAGTAGTAGAGAAAAGGCCAGACCTGCCAGGACTCTCTGTTGAATGTAATGGCTGCACGACAGACCGTCACAGGGACGTAACGCTCTGGTAATAGACCTTCACACAACCTTATCCCTTAAGAAGATAAGATCAACGGGGAAGCTTTCAAACGTTGGACTCTTGAAGGATGTAACGGCCTAATGAAGACGCGTTACAATGAGGTAACGGTCGCACGATGAACCGTCACAGTCAACGGATAACAACAGGATAAACATTGGAAAGAAAGCCTTAAGCTTTAGGACTCTTCAAGATGCAACGGACCAGGGCAGATGCGTCAGAGTGATGTAACGCCCCCATGATGGACCGTTAGAGACAATAAGGATTCAAATGAAATGAAAGTTTGCTCAGCTTCATCTAATGATAAGCCACAAGGAATTAAGCCCAACCAAGGAGTCATGACTCAAGAAATAAACCTCAAATCGATCAAGAAGGCTCAACAAAGATGAACAACTCGGAGCATCATATAGAATGAATAAGGAGATGACCCGACTTATTGGTCATAAAACGGGTGTCAACAGTAGTAAGCGTGGGCGTGTACCTCATTGTCTTTTCGAAATTGAAGATGATGTGCTTCTTTGTGAGCCCATGGATGATGAGGAGCCCTGATCTATTCAGGAAGCTCTTACATCATCATCTAGCAAAGAATGAGAAGCTGTTATGCAAGAGGAAATTAATTCGATGGCGTATAATGAAGTTTGGGAGTCAGTGAAACTCCAACATGAGCGCAAATTAATTGGAAATAAGTGAATTTTTAAACTTAAACGCAAGATAGATGAATAGATAAATATTAAGCATGTATTGTGGCGAAAGGTTATACCCCCCAGAAAGGGAATAGACTATGATGAGACATTCTCACCGGTAGTATGATTCTCATCTGTTCATCTCATTCTTGCTATCGTCGCGCATCTTGATTTGAAATTGTTCCAAATGGATGTCAAGATTGTATTTCTCAATAGAGAACTAGACGAAAAATTTTATATGATCCAACCAGAAGGTTTTGAGATTATAGGTGAAGAGCAAAAAATTTGCTGCCTCAAACGCTCAATATATGGCTTGAAACAATCGTCTAGACAATGATATTTAAAATTTCATAAGGCGATTATCTCGTATAGTTTCGAGATGATCGAAGAGGACCACTGTGTGTATATCAAGCGAGTGGGAGACAAATTTCTCATTTTGTCGTTTTATGTTGATGACATATTAATAGTTGGAAATAACGTGGAGTTAATCAATGCCAACAAGGGATGACTATCTTCTGTCTTTGAGATGAAAGATATGGGTGAAGCGAGCTATGTGCTCGGAGTAAAAATTATGCGGAATCGTTCAGAAAGATGACTGAATTTATCTCAAGAACATATATTAATAAGATTTTGAAGTATTTCCAAATGCACAATTCAAAGCCCATTGATACTCCCCTTGATAGAGGGCGTGCCCTTAGTGTTTGCCAATGCCCCAAAAATGATGAAGAAAAGGAAGGAATGTCCAGAGTGCCATATACCGATGCGATTAGAAGTCTAATGCATGCCATGTTATGTACTTGGCCAGACATTAGCTTAGCAGTAAGTTTAGTTAGCCGTTATCGGAGTAACCCAGGTCCCGCACATTGAAAAGCTGTCAAAATAATTTTTCGATATTTACGAGGGATGTAAAATTATGCATTACATTATAAGAAAAGCGACTTGAGACTTATCAGCTACAATGATGTGGATTGGGCCGGTGACCGAGATGAGCACAAGTCCACTTCAGACTTCAAATTCTTATTAGTTGGTGGAGCTATCTCGTAGTGTAGCAAAAAATAGTCTTGCATTGCCCTGTCCACAATAGAGGCCGAATATGTGACTTGTTCTACTGCGAGTCAGGAGGCAGTATGGATATGAAATTTTCTGCAGCGATTAACAATCACACCTCATAGAGATGAGAGTGTATTGTTGTATGTAAACATCACGTTGGCATTGGCCTTCGCCAAAGATCCTAAATATCATGACAGAACAAAGCATATCGATATTCATTACCACTACATCAGGGATCTACTGGGAAGAGGGTTAGTGGTGCTTCGATAGATCAGTTATGCGCGAATGATAGCTGATCCACTAACAAAGTAGATAGCCATAGAAAGTTTTGTTACCCATTTTGGGTCTATGGGTCTTTGTAAATTGTAAATTATTATAGTTTACAATGTTCGACATCATTAAAGTTGGTTTGTTATTCAATAATATTTACTTGAATGATTGATTACTTTGCACATTGTAAGAGTGTCACCAGGCTTGAACCAACCCCCTCACACGGGTGGTTCACCTTTAACGCTTATAGATAGCGAGCAAAGATTAGGCATTTGATATTGTGACGCCGTGGAAGTCAAGGAGCGAGCACAATATCCCAAGTAATATTAATATGCCGCCTTGGCCGAGGCCAAGATGAGATCCGACTCAGATCGATCACGTGGATCTAGATACAATCCTGTGGAGCCTATAAAATGTGGATACTTGAGTCGCAAGAAGGTGCTCAAGAGGAGTGACTGGTTTGTGAGATTCTGATCAATTGCGTAGGTCGCATCTAGATTTGTCTGTGCGGTATTTTTATAATATCTTATTGTGACACGCCCATGTAAATGGAAGAACACCGCAACATGCGTTTCATACCGCATGTGTAATATTCGACCGCACATGAGAATGATGAATGTATCCCTCTTCATCATTGTGTGAGCTCATGAATCACATCTGTGTGATTCCCGATGTACCCCTAGTGACCTACAATGCTGTGTCATGAAAAGGATACTTGATGTCGCTACCTTAGCATGTTATTTAGGGCGATGATTGATACCGTCCAGTAGAACATGTCTAGGAAAGTGGTCAAGATAAATTGGATTGGCATAAGCGGCATAGGGAAGTTATCTCACTATCTCACCATGCTTCGTTGCTTAGAGTCATGAGCGCTTAGCATTTGGGTTCGACACTGTCTGTTATGAGAGATCCGGAGTGTTGAATCAGGTGGATACTAAGTGCCTGAAGTACATACTGAAATTAATTGGGTGATCTGTTAGTAAGGTGACGACTTAACGGAACACTTGTTGGTTACTTGATAAATCTCACAGAGGTCACACGCTCTATTTTCTGTATGGCCGTTGAGATCATTTGCCATGAAAGGGAAGGATGTATACTGCTAGATCTAAATGGGCAAGTGAGATATGTTAATGGGCCCGTGCGTGAATGGGCCTGTGCCCATTTAGGTCGAGGCGCTGAGGTCCCCCCCGACGCTCGTAAGAGGTATTGGCCTCTTCCCAGCGGCTCTTGCCCCCCCCCCCCTCTCTCTCTCTCTCACTTTCTTATTTGTCCCTTGACCCCACAAAAAGGATAAAGGAAGCCACCGTCTTTTTCTCTTTGCTTAGAGCCAATCCATGATAATATATATAGGAGATGCCATTGGTTTATCATGTTCTGACGGGTTTTCAAAAGAAGAGGGGCCACTTTTGTAGTGAAAACTGAAAAGGCAGTGGTTTTCTTAGAAGAGCAAAGGAGAGGCACACGGGGAAGGCACATAAATGAGGTGAATCTCCGGTGTGTACCTGAGATTTTGGATCGGCACTGGTCGCGGAGAATTATCACGCGAGTCCTTAGATTTGGAGCGTAGAAGGAGCAATGCGACTGTGGTAACTGTCTTCTTATCTCGGTAGAAAAAAAAATTATTTTTACTTCCGTTGAGAGGTACGTCCTCAAAGTTAAATCTCTGTTATTTTATTATTGTTTTCTTGGGGGGGGGGGGAGTCCCAACAGTTCGTATTTATCTATTTGAATATAGGGAAGAAAAAGAAATTTCTAAGCTGACTATGTTTGATGGTTTTAAGCCATGGTTTGAATGTTCCAACTTCTGTAACTATGTTGTGTTGGTAGATACAATTCAGAAAGAAAGGCTATGAGTCACGCATCCTCAGATTATTATTAGCATGTTGTTGTCCGTCTTATCTCAGAATTCTTGTTTGGACTTCTTGCAAAATTTCACGGGAATAACGTGGGATGAAAAGTTTAAGGAAAATTGTGTCACCGCCTATATTCCCGGTAGCCTATTTTTCAGAAAAAATATGTTGCAAAATTTTAGGGGCCGGGCAGAGTATCTACTATATCATATGCCTATTTTTCGATCAGATAGCAATTTTTTTTTATCTTCCCATTGGCTTACAGCAGGTAAAGTAGAAATATTTGTTCAATCAATTCTAATAACATATATGAATTTTTTTTCTAATATTACTGTTAACCTAACAATAATATTAGGTTAATATTATTATTAACACACGTACGTGATGCTGGAGCCATCGCCGGACATGCACATGAGCAGCGAATAGGCCCTGGCTGGGCATCATCCGCCTATTTAGTTGAGTGCTGGCTAGAAATTGGGCGCTGCTTGGGCATCATCGCCTATGTTGGAGACATTGGATGGATATTAGGCGATGACAAGGTAACACGTGAGTGACCGGTCTTTTGCCAAACGTCGTGTGTGAGAGAGGGGAACAGAGTGAGAGTCAGATGTCGTGAGAGGGGAGAGTCAAACATCGTGTATGTGAGAGAGAGAGAGAGAGAGAGAGAGAGAGTCTAACATTGTGCATGTGTGTGAGAGAGATAGAGTGATACGCGAGAGGGAGAGAGGAACGTGAGTGAGAAAGAGAGGGATGAGAGAGAGAGAGAGAGTGACGTGAGAGAGAGAACACGACCATAGATAAAAATGTGAAAAGAGAGAGATATTTCTGATATTTTAACATTCATTATTATCAAATTAACTTAAAATCTATTAAATCACGTTGAATTAATAATTAATTAATTCACCTCTCAGATTAATTCTCCCCTTATCAAAATAAAAGTGAATTAACTCTGAAGTAAATTAATTAATTTGACTTATTCATCCTTTAATCTATTCCGCTGTCAAAACGGTGCTAAAAGAAAAAAATTTCAAACACTTGGGCAGCGTTGGTTATTTGAATTGTTTTTTTTTAATTATAAGATGTTTGGGTGTAATTTTTTATTTTTTTCTTAAAATAAAATTTAAGAATAGAGTGTCCACTAATACATTTTTGATAGGATTAATTTTTAGGATAAAATACTATCCTTTGTTAACTTGTCCATAATTAAAAACAACCCTAGTTTGTTTTTCTAAATAGTATTCAGGACTTATTCCACGGCTTCAATTCCAACTCGTGATGTCCCTTCTCTCTTCTTCTCCCTCTTCTACGTCATCCCTTCCAACATCGACGCCCATGTTTGCCACGACCTTTGACACCGCAACCCATGTTTCCTATTCCTCCTCTCCTTCCTCTCCCTCTACCTCTCCCTCCCCACAACCCACCACCCCCATCCTTTGTCTCCTTCCCCTCCCAGCAAGCTCTCCCCTCAAACCATCCCTCTACCGGGAAGCCACTCCTCTCCTTCCCCTCCCTACAAGTCCTCCCTGCAATCTAGTCTCCTCCGCGCTGGAACCTCCCCTCTTTCCTCTCCTTCCTCGTGCCGGAACCCTGCAAGTCACCCCCCTCTCTCTTCGCATGGGTTCCCCTCGACTGCTCTTTTCCTGCTATAGACGTCGACGCGTCCCTATCTCCGCATCACCAGCTACTACATTGGGAGTTTCTACGGTTCACCTCCGCATCACCTCCCACCAGTTTTGGACTTCAAACCGAAGAAATGGTCCAATATGGAGATTGCTCATCTCCAATGTGTGGATCAAGATTTGGGTCAGAGGTGTATTGTTTTAAAATTGAGTTCGGATTCGTGGATCCGACTAATTAATCTCCGACTCAGTTTTAAAATTAGATTTAAATTCTACTTAGATGGATTAAGACCTAAAACTATATCAAACTTACTTAACTGGACTCAACTCGTCGACCCGATCCACCTCCTGTCCGAGTTCAAGACTTATTTTATATATTTTTAATTTTTTATTATTAATTTAAAATTTTAATTTAACATATAAATAAATATAAAAATGAGTAATCATCCTTGAAATCATCTCTTATGATCTTATCATTTAATGATATTAACATAAGTTTTGAAAGTTGAAAATATCTACATTCTAAATTTTTTTTCTTTGCGCGTAGAAAGAAATAAAGAAAATCTAAGAGTTTAACATTACACTTGTTAAACTCTAGTCGTCTTTATGTGTTGAGTCTATTAGATGGTGCAAATCGGATTCAGAGGGGAGGTGAATGAATCTCCCTTTTAAAAATTTTGCCCAATTGAAACTGTCCTAATAAACTTTTGCGGAAATGAATTCTGATAAGATCAGCAAGACAGAAGCTCTATTGAGATTCACACTAGAACACTTGTCCAGAAGTTCTAATGTGATTCTCACTAGAGTACTTGGATAGCAGTGAGAAGATCTCCTCAGATGGCAACTTTGCTGAAACACTTGATAGTAGATATGATGCAGCCAATGCAATTTGAACGTAGAATTGATTAGGCTAGATCTATACAACAGAAACGAACCTAAGCATACATCTATCGATAATCAGAATTGCATTCAAATCAAACAAATCAATGCACAAGATAATTTTTAGGTGGTTCGGTCTTCCAGACCTACATCCACCCCACACTCAACCCGAGTGTGGATTCATGCTGACTCACAGCTTGAAACCGCTGGGCATCACAGCTTGCCTACATAAGCTGGGCATCACAGCTTGCCATCCGCTGAGCATCACAGCTTGCTATCCCGCTGAGCATCACAGCTTCCTGTCCAAGGTTACCACCTTGCCTGCTGAGCATCACAGCTTGCTCTGCTGACTCACAGCTTGAAGTTCAAAGATAAACGAAAAGAGCAAAGGAAAATATGAAGCAAAACCACAGCAACGGAAAGATGGAAATGAAATACAAAATGTAGCTCTCGCAGGAGCAAGTCTGGCTTGGATCTGATCCAAATGCCGGGAAGACAGATCTTCAACGATGGCTTCACACTCACGAACTCCTCACTCTCATTTTCTTTCTCTATATAGCTCTGATCACACACTGGCTCTCTCTTCCTTTCTTCTCGTTCTTCTTCTGCTTCTCAGACTTCGGCTCACTCTTCTCTTCTCTACTGCTCATTCTCTGATTCTGCCGTCCTCAATTTTCTACTTTTTTCTATATCTCCTTTGATTGCAGAAGAGGGGTTATATATATCTTCAGACCTGGGACCCACGAGCTCACACATTGGGAGTGTGGAGGGAACACTCCCGCTAAGAGAGTTCTGGAACCCCTTAGCTACGTGTCAGAATCTCGGCAGTGTAGCTGTCCACGTGGCAAGTTCACTGGCTCACTCATTATCTTGGATCACGTGCCAGCTTCCAATATTCTGGGAACACGTGCCTTCTTAGTTCGAGCTCACGAGTTCACTTTAACCTATCAGTTAGAAGTAATTAGTCATATGGTATAAATTGAAGTTTGCACTGACTTAATATGGTATATGCAAGGTATGCACAGACTTTGCTATGCATATAGGAGAATATGCACAGACCTCTTATGTGTTGAACCAAAGAGTGCATCGACCTGTTACAGTGTGTGCACAGACTTTCAGTATGCAAGATGACATATGTGCATCGACTTGGTTATGCTGAGTGTAAAACATGCACAGACTTGTTTATGTTGCAGGAAGACAACATGCACAGACCCATAATGTAGAGCAGTAAAACATGCACTAACTTGTGCTTGCAGTAAGAGCTGCACCGACTCGTGCTCGCAGTAAAAACTGCACCCACTCGTGCTCGCAGCAAAAACTGCACCGACTTGAGCTCGCATTAAACCTGCATCGACCTCAAGTACTCGCAGCAAAAGCTGCACCGACTAGTGTATAGCACTTAGCCAAAAACATGCACCGACTACGCATGCAGTTCCACAGAAGTTGCACAGACTCTAATATAAATGATGCAGAAAGTGCACTGACTTATTCATGCGTGATGACATAAAAGTGCACCGACCCTTGCATTTGCTTATGCACCAACAAGCATCGACCTGAGCGTAGTTGTATGAACAGTGATATGTACTGACCCTGACAAGCACCGATGTGTATATACCTTAGATAAAGCATGCTCCGTCTTCATATGTGCATGATGCAAGAGATGCACTGACTGTATGCAAGTATCATGCAGACTAGATTTATATGCAGAAGAAGAGCATGCACTGACCTTAGATGTCGGGCTACAGGAACATGCACCGACTCAATATGCATTAGGCAAAAGTGCACAGACCTCTATACGTAACATGTGTGAGTATGCACATACCTCTATATGTACCGGTTGCAACTAGCATCGACCTTATGACAATGCACACCTGACTAGCACCGACCTTTATATGCTCACATACAACCATGCATCGACCCAGTAACATGTACAGACCTTAAACATATTAGGCTAAACGTGCATCGACCTTAACCTGCCTTAACATGAGAGGTGTATCAACCTCAACTAGAGTACTGCAAGACATACTGTATTCAATAAGCACATATGGAATCATAGAAACATTATGGAATCAAACATATGAGTCATAGTGTTTGGCATCATCAAAACACAACATCCAACATTATGAGACGACATGCAGATCATAAAAGAAAAAGAAAAATTATGGAGTCCACAACTATAAGTGCAGAGACAAATTGGTGGCCGTGTGTCATCAAAACCGATAGCCTTCGAGTCAAATTTTCCTTCTCTTTCTTTATTGCCCGTTGAGCTAAGTTTAAGTTTCAAATTTAAAAGAGAAGATATCAACTACTATCAAATAACGCACTTGGTTATCTCCTTCTTATCCATGGAATAAGATTTCAAACTTCAAAGGGAAGACTCACTTTTTCTCTGCTTTATCACAAAGTTGTCGTGACCCATTAGCTGAATAGGTACATAATATTTATGTAAATAAATTTAATTTTACGAATCATAGGTCAATCTCAACAATTAAATAATTATTGACCTATGACCCCACTCATCTATTCGTGATCAAAGCCCGAACCGGATTTTAAAACATTATTCAGATCACAGTTCATCGTATCAGATTCAAAATGTAAGTGGTAATGTCACGACCATCACAAGTCATGGCAGAGAAGAAAATGGGTTAAGCCACCGGGACGGAGACTGCTCATCTCTACCTCGCCGTAACCCCCATCCTACCACACAATCATTTTTAAGCCAATTTCAGAGGAAGTGGATCCTCATGGAAACTAATCCTTGATAGCCTGTTTTTCAAAGTTTTGCTATTTAACATGTTTTTGCAACGAGCAAACCCTGAAATTGATCACATATGTATACACGAATCCAACGTAACTTTTATTAAAACCAACTATTTATTTGGAACAATCGACAGCCCCAAGTGAGCTTGTTTCCTCGATCATGTGAAGTGAGGTGATGGATTGACCGGTTGGCCTCCTATCCCCCCCCCTCCCGCCCCCAAGCCGCTGAGCCGGGCTAACTCGGTGACCCAGCGGTTCAATCGCCACGCGGGTACCGATACTGTCCATACAAACAGGAGTGAAGAAAAATCACAAAATTTCCCTTTTTTTTTTTTTTTTGCCACT
The DNA here is from genome assembly GCA_022559845.1 of Amorphophallus konjac. Lineage (NCBI taxonomy): Eukaryota > Viridiplantae > Streptophyta > Magnoliopsida > Alismatales > Araceae > Amorphophallus > Amorphophallus konjac. Next base: position 145,360,389 of record CM040121.1, read on the forward strand.
GCAGTGCTGCAACAGCAGTAGCAGGCCCTCTCTCTCTCTCTCTCTCTCTCTCTCTCTCTCCAGATACTTCCTCTGCAGTCTACATGGGCTTCCCTCCATCGATTCTCCCTTCCGTTCCTCTTCATCAAAACCCTCCTTTCACCCCGGGAAACCATCCAACACTCACCCTTCACCCATACCCAGAAGAAGTGGCCGCTGGAGTAGTCCCAGGCCCTCCCCTTCGCTCCTTCCGTTGGCCTCTCAACTAGAAGCGGTAGTGATTTTGATACTATTCCGTTGTGCTCTGACTCTCTGAGATGTTTCACCGGAGGGAGCTGGGCCAACTCATGCACCCTCCCTCGCTGACAAGTCCCCGTGCTTAGGGTCTCCTGGTTGGGTCTTGGGTTTTCCCTTGCTTATTTTTTGTTTGTTTGTTTGTTTCTTTTCCTCATTCTTGGTTTGGCGTGTGGGGTTTGCTCATGGATGTGGCGATGCTCGAAGTGGAGGAGCAGCCTCAGATGGAGCTGCAACTGCCGGAGCGCATGGGGGATGGGGACGGTGATATGGCGGGGGTCCCCTTGGTCGGGAACGAGGTGGTCTCGGATGGTATGGAGGGAACGGGCCCGCTGGTGGGGGACGCTGGCCATGCGGAGATGAGACGGCCCAACCAGTTGACCCTCTCTTTTCAGGGCCAAGTTTTTGTGTTTGACTCTGTCTCCACTGAGAAGGTCCAAAGGCCTTTCCTGAATTCCTCGGTTGTTCGTAATTTGTGGTAGAAATTTCCATATTCTGCTTCTGTCGTTCACTATTATGATTTAGCAGCTGAATAATATTTAGTTAGACAATGTGATTATACCCGTCTGCCTCTTTTTTCAACTAAATTTTCATGTAGATTGTTCTGCCCTTTTTAAGAACTTGTTACTTGGAAGTGTGTGTGTATCATTTTGATGTACATCTTACGATCAATTACCTACCTTCAGCAGGTAGTCTTGTTGTTCCTTCAACGTACTTTAGGTTTTCAAATTTCTATGGTGAAATCAGGTTTTCTTGCAGGTGCAATCAGTGTTATTATTTTTGGGTGGACAGGAATTACCTCGGGAAGCAGAAACTGTACTTTTTCATCAGAATCGTTGGGTATGATTGTTTGACTGACCTTTATGAGCTTCTTGTAATTGGTGTATATCCCATCTGACTCATTATCATAAGCATCATCATTTTCTTTGTTACTTCAATTTCTTTATTCTAATGCTTTCCAGGTTTTGGATGATGTCCCACGATCCTTAAACAACAGTGATAGACAAGCATCTTTGATGAGGTTCAGAGAGAAGAGAAAAGATCGATATTTTGAGAAGAAAATACGGTATCATGTACGAAAAGAGGTTGCTCAAAGGTATCAACACTCCTTTTCTCTCAATCCACAATTTGTAATAGGAATTGTTTCAAGTGGTGAGCACAAAAGAAACTTAAAGCCAATCTGGGGCGGAAATGGTGAGGAGTGGCTCCTGGATGCCATGTGTTCTCTGGGGTTGCCTAATCCCAGCCATGGTTATTATCGACACATACAGAAGAAGTGGAGATTGTGCATGTGTTTGAACTGACTATGGCTGTCCTTTCAATAATGATCTGTGACCAGTAAGTGTTCACAAGGATGCGAACTGCTAACTGAAATTTGATTCAGATTTAGTCTGCTGCTTCAATGAACAGATTTTGGTATTATCCTGAAAGGCCCAAAGAGGATAATAAGAATTGAATGTCCTATAACAAAAAGTAAGGTAAACAAATAGGCTCAGTAATTTTCACCTTTGTTGTTCTTTTGAACACTGAACCTTGAAAATGTTGTGTGGAGATAGGCATAGAGAATCTTATGGAAATGTAAAGAAGGAACGCATTGTTACAAGCACATTTGCTTTTCCATATGTAAGTTTAGGTTATTCCACCATGCTGGTTTACATGCTGACGAAATATTATATATCCACATTAGAAAAATAATTCTCTGGTGTTCCTTTTTTTGTTTGGTATTTAGAAAAAAATTCTCGTCTTTGAATGGGATAAACGATCTAAGTGTAGGCTGGCTTTACATATTTAGGTCTTGGTAATTTAATGACCTTTCCACCCTAGAAAATTCATTCATCAGTGTATCGCACTTGGCATTCAGACTATGTTTCAGCTCTTTCAGCAAAATTATGAATTGTGTGTTGGCTATTAATTTATTTCATGGGCTAGTTATGTCTTGTTTTGAAAAAAATATAAATCATGGGGTTGGTAAAGTGGAAAGGAAATGCAATACAAACAGGGATTTGGGTGTGGGTGGTGGTGGTGGGGGGTCATGCCATTATTTGATAAAAAAGAAACTGAGTGGTGTATGCTGGTTATTGGTTGCTTGTCCTAGCCTAGTTATTGATTGTGATAGATGTTTTTCTTTATGGTTTTCTTGAAGGTTCTGTCTTCCGGCTGTTAGTTCACCTTTATAATCTTTCTATTACATTTTCTCCCACAAAAATGAAGCTGTGTTATAACCGGATTCTAAGTTCTGAAGTTGTCTTGTCTGCTCCCCACCATGTGTAGAGTGAACTAGATTTCAACTTAGTAGGTGTTGAATCGAGTATGTTTCAGGTGGTTCACAGTGAAGCTGAGTGAGAGCAATTTATGTGTTTATATTTGTATTATCATTAGATTATGCTTCGCTTCTTTAGCTGACAGCTGTCTTGGAGCATTGTTCCCCAACCTGTATCGAATCATGGCAAACCTGAGCCATGATCCAGCGTGGATCTTTCTGACAGCTATTAATTATTTAAATAATAGTAAAATATTCAGAAATTAGTTTAATTTTTTTAAATTAAAAGTTTATAACAATGTTATAATGATATAAGTAACATTAGGCATGGATCTTGCATTGCATGGATGAAGAGAATGACACTCTATTTTTCGAGTTTATTGATTTATTGATTATCTAAATAATGATATAATGTTCAAAAATTAGTTAAAAATGAAAACTAGACTAAATAATTCATGCATACTTTAGATTGACGAAATAGTAGTTCTATGAGTTAAAATATAGGGTAAATGGTCCAAACATTGCAATTTCTTTTGATTTTACCAAAAAAATCAAAAAATAACCTCAAAAATGGGACTCGGCTGAGCCGGCCTGTTGGGCTGACTTGTACCGGATTAGGTGGGTTCCAAGTTGGGGAGATCACCGATCCGGCGAACCCTGCCTATGAGAAGGTCTGATTCCATATTAAATTTGCCTTTTACTCTGTCTGTTCAGAATCTTTCTTAAGTCTATGGAAGCTCATGAGAATTACTCTGGTTATTTCAGCTTCAATTGTTCAAGTAATTTTTTTTTTGGAAAGTGGATGGTACCACTGATTTGTTAAAAGAAAAAAAGGGGATGTACAAGTATAGTCAATCAATTCCCAAAAAAATCTCTATACAAAAGGCCACACTAAAGCAGTGTGGAGCACTCTAACCCTCCAAAGAGTAGACTTTTGGGAATTCACGTTACGAAGGAGCTCAGCCCATCCTCTCACCCTATCACAAAAAAAGAGACAACAGTATCATCCGCTCTAGTCTCCCTCTTGAAAATCCGATTGTTCCGTTACCCTTACAACGTCCACAATGTGACATGGAGCATGATCCACCATATCGTCTTGCCACCCTCGAGGGGCCAGCTTCTACCCCAATGTTGAATAAGGTAGTGCACCTCTCTCTGTCGATCGATGACGGTGTGTGTCCTCCTAGCAAGCTCCTTCCACACCCCCTGTGAGTAGGTGGTCCAGGGCCTCGTTATCCTCTCTACACAAGTAGCAAGTCGGCTGGATACCCAGAAGGAAGCGAAGCAGTCTGTTCCGAGTAGTTAACCTCCCATGGGAGATCCTCCAAGATAGGAGCTTCACATTCAGCGGGCTCTTCGGTCTCTAGATCTGAGAGAAAAGGATATGGCGAGCACCTCCATCTGATGTAAAGGTGTAAGCAGATCTAACCGAAAAAGTACTCTCCCTTTCCCACCTTTAAGTCCACTCATCCTCTTTGTTAGACTGAGGATGAAAGTGTAGGAGGAAAGAAAGATGATCCTAGAGCTACTCCATCTCCTCTGACCTGAGACCCTTTCTGAAAGTCGGTGCCCCGAGAAAGGTGGGAATCGAAAGCCTGAGAGACCGACCCTAGAGGGTCTGCTAAAATTGCAAAGAGGCTGGGGAGCGAAGCCTCTAAGTGAAGTCTTCGCATCATTTGTCCTTCCAGGCATTGTTGTCAAGGCGACAAGGCGACCAAGGCGACCTTGGGGTCCTCGAGTGCCTAAGCGCTTAGGCGCCTGCCTAAGCGGCGCTTAGGCGTCAAGTTCATAAAAAATATCATCATTAATATGTACGTAATTTTTTATATATAAATTAATCATGATTATTACAAATATGGGAGACAACACTAGTATGAACATAGAAATAAAATTAATAGAAATGACATTGCAATAAAATATTAAAATTTATTTTGAGATAAAATTAACAATAAAAATTGGACTTTCAGAATAAATAAAATACTAACTTGATGTTTGCCAATTTCTTCCAAAAATATGCAAATCATACTCGAAACAACATACATATAATATAAAGCAGATACGAAAGAAAAAGACATCTTCCATTATCACATACAATCAATAATAAAGTAAACAAACACATAACTAGGGAAGTACCATAGATGACCACTGTAAAAAAAATAAGACACAAAATTTAAATTAAAATTTAAAATACTTTATTAACAAATTAACCCCATTATTAATTGAAAAGGGGAGAAGGCAGGATAGAGAGAGAGGGACTGAGAGAGATAGTTGCGAACTATGTGTGTGTGAGAGAGAGAGAGGAGGAAGGGTGGGGGAAAGAGAGAGAAGGGGGCAAGGGGAGAGAAGAGATAGACAGACAGAGAGAGGGGGCAGGAGAGAGAGAGAGGGTGGGTCTCACTATGAGTGTGGGAGAGAAATAGAGAGAGAGTGTTAGAGTGTGGAGCCCGAACTCGCCATCGTGCGCCCTCGCACGCGGATCGACCTGCGCGGTCAGGTCGCCAGGTTCGACCTGCCCGGTCAGGTCATGGGGGTCAAGGGGGCAGCGCCCCTTGCGGGGGATTCTGGGGGCGGAGCCCCCCGAAGAAAATTTCTGTTTATAACAGGGGAGAAGAGGGAGAGAGAGACGAAGATAGAAGGGGGCATCCTAGGTGCCGCTTTGGGCGTCTTGGCCTGTCTTTTTCAAGCCCAACAAGGCGTGAGCTCGCCTAGCCTTAAGCGGCGCCTAGGCGGGTGCCTTGACAACTATGCTTCCAGAGAAGGCTTCTGTTGCCTTTTCTTAGTCGGACTCGGACACCGGAGGCGATAACATCCCCGCAGGTCAATGTATCACGCTGAAGCGATGAAGTCTTGTGCTGTGGAGTGGGTGCCAAATCCTAGACTTCTCCCTACCATGGTACCTCTACTTGATCACCTGCGCCCATAGCCCATCCTCTCCCACCCCCAACCTCCACAACCATTTTCACAAGAGAACTAAGTTGAAGTCCTTGACAACCTTGATCCCCAGGCCTCCCTCTTCCCTGCTAGTGGCTATCCTCCCCCAAGCTATATCATGCCATCCCTTGCATCTCCCTCCACTACCATGCCAAAAGAACCTACTCTGAATAGAATCAATCTTCTTCGCCACTGTCTTCGGAATCCAGAATATGGAAAGAAAATAAATAGGAAGACTATTCAACACTGATCTGCATAGGACTAATTTGTCTCTATAAGATAACACCATAGTCTTCCAAACAGCCAATCTGGACTTGTATCTCTGAATAATAAGAAGCCAATCTGCATAATGAAGAGAGCTCGGGGTAAACGGGAGACCCAGGTAGAAAATGGGAAACCTATATAGTCAGAGGTGAGAGGCGACTGAGGTGACCAAGAGGTCGCCTCATGCCTCAAGCGCCTGGGCGATGGCCTAGGCATTTAAGGTGATATTTTATTAAAATAATATATATAATTCAAAAATATAAATATGTGTAAATATCACAAAAAATGCATACATAAAATCAATAAATTTTTAAATTCATTTATTCCTAAAATCTAATAAATTTAAATAAAATTAACAACAAATGTAGACAAAAAATCAAACGCGCTGGGGTGTGTGGAGGTGGGCCAGGCCCATGAGACCGGATTGAGGCGATTGAGGCGGAAATGAGGCGACTTGTGGCCGCCTCCTTCGCCTCATCGCCTAGGCGATTGCCTCAACTGCCTTTGATAATATAGGGAACTCCAATCTTACACCCCAAAATGCAAGTCACCCTCTGGAGAGGCTAATCCTTCAAGTTAACCCTACTAACAATCTCTTATAGAAGGTTACTTTAAGTCTAGTGACCTCCTCCAACAATGCCAGTAGGAGCCTTGTTACATAAAGTTGCTGCTCACCCTCAGTCAAGAACAAGATGGTGTCATCTGCATACTGCAAGTAAGTGAAGGACCCTCTCCATCTACCTCAAAACCCCTAATCAGATCAGCAATCTCAGCTCTCAACCACACTCTGCTCAAAACACTAGCCTGATCGAGCCCCTACCATTGCAGAACCAAGAGGACAGCTTCCCGTTGATGAGGATCGCAAAGGAAGCATAAGTAATACAAGTCCTAACTTAGTCAATCCTTCTCTCCCCAAAGTCCATCTGCTCCAACACATCAAAAAGGCACTGCCAATTAACCCTATCTCAAGCCTTCTCAAAATCTAACTTCAAGACAACCCCTTTCTTCTTTTGTGACTTCATATCAAATGAGCACTCATGGGTCACCAAGAAGTTATCTTGAATGTCTCCCCCTGATGAAGGCTCCTTGGAAGCTGGTGACTAGTCTGTCCATAACCCTGACCATTCTCCTTGCTAGTAATTTAATGATGATCTTGTAGGTACCATTCAACAAGCTAATGAGTCTGAAGTACTGAAAGTCTTGAGCACCTGCCTTCTTAGGGATAAGAGCCAGGAGGGTTTTATTGATACCCCCCAAATGTGCCCTCCCCTCTTGGAACTCCCTCACAGCTACCACTAGGTCACCTTTGATGACATCCCTACACTTCTGGTAGAAGGCCAACGGAAAATCATCTGGCTCTGGAGCTCTGTCCCCTGCAAGAGAAAAGGTAGCCTGATGGACCTCCTCCTCTGAAAAACTTTGGGAGATAGTATCCCTCTCCTCTGGGGAGAGGCAGGGCAGAAGGTTATCTACAGTCCTTGGCTTACAATAGTCATCTTTAGTGAATAATCTGGAGTAAAAGTCTCTCACCGAGCCCCTAATATCCCCATCAGAAAAAAAGGAAAGGTCACCCACCGTGATGCTAGTAATGGTGTTAACCCTCCTCTTTCCTAAAGCGATACGTTGGAAATAGGATGTATTCCTATTTCCTTTTTTGATCCACTTGTCTCTCTATCTCTACCTCCAGTAGATCTCCCTAGATGGGAACTCATCAAACTAGACTCTCAGTGTGTCTCTAAGACCTGTCATCATCATCCATAGGACCTGCCTCCTCTAGACAATCAATGTCCTCAATCTACTGAAGAATTTTGTCCTTCATTGCCCTCCCTGGAAAGATTTTACTAGCTCCCCAAGACTGGAGCACTTGAGCTGTATGCTTCAATCTTCTCACCAAAGTAGCCATAGCAGAGGTATCTACTCCCTATTCATTCCTAGTACTTGTGACAGTCTTCATAAAATTAGCCTCTCTAAACCAAAACTTCTCAAGCCTGAAATTGTAACTCCTATCATGCCCATGGTTGGTCTTCAGCAGGATGGGTTTATAGTCCGAAACATATCTAGCCAGAGGTAGCACCTGCACATAAGGAAAATTGTCCTCTCAATCAACAGAAATCAAGAACCTGTCCAACCTCGAGCAAGAAGGATATGTTTGTAGGTTCGACCAAGTGAATCGACCACGGGCCATGCTAATGTCTACCAACGCTACCTCCTGGATGAAGTCGGTGAAGTCCTACATGTTTCTTGAATACATATTATACCTTGTCCTCGCCCACGGCACAGTCACCGCATTGAAATCTCTTCCAACACACCAAGGCCTTCCGAAGGAAAGGTGATGGCGAATCAAGTCATCTCACAGAAGTCACTTCTCCTCTCTAGATTGAGGTCCATACACCCCATTGAAGTCTCAAGAGAAGCCATCCCTTGCATTTATGAAATGTAAAGAGATGGCCCATCTGCCAACCTGTCTATCTTGAACCACCTCCTCCACCTCGTAAGGGTTCTAGAGGATCATAATCTCTCCATACTTGCCCATTACCGGGGAAGCAACCCCAAAGGAAAGTCTAGCACCTCCGATCTTCTTGATAAGGATATCACCATCCCTCTCACACTTAGTCTCCTAGATGCAGAGGATATCAATTTTGCATCTTCTGATCAACTCCCTCACCGTCTTATTCTTCTCCCCCCCTAATCTCCTCACATTCCATGAGACAATCCTCATTAAGAACTTGAAATGTCCCTTTCCTCCCCATCCTCCTCTCCTTCTGTCTCCTGCCTCACTTGAGATCTCTCTCCCCCCCATATGCTCACACACCATCTCTTACTAATTTTATAGAAGGCTCCCCTAATGTCTACTTCCGCGGTCATGAAGGAGATGCCTACCTTGTCCGCCAACTCCCTCACATGCTCTCGTGATTTATTTTCCACTACCCTCAGCATTTCTCTCACCTCCTCCCTCCCCAACATACTTCTGCCTCTCGGCGTCTCCCCCTCAGGCTGCGGCCCTACACCCCCTCCGCCCTCCTCGTCCTCCAACAGCAACTTCAGCCCATCCAGAAAGCATGTTGCCTCTCCCGGTGTCTCCGGGATCTCCTCAACCTCCCCCAGAATCTCCTTCCCAGCTTCTAGAGAGGGACCCAGCTCTACAGAAGCCCTAGACATCTGAACCAGCATCAGAGAGCCCTATCGGTCCACCATGGCCTTGACGGCCTGCTCTCCTATCAACGTTGGTAGGATGGCCTTCTGCGATCAGATCATTGGCCCATGCAACTCCCGCCCAGGCAACGCCAGCACCTTGTTGGCTCCATCCAGCGGTTGGACATCACTGTTGCTACCGATTGCCTCTAGCAGATAGATCACGGGAAGCAAGGCCGACAATAATGCAGCCCACTGGGACTCACTCCCTTGAGATCGATGAAGCGGCCCAAGCATGGCTGCAATTGCTCGCTAGGAAGGGGGAGACAAGGGCGGGGGCTCCTGGCCCTTTGACTTGCTGGATGAAGCACTCGCACCTGTGCAGACGTCGGTGAGATTGAGTGCAGCTTCAAGCGTTCGCCCAGGACGTCACAACGACCTTGCGGAGGAGAAGCCACTGCCCGCGAACATCGGGGAGGGCTGCCGTCGACCGTCGGAGCTTTGCCCTTCATCGGACACCACTCACTGGGGTCAGAGTTCAGGACCACGGCGGAAAGAAGGGACTTGCCAATCGCTGAACTCGGGTGGGGAAGAAGAGGCTTATTGGGTTCGCAAGACCCGATGTGTACCGTTCTCCGGGATCTGCTGGGTAAGTCACGGGTAAACCCATCCAGATCTGGGTTAACGGGTACCCGCACCCTACTAGGAGCCCATTCGACGTGCCCATGGTCCAAAAGCCCATTCGATGCGCCCAAGGGCAGGTGATTTGAAAAACGAATGCTGGGGGCCCCGCGGCAGACCCCCCCTTTGTCTTCAACCTCTCCCTCCGAACGGTGTTGTTCTAGATTCCCCTGGGTGAGCCTACGCCGCCATTATTCCACCGGCCGGATCTCCACCCTGATGATGAAGTCTGCCCCTCCGAATGACGGGGAGATAACCAACGGCACCTCCACCGCTGTAGCCATCCATATTGTTGCCTCCACCGCTGACAGGCTTCTGGCCGGTACAAAGGAGCAGCTCTCCGGTTTGACCTTCCCCAACCGGTTCAGGATATAGGCAATCCCCTGCTCGTGGCAGAACATGATGGGATGGTTGATGAGCTTCACATGAATGCCAAACTCTCTCGGGTTCAGATACGTGCCCATGTTGAGGGTCCACGGCAAGACACGGACGGCAACACCATTCGCCACCAAGACACCAAGTTCCGCCACCTCATGCGCCACCCTCCTCAGCAGGCCCGATTGCAAGCAGACCTGAGATAAGAGTCTGCCGGACGTCCCAGGCCCCCTACTCCCCCCACCAGGTGTTCAAAACGCCCTCGGACCTTCCGGCTCCACCACATCATCCAACGGTGAGAGGAAGAGACACCAGTTCAGCCATTCGAAATGGCCGACGAGCAGATCCGGGGGGATGGCCCCTATCTCCAAGCAGCTCCTCTCTCCCCTCAGCGGACCTGTACCCCTGACCACCTTCGCATAAGACCTCCGAAGGCCTCCCTTCTTCCCACCACCGTTGACCTGCCTCCCACGAGGGGTCGATATCCTGCAGGCTTGCTGCAGATGTACCGGTTGCCGGCAGTGGAAACAAACAGGTGGTTGGCTGTGCCAACTCCTATCGCCTCCCTGGCCAGCAAATGGTGACTGGAGAGAGCCTCCCCCTCCCGACTGGGGCCACCCCCCCGCCGCATCTCCAACGCACGACCCTCTCACGGGAAAACACCTAGAGCTTCTCTTTCTAGAGAAGTCTAGAGAGAGAGGAGTTTTGACAGTCCCTCAATTGTTCAACTGATTAGATAATTTTCCTATTTGCCACATGTTATTATAAGACTTTTGATAAACATCTCCCATGTCCAATGTTACCTTGGCCAGGTATTTGGCAGAACTGTGTAGATTGTTGACATTAGTCTGGTAGCCAGTCAAAAGATTTTGTCAAATCCTTGGATTCTTGTTTGCAATGTCAACGATAATTTTATCGAAGGATGAAAAGGTGGGTTTTCAATTTAAAATGTCTCTTCTGGAAAACCAAGTGTCGTGCAGAAAATATGCAACTATGCTGTTGGTGTATTTGCATATGCTTACCATGTAGAGATCCAGAGATAGGGACTAGAGGGGCAAATGCTAGTCTTTCAATAGCTTAAATTTCATATATAGGTAGCCAAGATTGTCTTCTCTACTGTGTACAACGATATAAATCTCTTCACCCAAAAAAGGAAAGAAAAAATAAATCTCTTATTGCTGGTTGGTGCACGTAACTATTTGCTCTCTGGTTCGTGCTGGATGATATTGCAGATAGTTTCCTTTTGAAGGTTTTGATTCCTTAGGCTATGTGGATCCCTTTTCTTCCCCTCTGTTTTCTTTAGAGATATTTGGCAGATGTTAACACTATGATTCCTATCCTCTACAAAGAAATCTCTCTCTCTCTCTCTCTCTCTATGTGCGTTTGTGTATCTGTTTGTGTCTTGCCATTATTCAGATTTGAATAATTAATTATCATGGCCATTATATTTCTTGATTTTAAATTATTAATATCTTTACCAGCAAGTTGTAGGGGGATTAAAAAATGATTAAGTTGAAACTTATGTTTCTTGTGAGATGAGTCTCTATTTACTGAGTCATTTCTGCTCCTCCGTCAGATTTCAAAAGTCTTTCTTTAAGATCATGTATATATTTCAATTGCTTTAACTTGACCATACTTGTTCTCCAGGATGCAGCGGAAGAAAGGTCAATTTGTATCTTCTAAGCTCAGCTCTGAGGATGTGTCATCTACTCCAACAATTTCCAATCTTGCACAGGGGACCTGCCTGGAGCATGTTCATCAAGAAATTTTGTGAGTTCCCCTTCCTCTGTTTATTTTATTTTATATTATGATTTTCTCTCTTTTTTTGCATGTCTTCTTATGGATCCTGTTGATTTCTGCAGTTGCCAGCATTGTGGATGTAGTCAAAGCTCCACTCCGCTGATGCGTCGTGGACCAGATGGTCCAAAGTCTTTATGCAATGCATGCGGGCTAATGTGGGCAACTAAGGTTTGTGCATCCTTGTAGCAGATGTTACTTCCCATTCTCATTTTCATTTTAATCTTTGGATTGATTGCTATGGAAAAAAGTTTCATAAATCAATCAGTTAATATACTAGGAGAGGAGAATAGTGAAGATGGATGTGGTGGAGTGCTAGTATGCATATGTTTGCATCAACTTGCTATCAAAACTTGAAATATTTTATTTAATTACAATAAGTATACTTTTTAGTATTCATTTCGAAAAAAAGTATACTTCTTAATATGTTCACTTTGATGGGACTTACATAAATCATTGGTGATGTACTTGGAGGGCAAGGATCTGATGAAAATGTAAAGGATTACCAGGATGTATATAGTTGCATCAGCTTGCTATCAAAACAAATTTCTTTTGCATCAACTAGGATGCATATAATGATATATTAGTCCTGGATGGAGATAGTTGCTCCTTAAAACACTTGCATATCCTTAGTGTTGCTAAGACACTATTAAAATTTTTCTATTGAAAACTTGATAATTGCATTCTATCTATTAATTTTTTCAAAGTAATCTTTTCATAAAAAATATGTGGGTGTTGACCTTTGTTGAAGATTAGATAATTCTATTCTCCCATTTAAAACCAGTGACCCAATGAGTAAATATTCTGACATCTAGGCTTCATATTTGTTTGGTGAACGTGGTTGATCATATTTCACGATTAGTTTTTGATGGTTTTGTTCTCTCCCCGTTGGGTAGGACTGTTGCACTGTCCACATTTACATGCCTAGAATGAGGTCTTCCAGCTTCTGTTCTGCAATAAATTGATGATCGCTTGGGGAAAGAGGGCCATGTGATGGGGGTTCAGACCAGAACTCGCCTCTTGGGTGACAGGATGCTCCTGGGGGGTGGGGGGGGCGACTCTAGTATGGTGAGAGGCTCGCTGGAGTTTGCCTCTGGTGTGAACAAAGGGGCACTAGGAGGGAGCATTCATGCTCGCCGCTAGCATTTCCTGCGTCTGGAGGCATTGCGGCCAACCTTATTCAGGTGTGGCCGAAGGGGCCACCTGCAAGGCGACGGCAGGGGGAGGTTGTGTACGGGGAGTCACCAGGAACATCCAAGGGTTCATGGGGTCGAGAGGCTTAGGTAGAAGTTTGTATGCTGAAGTCCTCCGCAGCGGACTACCAACCAAGAGAATGGGAGAGAACAGGGGATGTGTGTCGAGGTGTTAGTATGCCAGCTTGTCTGCTTCACAGTCGGTTGACATGGCTGAATCGTTGCCTTTGGGTGACCTTGCTGCAAGGGGACATGGAAGGGCCGAAAGTTGAAGATTTGCAGGAAAGGGGAGGTAGCAATGAAGGGCGGTGGGAGATCTGCCAACTGTGCAAGGGGGGTTTTTTGACGGTCAACCCAAGCATGGAGGAGGTGGAGTTGGTGGCTGTGATGGGCTTCCTGTGGGTGGAGGGGGTTCTGCTCAAGATGGCTAGATGGGAGGTCACCTGTGGGACGTATTTGGACCCTAGGGAGCTCTGGTTCCCCATCTGACTTATCGGGGCACCCCTCATCTTTTACGATGAGGTTGGGACCTCCCTCATAGTTCAACATTTTGGGGCGGTCATTGCCGGAACAGTCAGCGTGGTGGCAGGGGACCGGGCAACACTTGAGTTGACGATCTGGGTGACAAGTCCAAAGGACCTCCTGACAGCCATATTGGTGGAGGCCAGGGGGCTTTCAGTATCTGGCAAGGGTGTTGCTCTAGTCGGTAAAGGTTCAGGAGCCGCGGCTAGAGGAAGATGCGTACGGTGGACATGGGGATCGTGGCATGTGCGGAGGCTCCCGTGCATATTTGAATTTAAATTCAAACTGCCGGTTTTTGGTTCGGGTCGATGGGTGCAGACTTCAAGCAGGTTGGGATCGAATCTGAAAACTTATACCCCAAACTTACCCTGCATCCACTCGGACAAGGAGACCCGATCTCACGGGCATATCGGGTGCGGAAGACCCACAATTAGTCTTCTTCCCTGCTCGACACCCTTGAGCCAGTAACCTTCTCAGTCCCTGCAGGCGACCGTCATCCTTCTCGGTTGTGACGGCCCTGTCGGCCAACGGCATCCTCACTTCGACAATGGGTGACTTACAGAGGGGCGGCTGACACCCTCAATCCGATTGCCGTCATACATCCTGCAGGCGGCCGCTAGCCTCCCTGGCTGTCATAGTACTGTCGGCTAGAGGGATCATCCACCCAGCATTGGGCAGTTTATAGAGGGACGACCCATTGGAGTAGAGGTGGCACCCTTTTTGACGGGGGAGTCACTCGGACGTACTGGGTTGCAGGCACTCCCGGCAGGGCACTACCCTATGCATTAGGTCTGCCCAGCAGGACCCTCCTAAAAATAGGTGGGCAGAGTGCTATCCGGAAGTGAACTGTCGTCTGAGGCCATTGCCAGGCCACCAGTAGCGACGGAGACACTCAGAGCCAACCAGGATAGGGGTCAGCTTTAGAGGACCGTCCGCTCGCTCTGTCTACAGATACTCACGTCGGTAGACATCTACAGGAGACTGCTCCCCAACACCTAAACACAGAAGCCACCATTGGGGGCCATTGTAGCTGGGCCCTCTTGAGGATCTAGATGTTGGTGGGCTGCATTAGCGGCAGCTGTGGAGGGATCCCTTATGCCCTTGGACAACATGATACCATTTCACCTCTCATCAGGGAGGGAAGGACCACTCAAATGGCGGAGGGCGATGTCATCATCTCGGAGACTTCGAGGGGTGCTCGGAGGAGGGGCAATCAGTCAGAGAGGGGATGTCCGATATGGCCACACTGGGGAAAGAAGAGGTTAAGGAGATGGTGGGGGTAGTGGAAAGGATGACGGAGTTGCAGGTGAGGGAGTGGGTTGAGAGGGTGTGAATTTTCTTTGTAGGATTGGAAAAAGATCTCAAAAAGGTTTTCAACAAGGTACAAAAGAGGTGGCTCATAAGTATGGCGTGGGAAGCTAAAGAGGGGAAGTCTTACAAGGGGAAGGCAAGGGAGAGTGAGGGAGGAGAGGAGAGGAGTGAGAAGGAGGGGGAGGAAGGGGGGGGCAAGGACTTGTCACTGTGAGGATCGTTTCATGGAATGTGAGGGGGATTGTAGAAGTGAGAAAAGGAGGGCGGTGAAGAAGTTAGTCAAGAGGTGCAAGGTACACATTTTGTGCATTCAAGAATCCAAGTGTGAAGAGGATGGAGAGAATATTAATGAGAGAAATAGAGGGTGTTAGACTTTCCAAAGAAGTGGCGTCTCTGACAGAGGGGAAGTTTGGAGGCATCATCTCTTGTGAGGTAGGGGATGTAGTGGAGGATAGACAGGTTGGGAGAGGGGCTATTCCCTCCACTTCAAGAATGTCAAAGATAGTTTCTCTTGGGACTTCTTAGGGAGTATATAGACTGCAAGTAGAGAGGGAAAGAGGATCTTATGGGAGGAATTGTTGCAGTTCCATCATAGATCAGGCTGCCCATGGTGTGTGGGGGGTGACTTCAACGCAATTGTGGCACTGAATGAAAGGGCATGCAATCAACAACTGATTGGGGACATGGAAGACTTTATTGGATTCATTGGGGATGCAACACTGATTGACATTAGTATGTCTAACGGGCAATTTGGTCCAACATGAGGGCAGATCCTTCTTATTCGAGGTTGGGCAGGTTCTTTGTCTTTGTGGACTGGGAGGACCACTATCCACATGTGCAAGCATGATGCTTGGTTAGATTTGTTTCGGACCACAAACCTATATTGCTAAAGACTTCCAGAAGGCAAGTGAGAAGAAATAGTTTTAGATTGGAGAGATATCAATTCAGGGAAGCGGATTTCATGGACACGGTCGGAAGAGCATGGAATGTTCAGAGGCAAGAATAGTCTCCGCTGGCTAGATTGTTGGATAAATTGCAATTTGTGGCACTAGTGCTCAAGAGGTGGGGTGTAGGCAAGACTCTACTAGGAAAAGAGGCTAAGGACAGGATTTTGGAGCAACTTGAGGGACTTGATGGTTTGGAGGAGGTAGGGATGTTTGATGACTCTTGTAGACAACGCATGGACAATCTCAGGGTCTCAAGGTGGATTTTGATGAGATCCTTTTGAGGGAGGAGATCTACTAGAAGTAGAGATCCAGGGAGAAATGACTCAAGGAAGGGGATGGAAATACAACTTACTTTCAGAGGATTACATCAGGAAGAAGGAGAGTCAACTCAATTACCATCATTACAATTGGTGAGACATGCCTTGGAGTCTAAAGGTTTTAAAATTAGGAGGAGCAAGTCAGAGTTTATGTATTATAATTTTTGTAATGGGAGAGATACATGAAGACATGATTCTAATTGATGGACAACATTCCGAAAAGTAGTAGTTTTCGGTACTTAGGGTCTATCATACAAGAGAATGTGGAGATTTATGACGATGTTGCACATAGGATTAAAGTAGGCTGGTTAAAATGGAGAAGCGCATTAGGAGTCCTCTGTGATCGTCGTATGCCTGTGAAACTCAAAGGGAGGTTTTATAGAACGGCTGTGAGACCCTTCCTTGAGTCATTTCTCCTTGGATCTCTACTTCCATTAGATCTCCTCCCTCAAAAGGATCTTATCAAAATCTACCTTGAGACCTTGAGATTGTTTTTGTGTTGTCTACAAGAGTCATCTAACATCCCTGCCTCCTCCAAACCATCAAGTCCCTCAAGTTGCTCAAAATCCTGTCCTTAGCCTCTTTTCTTAGTAGAGTCTTGCCTACACCCCTCTTGAGCACTAGTATCACATATTTCAATTTATCCAACAATTTAGCCATCGGAGACTATTCTTGCCTCTGAACATTCCATGCTCTTCCGACCGTGTCCATGAAATCTGCTTCCCTGAATTGATCTCTCTCCAATCTAAAACTATTTCTTCTCACTTGCCTTCTGGAAGTCTTCAGCAATATAGGTTTGTGGTCCGAAACAGATCTAGCCAAGCATCATGCTTGCACATATGGATAGTGGTCCTCCCAGTCCACAAAAATAAGGAATCGACCCAACCTTGAATAAGAAGGATTTGCTCTCATGTTGGACCAAATTGCCCATTAGACATACTAATGTCAATCAGTGTTGCATCCCCAATGAAGCCAATAAAGTCTTCCATGTCCCCAGTCAGTTGTTGATTGCCTGTCCTTTCATTCGGTGCCACAATTGCGTTGAAGTCACCCCCCACACACCATGGGCGGCCAGATCTGTGATGGAACTGCAACAATTCCTCCCATAGGATCATCTTTCCCTCTCTACTTTGCGGTCTATATACTCCCTAAGAAGTCCCAAGAGAAACTATCTTTGACATTCTTGAAGTGGAGGGAATAGCCCCTCTCCCAACCTGTCTATCCTCCACTACATCCCCTACCTCACAAGAATTCCATGGCATCATGATGTCTCGAGACTTCCCCTCTGTTGGAGACGCCACTCCTTTGGAAAGTCTAACACCTCCTATTTCTCATAATATTCTCTCCATCCTCTTCACACTTGGATTCTTGAATGCTTTAAATGCTAAGTTAGAGCGTTGGAGATATGCTTTGGAGTCTATAGGTTTTAAAATTAGTAGGAGCAAGTCAGAGTTTATGCATTGTAATTTTAGTAATGGGAGAGTGCTATAGGAAGACATAGTTCTAATTGATAGACTTAACATTCTGAAGAGTAGTCGCTTTCGGTACTTAGGGTCTATCGTACAAGAGAATGGGGAGATTTATGACGATGTTGCACGTAGGATTAAGGCAGGCTGGTTAAGATGGAGAAGCGTATCAGGAGTCCTCTGTGATCATCGTATGCCTGTGAAACTCAAAGGGAGATTTTATAGAACGGCTGTGAGACTGCTTTGTTATATGGTACCGAGTGTTGGGCAGTACGAAAAGAATACATTCAGAAAATGTGTATAGCAGAGATGAGGATGCTGAGATGGATGTGTGGCAAGACTAAGAAAGACAAGATTAAGAATGAGCGCATCTATAAGGACTTGGAGATAGCCCCAATTGATAGTAAAATGAGAGAAAATAGACTCAGGTGGTTTGGACATGTGTTTCGTCGCCCTAACTCAGCGTCGGTTAAAAGATGTGACCGAATCTTAGTGGATGCTAGTAAAAGAGCTCGGGGAAGGCCTAAAATGAGATGGTGCGATGTTATTAGGAAGGACGTTAGTTTTTTGAGTTTAAATATGAACATAGCACTTGATAGAAATCTTTGGTAGAACAAGATTCATGTAGCTGACCCCAAATAATTGGGATAAGGCTCTGATTATGATGATAACAATTGGTGGCCATAGGTTTTCCAGGGATGAAGACATCATGATGCAAGCAAGAGACTTGTGCTCTAAACTCTTCACGGAGGATGATCATGGTCAGATTGCAGATAGCAGGTCTTTTACCTCGCCTCTCTAATGAGGAAAGTTGTGAACTCTCCTGTCCCTTCTCGGGAGAGGAGGTCCATAAGGCGATCTTTTCTCTAACGAGTGACAAAGTCTCATGGCTAGATGGATTCCTTGTGATCTTTTTTCAAAAATATTGGGACGTCATCAAGTCCATCTCCTCCTAGCAGTGCGGGAATTTTAGGCAGGGGAAGCTCACTTGAGGGGCATAAACAAGGCCTTCCTAGTCCTCTTGCCCAAGAAGGAAAGAGCTCAGTGCCTATAGGATTTCAAACCTATTAACCTTCTGAATGGACATATAAGATCATCTCCAAGCTTCTAGCGATGAGATTAAATAGAGTAATTAATAGTATGGTAAGTGGTTATGGGGCCTTTATCATGGGGCACCACATTCATGAGAATTTTTTGGTAGCTTGAATGTCTGTTCACAATGGAAACTCAAAGAAGGAAAGGAGTGGTTTTGAAATTGGATTTTGAAAAAGCATATGATAGGGTTAATTGGCTGTGTTTATTTGAGGTCCTTTGAAGGATGTGTTTTTAGAAGAGATGGATCGAATGGATCCGTGCATATGTAGCATCAGCCACATTTGCTGTTCTTATTAACGAGGAACCCACTTCTTACTTCCACAGTGGTAAAGGTATTCGACAGCCTTGTCTCCCTTTTTGTCTTGGTAACAAACATTTTGAGCAGAATGTGGATGAAAGTTGAAACACAAGGACTGATCGTAGGTTTCCATCTTGGGGCAAGGAATGTGCATATCACCCACCTACAGTATGCTGATGGCACTATCTTATTCTTAGCAGAGGATGAGAGGCAACCATATGTTATTACGCTCATGTTGGAATTGCTAGAGGAAGTCAGCGGTCTCAAGGTCACTTTCAGTAAGAGTCACATTGGGGGTATCAACATGGAGGATATGGCCCTCAAGAGAGCAGCCTTCATCGTGGGTTGCAATATAGGAGTGTTCCCCATTACATACTTAGGCCTATTGCTCTCTCCAAGGGCTTTACACTATTGTGACTGGCACAAGGTGTAAAAAAGATATGAATCAAGGTTGGCAAGATAGAAGGCAAGACCTCTCTCCTACGGAGGTAGAATGGTGCTATGCAAATTGGTGTTGGATAGCCGCCCCATCTTTTTCCTCTCCATATTCCGAATTCTGAATACTGTGGTGAATAAGTTGGAGTCTATTCAAGCTAGGTTCTTCTGACGTGGCATCAGACAATAGTACATGGGATTGCATGATATGGTTTGGGGTAGAGTTTGCAAGAGAAGGAGATGAGAGGGCTAGGCATCAAACATATTAGAGACTTCAACTTGGCCTTGCTTTGCAAGTGACTATGGAAGCTTGGTTCAGAGGACAATGGACTATGGCTTCAAGTCATTTGACAGAGGTATTATAGGAGAACTAGAGAGACCTGATACCCTCCTCACAGCATAATCTTTCACCTATTTGGAGAGGTAGCTTGTAGTGTAGGGACATCATCACCTCTAGCATCTGGGTCAGACTGGACAGTGGGTAGAAGTGTCAGTTCTAGAAAGATGGTGGTGTGGGGATCATACCCTAGAGATCACTTTTACTCACCTCTTCGCCATCGCTGCTGCACCATCGGTTCTGGTATCCAATGGACACCGTCTTTCAGGAGGAATCTCAGGGTAGAGGAGATGGATCAGTCGGAGGGAGGGCCTCCGTTTGTTGCTACTGGACTATGCGTCTCATGTCGCCAGGGCAGACTAGTGGTGGTGGATATGGGGGAAGGATGGTGATTTCTCAGTTAGGTCTGCATACTGCGTTATCTCAGATGGAGGGATGCGCCACCGACTTGTTCCGCAGATATGAGTCACTAAGAGCCCCATCAAAGTGAAGCTTCTTGCATGGAGGATCTCTCACGGGCAGTTGTCGACTTGTGATAGACTCGCCCTGTTCCTTACTGACCTGCATCTATTGCCTCTGTGGAAAGGTGGAGGAGACACTAGACCACTTGTTTATTGGTTACGCCTTCTCGCAAGAGATATGGACTTCAACTCATGTGAGAGTCGACTTCAACTCATGTGAGAGTGTGCAGAAGCTCATGGGAGAATGGCACAAAAGATGCTGGCTGGGGGGGGACAAACTCATTTGGTGGCTTATCCTCCATGCTACACTTCGGGCCTAATAGGGATAAAGGAATAACAAAATATTTAAGAGAGAAGCGAGAGTTTTAGAGAGAGTTGCTTGCTTCGTATGTGAAAGGGTGTGTGAGTGGGCATGTCAATGTTATAATGTGGACTCACTAGACTCGTCCATTTTTGTATTGTTGGGGGGCGAGTGAGGACCACATTGTTGTGGGGCGTGGCTTTTTGTGCAGGGACTTGGTGGGATCACACTCTTTATACTTGTTTATCCCTTCTTCGCATTTCATTTTAATACAATTGTGGTATTATCCACTTCTAAAAAACAACTTTTGACGGTTCTGTTTTCATGGTTGCATCTTTGTTTCTGTTTTTCTTTCTTTCTCATTGGAACACTGTTCCTTTTTTATACACGCAGTGTGTAATTGCTTCTTGTGCCAACGAGTATTAGACCTTGCACCACGATTATCGAAGTTTCGATAATGTTCTGAATTCACATCATCTGCACAAACTTGTTTTCTTTATTCTCATTGGGACTATGTTAGACCAGATGATAACATGGTGTAAAAGTATTTGCTGAGTACTGCATAGTTGATCGAGTATTTATCTTTGAATCATGGATAAGTTGTTGTCTCCTGTAAAAGGGGGGAATAATTCATCCATACGTGATTAAATCTGACCCAACATGCCTGGGATACACAGGGAACCTTGAGGGATCTTCCGAAGACTCCAATGACTGGAAATCAATGCCCATCTGTCAACTGAAATTAAATGTTCATTCATTTGCAAAGAAAGAGACACTGACAGCACCGGTTTATCAAAGTTCAATTTCATTTGGTGAGAAAATCACACTGGGCAGTGGCAAGTCGGTTTTTGCGGTGGACTAAGCAATGTTGATCCTGTTGAAATGACTGGAACTGGTTTCTGTCCATGGATCATATAATTTTCATTTTTTTTTCTTGACATGAAAGAGAATTATGTGCTTTTGGAGATTGGAGCTACTGTGATACATTGAAATTGTGGGATGCAAACACAAATTTACTCTCAAAGTGGTCCTTTAAAAGATTTGAAGACCTGAGGAAATTAAAGCATTTTACATCTTCACTGTTGTCTATTTTTACTTGGGTAGTGTCCGAATAAAGCCTTCACATTATACAATCCATGCCACTGATCTTGAGTATATTGCCTTCACCCTCCTGCATAGCATCTCTCTTCTATTTTCTCATTGTAAGAGCCTTCCCATTCTGAGGGAGTGAGTGGGCCCAAGGATATACCAAAATGATTAATTTATCCTATTATTAGAATACAGAGATAAACTGATATTGTTATGGTAGTTCGGTTGAAAGTGTGGAAAAGAGGTGCAATTAATAAAAATCAACTTCTGTTCTACTTGGAACAACTAGTAGAACTTTTCAGTTGACCTGTATGATCTAGCTCATCCTAGTATAATTCGTTCCAGCTTAAAACGTTTCATTCTAATAATCTATAGTGACTCAGCGTGGTATAAACCTGAATAACCTAGCCTATTTTAGGTTTATCGTGTTACCAGAACGGCTCTTAGAATACTTGCATGTTTTCTGGGATGATCTAAGGTGTAGGGTCATCAGAGAAATTGGCTCCAGCTGAGAGAGTGTAATAACTCAGATTTTTTTATGAATAAAATAATATTATTTAATTGCCCTCCCGAGACACAATTTTAAAAATATATAATAAAAATTTTGAAAAAAAATATGCATATCGTAGAACATGATAAATCTAGTATGATTGTCTAAACAAAGAAGTCTAAAATAAAATTGGTTTTGGCCGCAATCGGAGATTTAGGTTAATTCGGACCTAGAATGAACTCGCCCCAATCCTGAGCTAATTAAGCTTTAATCTGAGCGCTAATGGGTTCTGATCGATCCCAAAACCTTGGCCC
Organism: Amorphophallus konjac; assembly: GCA_022559845.1. NCBI lineage: Eukaryota > Viridiplantae > Streptophyta > Magnoliopsida > Alismatales > Araceae > Amorphophallus > Amorphophallus konjac. Next base: position 145,382,678 of record CM040121.1, read on the forward strand.
ATGTTAGTAGATCGATTTCCTTCGCTAAACCCTAACCCTAGAAGCCTCGATTCGGAGTGGCGACGGCGGATTTGGTCAAACCATGGGTTTTTCGCGGAATTCTCTCCTCGGACTCTTTTTGGATCAATTTGAACCCCATAGGCCTTTAAACCCTATAAATAGGTGGCCACGCCCTCTAGGAAGCTTCATTTGCTCGATTGGCCGGAGGCGTGCGGGATCAGAGGGAGATTTCTGCGAGCAAGGGCGGTGCGAGATTAGGGTTCCGGCGAGGTCCTATCTTCCCTTTTCGTCGATCAAAGGTAGGTTTCTCTGAAGTCAAATTTTAATTAAAGCATGCTATTTTGTTCGTTTTTGTGTCCTCTTTCTAATGATCCTAATTTGCCCAATTTTCATTCACTATACCGATCGAATTAGTCGATTTAATCAAAGGTATGTCGAGTTTTTGTTGTCTTCATTTCATGTCCGTTTAAGATAGGTTTACCCCATGCTAAACTTTCAATTAAGCATGCCAAATTATTCGTCTCCAAGCCCTCTCTCCATTGATGGTATTTTCTCTAATTTTTGTGCACTGTGCCGATCACTTCATGTGTTTTAGTCAAGGTGTGTCGGGGTTCATCGGAAGTCGGGCTTGGTTCCAGGTAGTGGTCTCACCAGTGACCGCCACCTGAGGTAGCGGTCGCGCGATAGACCGCCACCTTCTACGTTTAGAAAAAAGGGGGGGGTTAAGATAGCGGTCTTTCCATGACCGTTTCATGAATAAGGCGGCCCTCTGTGTGACAGCTTTCTCGTCAATTTCAGCAGAAACTATGTCACTTTTCTTGCATAATTTGATTCGTTGATTCACTAGTGACCAGCATGATCTTAGGTTAATTCTGTCACAGAACGCACTGTTAACTAGGGAATATGAAACATTAATTAAGTTTTTGTTATCTCTATGCTTATTCTTTCATGATCATCGTCCTTATATCATCATATGATCCTTGAATACAGTAGATTAACTTGTTAATCATATTGCTTAGATCGTGAATCCTGCAATGTTTTAACCTGCTAGCTTGCTGTCCTATACTTTATTAGGATTGATTGAGGGTCGGGCCACTCCGGTGGTTTTGACCTACTTATTGCTCCCGTTTTTCGTGGTTTTAAGCCCTTAAATCTTGGACATAGAATGCCTCTTCGTCGGATATTTCTTCTGCCGGACTAAGTGTTCATGTTTCAAGGTCTCCGCAAGTCTCCACGAGTCTGAGATTCCCACTAGGACGTCGAGCAGGTTGTACCACCAAATCCTGTACCCCCTGGTATCCACGGAAGGCAGAATGAGGCGCTGCCCGAGTTCTGCCAAGTTTCTGCCCAGTCACCTGATAGCGGTCTTTTCAGGACCGCTACCATCAGGTAGCGGTTGACTCAGGACCGTTTTATGGCTTTTTCCCTTGTTGAGAGTCGACGCACTGGCTAAGTGAGTCGACGCAGCCCTGTTCCTTGTAGCGGTCTTGTAGAGGACCGCTACTGCTTGCTTGCGGTCGCCCGACAGACCGCTACCTTCCACCCTTCTTGATATCAGCCCAGGAAGGACCGCCACCTACTAGTAGCAGTCCATCCCTGATCGCCACTTCATCTAGCCACCCGAAATTCTGATTCTTTTGTGATTTCTTGTGTGATTTGACTATCTTAGCCCTTCAGGCTAACATATCTATAGACACCTAATTTCGGACATCCCGCGGATCCTCAATAGGCTCTCGTGTGAATGACGCTTGATTGATGTACTCATTTTTACTGGTGTTTGAATTTTAAGCTCAGCCCATAGCCCCTTGGCTATTGGGCCTCGTCCATATAAGGGGCCCAGCACCACGGGTCTGGGCGGCCAAGGTCCTGGCCGCCTCCAGTCCTGGGCGACCAGGGCGATGGTCGTCCTCCCCCAGGTGGGTGGCCAGAGTGCTGGCCGCCCTCCTCCTCAAGGTGGCCAACGGTTTGGCCGCCTTCCCCCTGTTTACTTGGTCAGAGAACGTGGCCCAACTCGTGGCCACATCCTCTCCCTCGTTCTGCACGATCTCCACCCACGTTTTGGAACTCCCGACTGGTCGAACCAAAACTCCACCACCTCCAGTATGAGAAGAAGGAGAGGAGAGTTTTTTTTTTTGGGGGGGGGGGAGAGGAGGAGATCCGGAGAGGAGTTCGAAAGTTGGCAAGGAGGAGAACGGGGAACTCCCGGAACTTCGTCCCGGAGGCTACTCCTTCCTTCATCCTGGTTTGGACTTCTCTACTTCCTCTTCTCTGCTTCCTACTCGCATTTCGACTTCCAAGTAAGTATAGCATTGCATGTAGTATTCTCCTAGATCCAACGTAAGAGGTTTTCTTCCAAAAAAAATAAAGGGGAGGTGGATGGTCAAAAGTCTCGGCCATCCATCCTTCCCACCCCCAGGTACTTAGCCACCATTTTCTCGCGTTTGTCCATTCGTTAGATCACATACTACACTACAAGTTTCATTAAAGGTTCTCTTTCTTGTGTTTTTTTGAGCTACGTTGCAGGACTTCAGCACAAGAGACGAACAGGGCTCCTTGCCCTTGGCCGGCCGAGGACGAGGAAGAGGAAACCCACGTCTCTTGAACATCTCCCCACGATCAACATCCTGCGAGATTCAGGTAAAACGACCTCTGGCGATCACGTTCTAATCTTTTTGTTCCTCTGTAGGTACCCTCGCACGGAGATTTCTCATCTTAACACACATACTCGCAAGAGGGAGGGAAGCACACAATCCATTCCTCTCATGCAATTTCCCCCGACATCTCCGGGCGCCTACAAGCGAAGTGGCGATCACGGTGGGACCCTCTAGTGCCTACTGTAAGTCCCTCATGCTTAAAGTCAAACATTAGTGCAATTATGTTGGTACATTAGCTTTACTTCCGTAGCTCTATTTTTTGGTTTTCTGAAACTCGAACAGAAGGAGGCCAGACTCCTAGCCGCCTAGGTCCCTTGGCGACTAACCCAGTGGCCACCCAGGCCCCCATCTGGACGACCAGTACTCTGGCCGCCCTGGGCTCCAGGCGACCATCGCCCTGGCCGCCCTCATTCCTACTAGAAGGCCAGCACTCTGGCCGCCCTCTCCACTGGATGACCAGTACTCTGGTCGCCCAGCTCTGTAGGCGACCATCACTTTGGCCGCCTTCTGCCTTCTCCACACTTCTTCCCCGTTGCAGTGTTGTATGTGTTCCAGATTTGTTCTTCCTCTCTTAACTTTGCTTGTCTGCACATGGTGTGATTAATTTCTGCAGGTTAGTCTACGGGTTTGGGCTTAGGAAGAGCCGGCACCACCCCTTTTAGGAAACCCTCTCGTTGGTATTGAACGCTTTACCCGGGGATTCCCACTCGGGTGTAATTGGTTCAGTCCAATCGGGAACCTCCGTAAGTCCTCGCGAACCGTAGATTCTCACACGGTCGCCAGGCAGGTTATACCATGGAAGTCCTACTAGTCACCTTGGGTTGAGTGAAGTTTCTGCTAGGCTCCCGGAGTTCATTCCCCAACACCCTTAGTCTTCCTTCTCTCCTCTGAGTGAATTAAAAGAAGAAAAAGTAAAAAAAAATCTTGGGCGTTGCTTGTGACTATATTTGGCTGTGTCCGGAAAACATCAATTCCCTTTCCCCCCTCCGCTAAATCTTTCATTTTCTTCATCTTAAACCAACTAATAATTGGTTTAGGATGGAGAGAGTTTATTCAAATCCAGGTTATGAGGAGGAATTTCCCCCTCAATTCGATTCTGGAATTAGGGGCAATCCTCTATTTCAGGTAGAGGATAGTGGTTTGAATGCCTTCATAAGCATGTTCTCGGCCACACCAAATGAGGCCGCCCACGCCGATTCGGCTTCTTCCTCCCCGAGCGACCATGGTCATGGTAGCCCGCGGGCTCCTACATTATCTCCGCACGACGATCAAGAGCTGATTAGCGTGCTATCCCGTTATTCCCCCGTGGATTTGGCCACGATGGCCTCCCGTGGGAAGGCTCCGGCCCTCCCACACCTATCTCCACATGTCACACCTTCCCGTGTTCAAGTTCCTTTCCACGGGTCTACGAGCCGACCCATTCCCGAAACTCCGATCCAATTCAGCTATCCAACACCTCCACAAAGGGTTCCTTCACCCCCAACTCCACCAATCATGGGTGCCCCTTTGAAAGGGATGGACCCCTCACTCCGGCAGGAGATCCAAAGCTACATTCGGTAAGCGGTGGCCGAAAGTATGCCCAATTCGCGTCCCCACTCGCTAGCCTAATATTGCAAGCTTCCTAATGCTTATTTCCCGCCCGGATTTAAGGCTCCCAAGTATAGGAGGTATGATGGCACCACTGACCCTCATCATCATCTTTCGGGTTTCCTTATGGACTCCCACCAATGGCTACACGATAGGGTCTTGTTAGTCCATTTATTTCAAAAATCCATCGAGGGCGAGGCCCTACGTTGGTTTGCATCCTTGCCAGCTATTGATCTCATCAATTTTGATATAGTCTCCGAGCGATTCCTCGCTCATTTTGGTCACATGTCATCCATTTCCCCCACGTTATTTGACCTAGTCACGGAGAAGATGAAGCCCGACGAGGACTTCATTAGTTTTGCAAACCGATGGAGGATTATGGCTACTAGGATGGAGGTTCCTATTCCCGAATCCCAGGCCGTCACCATGTTAGTGAACAATGTCACTCCACAACTTAGGGCCATTCTGATGCTTAGTGAACTCCATACTTTTCACCAACTCTACAACCGAGCTCGGATAGTCCAAGCTCAGGTAAGAGACTCTACCTTACCTCAATTTCTTTGAGCCTCGCACCAAGGGTAGAAAGGCCACATCCGTCCCTACCACCGAGGGTGTCACCATGAATGAACAGGTCAATGTAGTTGGCCAGTCCTTCAAGACCAACAATCGCCAGGCCTCCCATCCCACTCAGGCTACTGCTAGCCAGGGGCAAGCTAATCCCAAGCCCTATTCCAATGTCCCTCCACCTCAAAGCAACGACCCCCCTAGGCCAAAAAGGGCTACTTATCCTCCGTTACCTGAAACTCTAGGCGACATCTTCTTTGCCCTTATGTCCTCAGATTCCATTCAGCTTCCCCCTCAGCGGGAGCGGGTCCCTCCCAACGCCGATATCTCCCGATATTGCCCATATCACCGAACTCTCGGCCATGATATATTCAACTGCTTCCAATTCCGGGATTGGGTATATGATATGAATGATGAGGGAAGAATCAATTGGGCGGACGTGAAGCTAGCTATTGCCAACCTCAAAAAGCCTAATAGGGACCTCGGCATTGTGCATAACCCCGTGCCAGCTCATCAACTAGCAAAAGACCCATCCACTTCAAAGCAATACGAGCGGGTGAACACAGTGATCGGAATGGAACCACGAGTTGTCAAAAGGACTCAGATGTGGGGTATAGAAGGATTCCCAGGTTGGTATGGGAAGATAGAAGTAGAAGCTCATGAACCCTGGGCGAACATTAGCATGTTCTCTCAATCTCGGAACTTGATCTCACCACCTAGCCAGTCTCCCAGTGCTACCCAAAACCCACTCACCCTAATCAACCCTCCTCAAATGCCACACCAAAAGGCCTATGTTTTCCCACAAGCTCAGTTAGTGCAGGAGCGCCCTTTGGTCCTCTTAAAACCACCTTAGCCAAAATCGGTCCCTCCTCCTTCTCTGCAGAATCTGGAGACGATTCGGCTTCCCTTTCATATATCTTTGGCTCTCCAGCACCTTTACAGCTCATTCGCCCAAAACCTTTGGAACAGGATGACCCAAAGGAGGCTTCGGTCAATGTCACTCTTCGGAATCGCATCATTCCCCCATCCCAAAGGCAATCCTAGCCAGAGGAAGGGGTTAATTCTCAAAGCCCACATGTAGAGTACGACATTCTCCAGCATCTAGACAGGACCCCTACCAAGGTTTCTATCCTGGAGCTCCTTAGGAAATCTCCGTCACACCAAGCCACTCTACTCCAATTCCTTCAGAAAATCATGGTCAATGAAGATCTCCCAACAAGTGGCGTGACCGAGGCTATTATGGCCCTTACATGCGGACCATCCATCTCATTCTCTGATAAAGACCTTGCTTTGCCAGAAAGCAGGTCACTCCTGTTGTGCCTCACTGTCACTCTCAACGGAGTTAAAGTTGACTCCGCCTTCATAGACACGGGAGCGTCCATCAATGTGTGTCCCATGAAGACCATCAAGAAGATCGGCCTCCAGGAAGAAAATCTAGAAGAGGTATGCACCACCATCTCAGCTTATGACAATTCCAAAAGGTGCGCGAAAGGGAAGGTGGCCCTACAACTTCGTTTAGGACCGATGATTATGACATCGGATTTCTTTGTCCTTGATGTCTACCCTACTTATAAGGCCATCCTAGGACGACCTTGAATTGAGCAAACCCTTGGGATTCTATCCACAGCCCACCAGTGCTTTAAATTTCCTTACAATGGTAGGGTAATCAAGATCGGGAGTCTCCCGCTAGTGGAAACTCTTAATGCCATCACTTCCGAACAGATTCCCTTCATGACCATTCTAGATAAGGGCAAGAAACCCGCTCTCTCCATATAGGGCGCGGTGGGGCCGTCTACTTTAGGTCCACCCAATTCTCCTTTCCTTCCTCGGCCAATCACACATCACAACATCCCTCCGGGAAAAGGATGGGAGATCATTGCCAGGATGGGCTTCACCATGGGTAAAGGTCTAGGTCAGCTTGAACAAGGGCCCGCGCATAGAAGAAAACTCAGGGTTGCTAAGGGTCGCGCAGGTTTGGGCTACTCTCCAGGAGAGCCACCTGGGGCATCTCTAGGTAAAGATTTGGTGTATGGTCGCTTTGTCATAGGGCCGATTCAGCCTGGAACACGACAGGAGCCGAGAGAAAAATTTCAACTTGTCCAAGGAAAAGAAATTCCACCCGAGTCATCACTCGAGGAAGACTTCGGTCTTCCCTCCCTCTTCCATCTGGATAAACATCCGACAAGGTTTCCTCTTCGGGAGTCTTCCTTGCTAAGGACAAGCCCGCACCTGTTATCTTTATTCCCTTTCTATTCCATCCACCATTTCCTCCGCTCCTTACCTATCCGGTCATGGGGAAACCCACACATCAGGTTTGCACTTTCACCCACCACTACAAAAAAAAACACCAATTCTCAAACGTGGGCCTGCGAGTTCACTATTGAGGAAACGGCCTCCTTGGAAAATGGTTCCCTTGGCCAAGGGCCGACTCTTTCCACCATGAACTCCCTTCCACAAGATGCTCTTGTACATAGTAGGGTAGAGTCCATGTTAGGTTCAGATTTGTACATAGCGTCTTTCCCTTCCAAAAAGTCTAGTGTCTGTCAGGTTCCCGCACGTTTTATCAGCCAGCTGGCTGGTAAATGTGCGCAGCTTTGTCAGGTCTCTAAATTCACCTCCACTCCCATTTCCCTAGGGGCAATCGAACTAGACGGATCTCCGACAGATGACGGTCTAGGGGTGTACGTCTTGGAAGAAGAGGATGACACAGAAGCGGAAGAAGAAGAACCATTAGAACATGGTAGTGATCCAATAGCTTCCTTTGTCGATGGAACCAAGATATTTGATGAGCCGAATGTGTCCATTGACGAATCCACCAAGGAAATTAATCTTGGCACCGAGGATGATCCAAAGATTATATTGATAAGTGCCAACTTAACTGATGAAGAGGAAGCTACGCTTGTGGCAGTTCTCAGGGAATTCCCTGATGCTTTCGCTTGGTCCTATGAGGACATGCCGGGTCTGGACCCGTCCTTAGTTGAACATCATCTGGTCTTGAAACCCGATGCTCGAGTTGTCAAACAGAAGTTAAGGCGACTTCATCCGAAGCTCGCACTCAAGGTTAAAGAAGAAGTGGACAAGCTCCATAAGGCCAAGTTCATCAGGGTAGTTTTATATCCGTAATGGGTAGCTAATATAGTCCCTATTATGAAGAAGGACGGTAGGGTCCGCATCTGTATAGATTTCCGTGACCTCAATCGTGCTTGCCCAAAGGATGATTTTCCCCTTTTATACATAGATGTCCTGGTGGACAACACCGCCAGCTATGAGATGCTCTCCTTCATGGATGGCTTCTCGGGGTATAACCAGATCCGCCTAGCGGAGGAAGACCAAGAGAAGACATCTTTCACCACTCAGTGGGGGACCTACTACTATGTCGTCATGCCCTTCGATCTTAAGAATGCAGGAGTGACCTATCAAAGGGCAATGATGGCTATCTTCCATGACATGATGCATACTTATATGGAAGTTTATGTAGACGACATTCTGGTCAAGTCTAGAACCAGGAGTGGCCACGCAGAGATCCTCCGTGCAGTTCTCCAACGGTCACGGGAGCACCAACTTAAAATGAACCCCAAGAAATGTGTATTCGGGGTCTCTTCAGGCAAGCTTCTAGGGTTCATTGTCAGCAAGAGAGGAATTGAGATCGACCCTAACAAAGCTAAGGCCATTGCCGAGATGCCTCCTCCCAAGAACATCAAAGAAGTCTGCGGTTTGATCGGGCGTTTGTAATTCATCAGGAGATTTATATCTCATCACTCTCAGCGATGCAAGCCCTTCTACGATATATGCTAGATTTGATTGGAATGACAAATGTCAAAAGGCCTTCGATGACCTAAAGAGTTACCTTTTAAATCCTCCCGTCCTGGCACCCCCGGTCTTGGGTCATCCTTTATTGCTCTATGTTTCTACCACTAATGAATCTGTTGGAACAGTATTGGCCCAATATGACGATGCTAAAAGAGAACGCGTAGTCTACTATTTGTCCAAACTGTTCAATGAAGCCGAACAGAGGTACACTCCCATGGAGAGGACTTGCGCGACCGTCGTCTGGGTCGCCCAAAAGCTGAAGCACTATTTTCTTGCACATGAAGTCAAGCTCTTGGCGTGAATGGATCCTATCAAGTACTTGTTGAAAAAGCCTGCCCTAACCGATCGTTTGGTGAGATGGCAGAGTTTTCTCAATCAATTTGATATCACCTACATCAATCAGAAGGCGGTCAAGGGGCACGCCATCGTCGAGCACCTTGCCCATCATCCACTCCCTACATTTTCCCCTGTCGATGAGAGTTTCCCGGACGAAGAGTTAGGAGCCATTATAGATGGTGAGCCTTCGTGGATCCTCTACTTTGATGGTGCATCCAATTCCAAGGGCTGTGGAGTCGGAGCCGTTCTCCAGTCCCCGGAAGGTGTCATTATTCCCTCTGCTTGTCAGCTGACCTTCCCTGTCACAAATAATGTGGCTGAATATGAGGCACTCCTCATGGGCTTAAAGGTGGCACTGGCACTCAGAGTTAAGGAGCTCCAGATCATCGGAGATTCTCAGCTCATACTCCGACAATCCCTCAGCAAGTACCAAACCCGGGACCCGAAACTGAAACCCTACCAAGACCTGGTTGGCAGGGTAGTCCGGTGATTTAGGAAGCTCACCTTGGTGCACACCCCTAGAGCTCAAAACATTCTAGCCGATGCTCTGGCATCTCTGGCATCTTCTCTTCCAATCCCTGGCGAAAAACTATCATCCTCGGTCATCGTGCAAAGAATGCACACTCCTTCACATTCTGATCCCTGGTTCCAACAATTCTCTGAGCCATCTTCTCAAATCCATGTCATCTCCCATGAGCCTGAGATTGATCTAGAAGACGGCAACCCTTGGTTCTTCGATGTTGAAAACTATCTTAGGGATCGTTCCTTCCCCGATTATGCCACTACTTTCGATCGACGTGCCATTCGCCGAGCCGCGGAGCATTTTTCCATTATAGGTGGTCTCTTGTATCGCAAATCTCTCAATGGAGTTTATCTCCGCTGTCTCGATGAGACCAAATCTCGAGCCGTTGTCAAAGCTGCACATTCCAACGAATGCGGTGGCTATGTGAATGGTCGCATGCTTGCTCAGAAACTTCTTCGTCAATATTATTGGCCTACTATGAACGAAGATTATGCCCCTTTTGTCCACCATTACGCCAAATGTCAGCTCCACGCGGACAAGGTCCACGCTCCTTCATCCTCACTTCATCCCCTCATAGCTCCCTGGCTTTTCACCATGTGGGCATTTGACGTAGTTGGTCCCCTGGAGGATAGAACCGAATAAATCTGAAGAAAGTCCTTCATCCTCACCGCTACGGAATATTTCACGAAATGGGCAGAAGCTGAGGCGTTCACGGAAGTCAAGGCAGCAATGGTGGTCAAGTTTATCAAATACAACATCCTTGCAAGGTTCGGCATCTCCCGTGACATCGTCACCGACAACGGACCGTAATTCACATCCCAGGAGCTCCGCGATATGTGTGGTAAATATGGCATCAATTTGCATCATTCATCTCCATACTACCCACAAGGAAACGGACAAGCTGAAGCTACAAATAAAACTCTCATTAGAATCATCAAGAAAACTTGCAAGTCTCACCACTATTCAGACTGGCCAGATCACCTCATTGAGGCCCTCTGGGCTTACCGCACCTCCGTCCGAACTCCTACGGGTCAAACCCCGTACGCACTTACTTTCGGGACGGATGCGGTATTCCCATACGAAATATTCGTTCCTTCACTAAGAGTGCAACTGGACTCCGAGCTCGATCCCGAGCAACGGCGAGAAAACCTATTAGCCCAGCTGGAACTATTAGATGAGAAACGGATGATCGCGGCCGATCATGCACAAGTATATCGCAAGAGAATTGCACGTTACTATGCCAAGAAAGTTCTAGAGAGAAAATTCAGGGTAGGTGAATTGGTTTTGAAAAGGAAAATCACTAAAACCACCGGTTTAAAGGCCAAATTTCAAGAAAAACTGGGAAGGACCTTTTGTTATCAAAGAAGTCTATTCGGGTAATGCCTACAAATTGGTAGATTCCGAGGGTGTGGAACTAACATATCCATGGAATGGGGTATATCTCAAGAAGTTCTATTCATGAGACCTTGTACATAACTATTCAAAAATAAAAAAAAATTACAAAAATCTCAAAACAAACAAAAAAATGAGAGGAAAACCAAAATCAACGCCTGGTGATCGCCACGCAGTCCAAACTCTTTACATCATCCCTTCATGCTAGATAGGGACCGTCTAGATGTGGTAAGTATCGGGTCTTGGTTCGCCAGAACCGTGGAGATTCCTGTCCAGCCACGTCGGCCTATGTTTACAAGAAGAAAAAACAACTTGCACACACTCACATGTTTGTCAAAATGGGTAGCATCACCTTCGATAGGGCCTCATCCGAAGGTCTCCAGCTAAGTGGCACTCTTTTGATCCTCTTCTCTCCGACCAAATGAGATAGTCGGCGCCCTTAAAACGCTGAGCATATGAAAGCCGAAGTACAAGATCCTTAAGGCGAGAGTAGGATTCATCCCCTCGAGCCCGAGTCAGAGCACGAGAAGAGGGCAGTGTCCCCGCAGATAAAAAAAGGGGGGATTTCGAAGCAAAATGACAATATTCTTCTCCTCGAAAGAAACGGAAGAAAAAGAAAAAGAAAAGAAAAATTATGTATATGTGACAAAGTCACATGAAAAGCCTGGTCGTGGCCGTGCCTGACCCTGGCAGATGAAACCCCTCCTATTTAAAGAATCAAATCAAAATCTTCATAGCAGGGGCATCTAACATCATAATGCTCGGGGTATGGTCCGAAGTTGCCAAAAGGAGAAAGTCGAGTAGGCCCTCACTTAGCTTGCCGAGTTAACGATTTTGCCTGGTCCTCTCAGGAGGTTTACCCCCTACATTCTTCCTTCTTCCCTCAAAAGACGTAAAGCTTGATGGAGGTCCTGAAGGATGAATCCCGTCTGGGTTGCAACATTATTTAACAAAATACACTTATGGTTGTTCACTTCTAAACAACAGAAGCCATCGCTGCGAAGGGGTCTCTGTGTTTCTAGCTGGTCAAGACCCCTATTTATCACCCTTAACGCTTTCTTATGTTACCTCAGGCTTAGGTCAATGCAAGCGCGTCACCTATCGGTGCGACGACGTCTGATTCCGGTCAGCGTCGCACGGTTGACCGTTAGGGTTCCAATGTATTCCATCATATACCATCTAGAGTTGTGAGGAATTAGACCCGGGTCGGGCAAATCATTTACCTTGAACACTTTTTGGGTGTATCCCTGTGGTCGGAAGCAACGGGAGCCTAAGCTTGGCATGGCGACATTGTCATCAGGATAAGACTTAACCGGCGGGACCATCATTCGAGGAGTCTAGAGGCCCAAATCAACCTAGATGTGAGCTGAGGATACCTGTGAGGTAACTTAAAAAACCCCATCTCCACGTAGGTCAGGTGCCATATGGGTGGTCACCAGACATCCCAAAAACAACAACAAAACACAAAACACAAAAAAAATCAATACATTCAAATCCCAAAAAAATCTGAAATTTCATAACTCCAAAAAAATACATATAAGTACAAAACACAAAAAATGCAAAAAAATCCAAAACCCAAAAATAGGTTTTGCATCTACATGAGCATTGCATGATCATATTTCCTTTTTGCTTACATTCTGCTTGCTTGCATGCGCATATCACGTTTCCTTTTTCCTAAATCTTGTTAATAAGATTTAGCCCTCTGACCCTGCATCGAGAAAGGTCCTATCTGCTTTTGGCAGGGGGCTAAAGAACATACTACACTAACCTTTTCCCTTTAGTGTGGTTGAAACAGGTAAGAAAGGGAAGACATCGTCAAGACAAGTACACTGAAGAAAGCCCATTTCACTACCAAACATGTCTATCACATTGATACAACATCCTAGGGGCATACCCCCAGTGTACAAAAGGGGCAGCTGCTACTCAGCTACGCATAAGTCTCTCTCTCTATCTCCTCCTAATCTGTGCCAGTGCGAGGTCGACTCCGCCGGCTGTCAGCCTCATCTCCGTCTCCACCTCCTGTGTCTCACAGCCGTGAGGGCCGCGAAGCTCTCGAACCTGACACAACTGGCTGGACTGTTCCCTATCCTGCAGGAGACCGCATTATACCCATAAGCTCATCCATGGTGAAATGCACATCTCCCAAAGACATGAGTGACTCGGAAGGAGTCGCAGGCCTAGCTCCCTCTCCTGGGGCACCTCTACCCTGGTACCTCCGCAGCACCCGTCGTCGCAAGGCCGCTAGCTGATCGAGAGCTCGCTGCTCCCGAACTGCCATCGCCATCTCTCGAGCACGCGCCTCGGCCTCTCTTTCCTTTGCCTCGGCTAGGCGACCCTCGATCCTCTCGACGGAACTTAGCTCTCCTAGACGTCGGGACAACTCCTCTATCCGTACACCTTGCTCTTGCTGAATGGCCAAGCCGGTCGCTATCTCCTTCCTCTGCAGAAAACAAACAGTCATGTAAAGAACAGGCAAAGATGATAAAGAAGAGAAGTACTTTCAACTTCAGTGCTAGGTTATTACCGCCTCGGCCAACTCGGCCTCCCGCTCCTCGGCTCGCTCAATAGCCCCAGCTAGGCTATCCTCTAACTCCTCCAGGGCACCGGCTCGAGATGAAGGTCCATCCTCCCCTCCTGCTCTCACCCGCACGCAGGCCAATTCTCCTCGCTGGCACGGCAAGGGGCAAATGGTCAGTCAAGCTCAATCAATTCCAATTCCAATTCCAAATCAATCAATTTGTTTTGACTTACCATCTCTCGGATCTCGTGTCACAAGTTCACTATCGTCTGATTAAGGACACTTATCCGATCCTTGAGTATCTTCACACTCTCAGTCTTTGACATCTGCACACCACAGTCCCAAGCTCACTTAGCACTTTGCTTAAAACAAGAAACATCACAATTGAAAGCTAAAAAAGAGCTACTCACCTCTCGGGTGTTGAGATGAAGCCGTCTGGCATATCGGACCTGATAATCTGCCAAATAAACCTCGCTACTCCTCACGGTCCGGTCATGCTCCAGTGAGGGGCTGTCCTGTATTGCCTCAGCCTCTCTGCGGTAGCGGGAGGCCCAATCCTGATCGCTCGCCGAAGTCCGGCGACGTCCCCGGTCCGATTCATGCTCAGCTGGAATCGCCACTGCCGGCTGGTCCCATCCCAGGGCCCTCTGCACTAGGCGAAGGAAGAGTGGCTCCCTCAGGTTCACACAGAACAACACTGTGTCCCTGCGAAACCAAGCTCGCCCCTCCCTCACCCAAGGCTGGGTAGTGATGTCCTCTGTCGTGTAAGGGGTCCAAATCACCTGCCACACACCAAAGAAAAATAAACACCTTGCTAATTGAGTACACAAAAAATGCTAAAGCAAATCATACAACTCTTTTCCAAAACACTCACCCGATGGGGAGGTACTCATCTAGTGCTGTCCTGAGGTCAGAGAGTCTAGTGGCCACTAAGCGCCGATCTCGGACCATCTCCCATCTGGCCATCAAGGGAACCACCTGCATTAGGGCTCGCGGGATCTTGCCGCGACCTAGAGGGAACTGAGTGTACCCCCAAATCTAAAACCACAAAGAACAACTAATCAATTAGTCAAACTTTTGAATCAACATGCCTAGAAGGGGTAGACTTGTACCTATCAGAAGGGCGTGAATCCTCCCAGGTTCCCCGAACCTGGGCGTATTAGGTCCAAGTGGGCAAAGAGGTGCGCCAGCATCGATCTCCCCCACGCAAGCTGTGGTCCCTGTTCTAGATCCCGCACTAGCAAGAGATACTTCAGATTCACCTTGTTTGATTCGGTAGCAAACATCAGTCTCCCGAAGAAATGCAAGAAGACGAGTCGCAACTCCTGCTGCTCGCTCCTCCCCTATGATCTGAGTCTCTGTCTCACTCGCCCTGAGTACGCGTCCAAGTCCTCTAGCGGCCCACGTGTCATCTTTGCAAGCCCCATCGGGCACTGATCTTCCCAGGCGGAAGACTGGTCACTGGTCTCCTCGATCGAACCAGCTGAGGCCCGAGCAAGTCCTTTATCTCCTCATGATAATCTCTCAGCTCGCGGCCGAGCACCGGGCCCCTCGCCACTGGCAACCCCGTCAAGAAAGCCACATCCTCAAGTGTGGGGATCATGTGACCCCACGGCATCACAAATGCTCTGTAGCTGTCCATCCATCTCTCTCGTATCGCCGTCAAGAAGGTGGCGTCCACCTGGAAGGGCTGGATCCGGAAGAACGGGCCAAAGCCCATTCTATCCACTCTCTCTCGCTGCCCAAGAGGAAGGGCATGGTACCAAGCCCATACCAAGTCCCATGTGACTCGGGCTCGTATCCTCCTTGGACCCTGCACACATTAGAGGAAGAACACAAACAAATCATTAGATCTTCCAAGTCATTCCACTTCATGTTTCTTACATTTTCTTCACTTCCACAAGCCCTGGGAGCAGGGCGACCAGAGTGTTCGTCGCCTATGCCTTTGGGCCGCCAAATCCCTGGCCCCCCTCACCCCAGCAGTGGGTGACCAGCGACCTGGCCGCCCAGGCTTGTGGGCGACCAGGACCCTGGCCGCCCACGGGTTCACCCCCCCTCCAAGCATTCCTCCAACATCCATCTCCCCATTACACACAAACACAAGAAAGATCTAATGAATGCCAAGTGAGGATGCGAAGCTTACCTTCCCGGGCTGCTCTCCCTTATCTTGATCGGGCTCCCCATCATCCAAACCCTCGCCATCATCATCATCTTCATTGTCACCTTCGACCGGTCCCTTGTCGGGGTTAGCTTCTTCTCCACCACTCTCATCACCTCTGTTCTCCTCCAAATCTGCAGAGACTGTGGCCGAAGAAGATAGGCTCCTCGTAGCTTCAATCTCCTCTTCCTCCTCACTTGAAGAAGAGGGGTCGGGCATAATTTCATAACGAGCTCTTCTACTTCTCCCCATCACTCAAATTAGAAGATCTAAGTGGCTAGAATCTCACTCAAGCAAGGATCCTACACTCCAAGTTCTCTAACTCTCAAGACGTCCACAACGAGGGTCGCCCAAATGGAGGGGGCGGCCAACCCTCAAAGCAGAGGGCGGCCAAGGTCCTGGCTGCCCAGCCTTTAGTGACGGCGACCAAGACCCTGGCCGCCCTCCTCCCTGTTCAGCCAAAAAATGTATAAAAATGAAAAACCAACAAAAATTCATGCAAATCCAATCACAAATCCATCCACACAACTTCCTTTCATCCATCCAGTTCCATAACCATTCATTCAATCATTTTCCCTAAAGAAAAGAGCAAAATACAAAAAAAATAGTTTATTTGTCTTAACATAACCCTAAGAAAGAAAAATGCTGAACAAAATCTAATCAGGCCCGCCTCCTCATGTAGAATTCATTCACCGTTGGCCTGAAGCTTTGAATGTAGCTCACGTAGCACCCCAAGTCATCTTTGTCCTCTTCTACATCCACTTTAGCCTTCACCGTGGTGGCATGGCGTCTCCACGCCTTCCCGATCTTGCCTAGTCTCCGTCGATCCGCGTCGGTCCCCAGAAGGCGCTTGGCAAGTAATCCTCCTTGTGAAGCTACCCATGGGATCCGTCTGGGTAACCCCACCTCGCGATGGCAGCGGTGCCCTTGATACAACACCAAATCCTCGGTCCCCACAAGCCATAACTCCTGCTCGGATGATCCACGAACTTTAAACTCCTCATGTCGATACATCATCGACACGAACACAAAATCATCCTCAAATAAGAAATTCAGGTAATCACGCCAGTTATCTTTGGTCTTCAGTAGTGCTGTCCTACATATCACTTGATCCTTAGGACCAAAGATGGCCCTTGCTGGATAGATGGCGCTCTTCCCAAAGATCCTGGAGGTAGTGGTCGCCTCGTTGTCAAAATCAAAACTCAAGTGGATTTCCATCCATAGCTGCAGAAGGTATAAACTCCCCATGGCATTGCCACCTAGGCTCATCTGAGTCAGCCCGCAGTACATGTGAGCCAGCACGGCTCGAGAAAGAGAATGTCCTGTCCACAAGAGAGTCAGGGGCCCCACATGCTCTCGCCTCAGCACGTCGCCAGACATTGGAAAGAGTAACGCCCCGCCTAAGCACAGCGTCACGCCTCGCATCAGTCGATCGTCACTCACCTCTTTATCCTTCACATGGCTCACAAGCCATCCTGCTAAGCGATCAACTAAGATCCCTCGTTGGTCCGTCATCCGACGAACCTCGCGCTTGTCTCTTACAATTTCTGCCAAGATCTCATCCTAGGGAGGAAGGTCGATTAACTCGCCCGCCTCCAAGTCTTTCCACTAGAAGATGAAATCTAGTTCCTCTACCAGCACCGAGGCTTCGAACTCAGGGAAGACAAAGGTGTGTGTATCTGGATGCCACAGCTCGATAAATGCCGCCAATGATTCTCAGTTCCACCGCATGCTGTTGAAGCGCTTCACCATGATGACTAAACAGATCAGGTGCCACTGGTGCATAAATACCCTCATGGCGGGAGTGATCATATCCATCAAATCTTGAAGCCAGCCGTAGCGACGGGCATGTCTTGCCCCAGGAAAAGTAGGCATAGGCTGCATCATTTAGGAGAAAGAGAAGAAGAGATCAAGCAATAAACATGCTAAAACCTATCAAGAAAACCCAAGACAAAGATCAAATAATTTTGTTCACAGACCATACCTTGCCCTGCTTCACGAGATGACTCAGGTGGCCAGGCATGTTAGAGAGAACGCCAAGCTCGCAATCTCCTGATGGGGTGGAAGAAGACGCCATTGTCTATTCTTCCTTTGGAACCGCTCCTTTGCTTCAATCCTTCAATCAACTACGGAGTAAACCATGCCCCGTAGCCCCATAGTCATTTATAGGTTAAGAGTCCCCCCTGGCTCGAACTCCCACAGTTTGGGATAAGACCAGGGAGGGCGGCCAAAATGATGGCCGCCCACCCTAGGGAGGGCGACCACAGGTCTGGTCGCCCAGCCCCGGGTAGTCAACCAGCTAGTACCCTTTGCCCCCTTCTTCGTGAAGCAATGCTCAATCGATTATACATGGTTTGTGGTGATAGTTTAATAGTTCATTAAATGAAGTGTGTTTACTGTTCTATTCCAATTTTTCATTGATGAACTTTACTGACGTGTGCTAATGCAGCTGCAGGTCTCCACATCCATGGGACCAAAAGGCGACAAGGCCTTGTTACCTTGCATCTTAGGTAGAACGCCGGAGGCTAATAGCTTCGGGCGTATAAACTCCGAGTTCCTCTCTAAAAAAAACCGTGAAGAGTTTATACTCCTTAAGCTATTCGATGGCCGCCTGCTGCCTAACACGGGATGACGGACTTCCCGAATTCTCGACTATGCTTAATTACAATGTGGAACGATGGACCCTATCCGGATCCAAACCATGTCTGTCACCAAGCATAGGATGACAGACTTCCTGAACTCTTGACCAATTTGTTCGGAGGCAGACAAATAAATCCTCCGGCTTTGCATTAGTTAGATTTCTTTTTAAACCCATCATGCATCATATAGGCCTTTTTTTAGTCCCATTTGAAAGAAAAATCCAAAAGAAAGATATATACAGAAAAAGAAAAAAATGCATACATCTCACCTGGAAGCTGTGATGTAGAATCAGGGAGGCCACGTTGATCTGACCAACCCATGGTCCTCTGGTCCCCGCACCAGGTTTTTTTGAGTCACTCGGTTTTTGTCGAATTCGGGCGAATGAGTCTATGTGATTCCATTCCGATTTGACCACCAGAAAATGTGTTTTATGCGAGACCGTTTTGAGTACCTCGCGATTCAACGAGTCATTGTATTCCCTTATCCTGATATTTTTTTACTTGACTTTATTTTAGGTCTTGTATCTCCTTGAGCACTGGATGCGACCATCCCCTCAAGTCCCGCAGCGCCATGCTAGGGGGCCCCACGTGGCTGCAGATACAAGTCCTCTTAGATTTACTGTCCTTCTTTACCTTTGCCAATGACTTATTTGATTACTTGGTGCTCACGCGATCCTGCGTGAGGCTTGTTTTCCGCTCAAGAATCTCTTTGAGAGTGTTACCCTCATTAGGCTTGTTTCTTTACCGAAACACCCATTTATCAGTCCGCCGGGCTCCCTTGCAAAACGGGCGTTCCGGAGGGGCATTTGTAGACGCCTAATTTCGGACATCCCGTGGATCCCCAATGGGCTCTCGTGTGAATGACGCTTGATTGATGTACTCATTTTTACTGGTATTTGAATTTTAAGCCCAGCCCATAGCCCCTTGGCTATTGGGCCTCGTCCATATAAGGGGCCGAGCACCACGAGTCTGGGCGGCCAAGGTCCTGGCCGCCTCCAGTCCTGGGCGACCAGGGCGATGGTCGCCCTCCCCCAGGTGGGTGGCCAGAGTGCTGGCCGCCCTCCTCCTCAAGGTGTCCAACAGTTTGGCTGCCTTCCCCCTGTTTACTTGGTCAGAGAACATGGCCCAGCTCGTGGCCACATCCTCTCCCTCGTTCTGCACGATCTCCACCCACGTTTTGGAACTCCCGACTGGTCGAACCAAAACTCCACCACCTCCAGTACGAGAAGAAGGAGAGGAGAGTTTTTTTTTGGGGGGGGGGGGGGAGAGGAGGAGATCCGGAGAGGAGTTCGAAAGTTGGCAAGGAGGAGAACGGGGAACTCCCGGAACTTCATCCCGGGGGCTACTCCTTCTTCCTTCATCCTGGTTTGGACTTCTCTACCTCCTCTTCTCTGCTTCCTACTCGCATTTTGACTTCCAGGTAAGTATAGCATTGCATGTAGTATTCTCCTAGATCCAACGTAAGAGGTTTTCTTCCAAAAAAAACAAAGGGGAGGTGGATGGTCGAAAGTCTCGGTCATCCTTCCTTCCCACCCCCAGGTACTTAGCCACCATTTTCTCGCGTTTGTCCATTCGTTAGATCACACACTACACTACAAGTTTCATTAATGGTTCTCTTTCTTGTGTTTTTTTGAGCTACGTTACAGGACTTCAGCACGAGAGACGAACAGGGCTTCTTGCCCTTGGCCGGCCGAGGACGAGGAAGAGGAAACCCACGTCTCTTGAACATCTCCCCGCTATCAACATCCTGCGAGGTTCAGGTAAAACGACCTGTGGCGATCACATTCTAATCTTTTTGTTCCTCTGTAGGTACCCTCGCACGGAGATTTCTCATCTTAACACACATACTCGCAAGAGGGAGGGAAGCACACAATCCATTCCTCTCACGCGATTTCCCCCGACATCTCCGGGCGCCTACAATACCTTGATATTTCGAAATATATTCCTAAGAAATCATTCACATCCTTTCTTAAAGTCATCTTTTCTAAATGACTTATTCCCGTTGATTAAGAAGCTTGTTGGTTGGAATTCTCTTAAGAATCCATATTCCTACCTATATTAGCTTGGTTACATGGTATGACCCTTGGAATTCTTGGCCATGAATATAGTTGATGTCTAGATTAGGATATTTGATCCACCTCTCAATGCCAACGCATCATAAGGGTCCGGTCTGGTCCTGGGAGGAGCGTCCGAAAGTTCTTGTGCCCATGGGAGTTTGTAATGACAAGGTGTGACACTGCATCGGAGTACTTGACTAGCGTGTTAATCTATGACATTCCACTCCACTTGAAATTTCATGAATGACTTGTGTGCGTGCTTGGTATGGCCATTTACATGAAAATCTAGTACTTGCACTTGTACTTTATACGTGACATATCTAAAATTCCATTCCTTATCTATCATTTATCATCTAGCTACGTTGCAATTTAGTCCATTTTATTGTTTTATACGCATCATTTCATTGCTTTATGTTAATTGATTAATTACGTAAACTTTGCCTGGCGATGGAGATATAAATCCTATTGAGCTCTTGCTCATCTAATTTTCCAATCCTTTTCAGGTAGCTTGGACGATGGAAGTCAATTGGGTGGGTTGGGTTGAGAGTAAACCCTAGAGCGTACCAGCTAGAGTCGCGGCCTACGTGCCATCTTTGTTTTTGTCATTTTTCCTAGATTATGTCCACATCATAGGAGTTATGTTAATGTTGTTTCCTTGAAGTCTATGTAATAGTCAGTTTTAGCAAGACCACAAGTTGATGTATTAGACCATCTGGTTATCAATAAATTTAGTTATTTGTTTGTTCATAGCATCTTGTGTATGGTTTCTTGTGGTAACTTACGCTCTGATTGACATGATTGATATAACTGCTACGTTCTGATTCTTCGGCGTCGGGGCGTGACAGTTTTGTGGTATCAGAGCCTAGGTTTCTCTTAGACCCTAGGTTCCCTTGAAATAGGTTCTAGATCCATGACATTAATGGCATGTTAAGACCAAACCTGGTGAGATGGGGTAGAGACTTGGGTTGAGTTAGTAACAAAGACCCCTAAAGGAAAATGGTAGAGCGTCCTAAATTCTTTCGCTATGTTTGCAGGTCTTGACTGATGGCTACGGAACGTGCGCAATGGAGAGAGATGCAGCGGACAGTGTAGGGCCTGACCCAGGCTTTGCAACAGGTGGCACAGGGAGGTGCTCATCATGGAGCCGGTGACCTCTACCGGAATTTTTGAGGCATGAATCCCCCACGATTCAGTGGCTCTCCAGACCCAGACGAGGCAGAGCATTGGGTTAAGGAGATGGACCGTATATTCTGGGTGATGCAGTGCAGTGATCAGGAGTGTGTGCTGTTAGCGACATTCCAATTAGAACGTAATGCCCGCGCTTGGTGGGAGTCGGTGGAGCCGACATTAGCTGGCGGCCCAGTTACATGGGATGAATTTCTTGAGCAATTCAACAACAAATATTTCTCGGACCAGATTCAAGAAAAGTAGGCGGCTGAGTTTGCCTCTTTGTGGCAAAGGGACCTGTCGGTGCGGAGTACGAGGTGTAGTTTTCCAGACTTTCTCGTTATGCGTCGCATCTAGTTTACAATGAGAAGATGAAGATGAAACAGTTCCTGAATGGGATGAAACTGCAGTACATCAACCAGTTGGCCCCACTGGAGATTCACAATTATGTTGAGATTGTGCGAAAGGCACAGGTGTTGGAGGACACCATGGAGATGATCGACTGTATCAGGGGAAGAGATAAGAAGAGGGAGCAAGCTACGGTCTCTGGGAATTTCAAGCCCACCAATGGCAAGAAGAGGCCCAATGGTGGGCCGAGTTTTTCGAAGGACAAGAAGCCGAGAGAAGGCGACAAGCAGGTCGGATCGACTGCCCCGTCCAAGGCAGTTTGTAAGTACTGTGACCGACCAGGTCACAAGATGGAGGAATGCTGGCGTAAGTTAGGCGCATGCCTACGGTGTGGAAGCAAGGACCATCGAATCCCCGAGTGCTCACTTATCACCGATCAAGTTCCATCCGAGAAGTCGCAAGGGAGTCAGAAGCGGCAGGGCAGGCTCCAAGCCCTTCATGAAACTGAAACCGAGGCCACCGAGGAGGGTGATGTTGATATCCTTGTTGTTCTTTCTAAATCAACAATAGTTCTTTTCAACATCGGAGCTACTCATTCTTTTGTTTCTCAGAACTTTGCTGAATCCTTATTGTGAAACCAGCATTGATGGAATCACACCTCTTGATTACCACCCCTAAGCATCTGAATTGCTAGTATGGAGGTGTTTTTTTAACACTCTTTTTCCTGGTCATCTTCTTATTTTGCTATCAATCTTCTTTATGCATACGGAAATCAACTAAAACGACGTCGATAGACATTTATCTTTTTACTCGTAAATTCATTGGATTTTGCCGTATCACAGATTAAAGGCAACGACGAGGACTTTCTTGGATTATGGAGTCTCCATGGTCCATCTTATTGTGAGAGAAACCCACCCACGAAAAGCAAATTCAGACACCACAAAGCAAGCCGTGCGGGGAGAACACCAAACTGCATGTAGATGTAGTGGAATTGTGGAAGGACTCGAACCGTAAGAAGACGCAGGACTTGGTCCACTTGACACGAATAGATCTACGGATGCATGAACTTGAGCTGTGAGCTTCAGTTCATCGATTTCCCATGATTGATTCCAGGAAAGATTCCGCATCGTTCGAACAACAAGAATTGATTAATGTGTGCTCTCTTTTCATCGAAGGTTCTAGGAGGATGGTTTTGGGTTTAGATATCCGTGAGAGGTGATATGTCACCTTGAAAGCAATTCCTCTCTATCTCTCGTTAATCTGAAATCGCTTAGTAGCCGTCGACTTTTAAAGTGTCTTTGGTTGCTTGTAAGTAGCTCACTTACATTCGAGGTGAATTTACGAAGACGAGGGTTGGATCCCATAATTTTTATGATTAATTTCAGTAGAAAAGTTAGATTAACTTTATGACGACATGAAATGACACTGAATTATCGCCGTTGGGTCACACATACGTTCTGGATTTCTGCAGGACGGAGAAAGCATATGTTGTTTAGGTGTGTTTATGCGCCGAAATTATGTTAAACACCTAACGGAGAACCTCTTACCCAGGAGAACTCCCATGGGTAATAGACATAGGCCTTCCCCCCGGTAAAATCCCTATGGAGGGTAGCTCAGTCTACAACAAAGACAACAAGGACAAGAGAGTCTAGAGATAAAACTCACAAAGCTCAAGAATATTCAAGAACTTGAAGACTTGGGATAAGGCTTGGAGCTCGCTCCATCCCCTAAGAATTGTTTGTTTGTGTTGTTTGATCTTATAAAATCCATAGGTTATGTTCTTGTTGTTACATATATACAACTACTTTGGGGAAATCTCTTTTAATTGTATAGAAATTCTATAAAAAATATAGAAAAATTATGTATTGCTCAAAGGAATTCATGTTCATGTGAGAAATTACACAAAAGTCCTGAAAAGTTGTGAATTTGTTCAAAAATTACATGAATATCTTGAATTTTAAGGAAATTATAGAAATGTACAAAAATTATGTGAAAACCCCATAATGTTTAGAAAATTTAGGGGAAAACCCTGATATCCTCAGACATTACAGATATACCTTACTACTTTGTAAAATTTCATAAATATCTAGGAAGGGTTAACAATTACATAAATACCCATACTTGTTGGAAAATGGTGAATATAACCTACTTGTGGGAAAACTACAAATCTACCCATGTCTTATGCGAAAATATCCTTTATCGATACTAGGTTAACCTAATGGTTATGAGTCCGTCCGACGAACCATAATGATCATATGGCGATCCAATGGTTCGATTGGGATTAAATGCAAAATCAATGGTCAGATTTCAATTTGGAGCAAATTCAACAATTGAATGTCGATCAAAAGTTAATCTAACGGTCAGATTTTCACTAGGAACAAATCCAACGATCAGATCTCGTTCTAAAGTCAATTCAAGGGTCAGATTTCTATCCGAATCAAATCTAATGATCGGATCTTGATTGAAATCAAATTGAATGGTTAAATCTTGACTCGGAGTAAACCCAATGGTCCGATGTGAACCGGATCTAAATCCAATGGTCGGATTTAGATAAAGCTCTCAATATCACAACAGATATTATAGAAGTTTAAGGGTATCTTTGGTAGTTAATTAAAGGTGTTTGGACTTTATGCTGATGTAAATAAACACCGACTATGGCCAGTGGAGAAAAGTCTAGTACAAAAATCCTAAATCGTTTGATAAACATAAAGCACAGAAATAATCATGCACATGCTAATTAATTAGCTAGAAACGTGCATCTTTGTTCAATAAATGAACACCCTAATTCTTTTGTTAATTTTTCCACGTGTGAGATAATGAGTTACACGAAAGTCAGCTCAGATTGTGATACATTGGTTGCTTATAACTCACTTTCAAGATGCCAATTTTATAAATTGGTTGTGTGTAGCTAACTTTTGTGAAGACAATTTTGATTGTTTGGTTAGAAGTAGGCACTATGATAGAAATAGTGTTTTAGATATAACAAACAGAGGTGAGTTATATGGAAGTGTCTTTCAATTTTTTCAAAAAGAAGTCATTTCACTCTTTTTGGACTATTTTTAGGAGGTGAGTTCTGTAGAGGTCGAGATTCGTCACCTCGATCCATGAGCTACACCCCCAAGATCTGTTTAGTGCGGGAAGGAGAGGCCGTCCCCATGAGGAACCTACAAGAACAGAGAAGCATCCAAAGGAGCCCTAGGAGTGATCTCAGGGGATAACTCTCCGATGCTTAGGTCAGGCAATCGTCGGTGAAGGAGGGGGAGTGCTTGAGATAGGCACGTAGGGCCCGGAGGCTGTGCTTTATAGTGCTCAGTAGGAGAAGAGGGAGAGTGCTCGGGTGAGCGTTAGAGGGGCAGAGGTGAATGGGCCAATCCACATGAGATGGAGACGGAGGCTCAGCTCAGTCCTGGTAGACTGAGTAGGGGTGAGAGCTCGGGGGGCGAAGGCCGAGTGCTTAGAGGGGAGGAGCAGAGATCAGTCAAAGAGAGAGAGAGAGAACGGGAGACTAGCGAGTGTTGCATACCCCCTGGCCGTCTGGCCAGGGTCCTATTTATAGGGTGTTCGTGGAGTTCTTCCGTTGACTTTTGCCTTCTGACTTGGGGTCGCTGGGGTTGTCTTGGCCTGAAAGATGTGAACGGCCTTCTTGCTCGCCTATGATGGCAGGGGAGGCGTGATGCTGACTTGTTGTTCCTTTGCTAGAGGCATGGGTGCTGCCCCACTATTCCTTTGCCACCTGGTGGTGGTTCCACCATTAAGAGGGTGATGGATGTTAGAGATGTGTGCCACTCTCATTGGATGACTGTGCATACGGCATACGGGAACTAGTCCTGGGTCATTCTTCTGGCAGGCCCTCACAGACCGCGTGTTGGACCTCCAGTCGGTTGTTCTTGGGCCTTGGATCGTGGGTCAGGCGGAGATGGACCTTTTGCCTTGTTGATGGGCCAAGCAGATTCCCCCCTCCTCACTAGCCCCCTACTCTCGAGCAGAGAGAGTGCTCGATGCTCGGGAGAAATATCGTAGCCTTTGGCAAGGAAGTCTTGGGGAGTGCTTCCATGGAGGAGGTACCCATCTTCGTGCTGGTGCTAGTTGCTCTGCTCACCTCGAGCAATCTTCGCTACCCCTTATTGGCGGTTGGATGCAGTCGGGAGGCCGCATCTATCCATCACCTCCTTCGGTCCCTAGCTGTGGTTGCCAGCTCATCATTAAGCTCAGAGGCATAGGAAGCATGTTCGAGCATTGAAGGAGGATCGTCAAGCACTTTTGGAGGCTTTTTGAGCGTGGAGGTGATGCTCGCAATGGACTGGCAGAGGCGATAGAGGGGCGAGCTGGAGCCCAGCTCCAGGGTGACCGTAGCCCTCCGCGTGTTGATCGCCATCACCCACATTTTTGTACTCCTAGACGATCACCACTGGACGACTGACATGACGGGGTCAAAAGGTCCATGATGGTCGACTCGCCCTGGCGTAGGCCCTGGAGAGGGAGAAGCAGTTGCTTCGAGCACTTTTGAATCCATGGAGGGTGCTAAGGAGTGTGTTGAGTGGGCGAGGGAGATATCTAGAGAGCGACTACAGGCGGTGGAGGCAGCATAGAGTCAGTAGAGGTAGGGCAGGAGAGGCGGAAGTGAAGGCGGCGTCGACCGAGGCGTCAATGGCAGCAGATCAAGCAGGGAGCCTAAGGGGCTGTCGAGGACTTGGTCGCTCTCCCTGATATCCCCCCAATGCCCCGAGTGGCTCTGCAAGACTTGACTCCTCTAGCTATCGAGCATAAGGCGAAGGCGAGGGCCACGGCATCGAAGGCGACGGCAACAATGATAGAGGCGTTAGCGGCAGCGGAGCGGTGGTAGAGCAGGCAGAGGAGCCTATGGGGGTGGTTGAGGACTTGGTTGCTCTCCCCGATAGCCCCCCAGTACCTGGAGTGGCTCCGTAAGACTCAGCTCCTCTAGCTGTAGAGCGTGAGGCGGAGGCGAGGGTCGCGGTGGCAGAGGCAACGACGGTAGTGACCGAGGTGTTGGCAATAGCGAAGCGGTGGTAGAGCAGGTAGGGGAGCCTAAGGGGGAGGCCCAGGACTTAGTCGCTCTCTCTGATAGCCCCCCAGCACTCGGAGTGGCTCCCCAAGACCCAGCTTCTCTAGCTACCGAGCGTGAGGACCCTATCGTCGAGCGACGAAGCGCTCGCCCTTGCCTTCTTCATGTAACTAGAAGTTCTTCTCTGTTCCCCTCTTGCTTGTGTAGTAGCCATACTTTTATTTTTCTTTTGTGGCTGAATGTACAGTGCTGCAAGAGTCCTGAGGGGAGGAGGGTGTGTCGATCGAATGGATCCTGGCCAGGCTCTGGCGAGTGGCACGTGGTCCATAGTCATGCTTTTGATTGGGTGGATCCTGGTCAAGCTTTGTCGAGTGGCACGTGGTCCATAGTCATGCTTTTGATTGGGTGGATCCTAGCCGGGCTCTATCGAGTGGCACATGGTGTATAGTTGGTTTGTCGTTCAAAGGGCCTCTCGGCCCATCGTTATTGGTGGCTTCTTGGCCGGCTCTAGCGAGCGGCGCAGTTTGCCTATTTGACGAATGAGAGTCTGTTGTATAGGGGTGCTGATTGGTCACTTATCCCTGATGAGCTGACTAGTTGGTCCCCTATCATGGCGAGCGGCTCGGTTTGCCAACCAACGGACATAAGCCATGTGGCTTGGTTTTCGTCCTTCTCTTTCATCGAGAGGAGATGTAAAATTCCTAGTTTTCGGATCGTATTTTCTTGGGTTTCAGAGCATGTCTTGAAATTTTAGATTTTAAAATGGGAATCTTAAAATCCTTAAATATTAATTTTAAGAGTTGTTTCGAGCCCGAGATGGCGCGCTGAGCAGGCCATGCTTTTTCAACAATTTTTTGGGTCAAGAAGCTAATTTTTAGAACTGTAAAACCTTAATAGTTAATTTTCTAATGGTCTTAATAAAATGAGAAAATGTGATAAATAATAATAAAAATTTTATAAACCTAAAACTTTACTTATATACCCCTTCCCCTCATTCTCTCCTTCTCCTCATCTTCTTCCCCCTCCGTGACCTCCCTCCTCTCTTTCACCCTCGACGGCCAACGGTGGCGTGGGAGTTAAGGCGGTCAGGCGATGGTGGCGGCTAGTAGATAGGAGCAGGGACAAGAACCGGTGGAGGCACGGCGTGGTTCAACTGGGGACCTCGTGCGGACCGAGCTCAGGAGATCATGTGGTCCGACGTCTTCGGTGCGAGAATCTTCCATCTAAGGTAGGGGGATGGACTCTTTCGTCTTTCTTATGCGATTTCTTGTTGTTTTGCATTGATACGGGAAAGAATGAGCATGTTTCATTTTGATTATGAGGAAATGCCATGTTACGGGATGAGCAACGGTTTAGCCCATTCAAATGGTTATTTATAGTTTAATTGGTGTAAATTAGTGGCAGGGTAGTCAGGGATTGATTCCCCATGTTTTTCCACTCATAAGGAAGCGAGTTGAACGCAGTTTAAAACCCTTGTTAAAACTTTGTCCCGTGCAAAGCCCTCCACAGAAGGCGGCCACTTCGAGTGATGCCTGAGGAGGAAGGCGGCCAGAAGGCTGGCCACCTTGCCCAGGTCTGGGCTGCCACATCAGTGGCCGCCCAGGGGCACCCTCTTGGGCGACCAGGGTGGTGGCCTCCCAAGCCGCTATTGAAGACGGCCACTAATGTGTCTGTCCAGGTCCCAGGTTCCAGAAACTACCCATTTTCATGATTTTGCGTGACCGATTATTCCTGCTCAAGCCGAGTGAGTCGACTGTTGAGGGACCATCTGTCTAGATGATTATACTTGGGTTCTGGCCCGCCTTGTGATGTATTATGTATATATGATGGATTAGTATGAACCGATGGTACTCTAGTGGTTTCCACTTTTACAGCGAGTTCTCACCTTTAGTGACCTTCCCCACTAGTTGTAGCTTTCCTGCAGATGCGGGTGTGTACCCACTTGGGAGTGGTTGAGAGTTAGTCCCGATGAGATGGTTTTTAGGCTGGTTTCCGTAGGGCCCCTTGCCTTTGAAGCTTGAGTCTGAGCTGGGGGGAAAATCAGCTAGAGGACACAACTTAGAGCAGATAGTCTGTGTGTCCACACGTGGTTGGGGGCTTTGGACCCACGCTGACGAGCGTGACCCCAACTAGTCCTTGCTCTATGGTTATTTGGTTACAGTGTCTCAGTTTTCGCTTGGGGCGAGTAGGGAGACACTTGGGACGTAGACTAAGATGTCAATGGATGCATCTGACCTTGTGGGTAGTACTCCTGTCACATGAGAGATAGCGACTTGGGTTTCCTACTGACGAGGTTTAGTGTTCTGGCAGCTTAGTGTCCCTGTTATATGTGATCGAGATGTGGTTCCATTCTACCATCGAGAGTCCTATTTCCGATAGCGTAGTCGTGTTCCTCCTTTGACTAACTAAGGATACGTGGTAGTTTAGATTCTAGCCCTTAGTGTACTCCAGGGGAGTCACTCCGAGATAGGTTACTGTAGTTCTGCCTTCTATAGCACAACTTATGAGAATTTGGTTTAGCATGGTTTATTCTTAATACTCGAGGTATCCCATTGTTTGCACGGGCTTTATATAGTTCGTAGCTTAGTATAATTATTTATTGTTCATAGTACCATTCTTCCTACTTTATTGTTCACTACTCTGTTTATTATTGTTTCGTTGTGAGAGGATCCATGTGACCCCTACTGAGCCTATGAGATGAGGCTCACCCCTTTTCTTTTTAGGTGCAGCATGTCCTCTCACGGTGCAGAGGTTTTGAGCGATACGAGAGGTCTAGAGTTGCCAACCTTTTTTCTGGCCAGGGTATGCCCCTAAGGCTTTGTACTTTTCTTTTGTTGAGCTATACTTTTGTGACTGTACTCTGGACTATAATCTATATATAAATTGTAATTAATAGCAACTTTAATTTCTGCACTTTATTTACTACATTCATTCTAAATTTCCATGCACTCCTACAACACCCATCCAACCCTTTCAAGCTCCAGGGCTTGTGGGTGGCGAGTCAGAATTCGGGCTGCGCCAATTACTTTTCAGTACTTGGATTCCAAGTCGTTATAGGAGACTTGTTAGCCCACATCTTGGAGGTGTCAAACACCACCCATCATTTTTGAGGGAGCTAGGTAGTTAGGTCTCCCAGGGGAGCTGGCTAGTTAGTCTCCCTCTTGGAAGCATGGTTCTACCCTGTGAATGAGTTGGAAGGGATGTTACACAGTAGTGGGCTCCTTAAGGTGCTCCTCTACCAATGCTCTCGAGGATGAGGCATGGGTGCGCTTCTCCTAGTTTACCCTTTGGGCGTACGCTCGATGCCTGTTTGAGTTGTTTCCACTGGAAGAATGGTCCTCCCTAGATCTCTACGAGGACATGCTCGGGGGGGGGGGACAGTTAAGCTGGCATACCACGGTCGTGACATTCCCTTCTGCCTGAGGTGTTTAGCCGGGCATTTTCACTCGGTGAGGTCACCTCCAAATGCTCGACTGAGGGCGGCCACATCTTCTTCACATTTTGTGTCATGACCTAAGATCCAGGTACCAGAAAGTAACCGGCGCGACCCAAATCCCAATCCACTGCTCACGAGCCGTGAAGCTTAGAAGGGTTAAATTTGGTGTCACGGGTGTATGTGGGAATCTTAAATGAGCGCAGTAATTAGAATGCATAATTTAAAGTATATATGTTTAATTTTATTTATACAATTTATATACAAGTTATAATCTAGATGTACAAGTCCCAAAAGTACAGCTCAACAAAAGAAAAGTATAAAACTTTGGGACATACCCCGGTTGGAGAAAGGCTGGCGACACTTAGACCCTACAGGTGCCACTCAAGACCTCTGGACAACGTAGAGGCGCACCAAACCTGAAAAAGAAAGGGGTGAGCCTTATCTCATCGGCTCAGTAGGGGTCCCGTGGATCCCCACCACAACAACCGCAATAAACAACTATAAACAAGAATAATAAGCAAAAACAAAAGGAGAACAATACTGATAACAGTAAATAAACACAACTAAGCTACCGATCACGTAAGCCTTGCGCAGGTGGCAGGATACCTCAAGTATCGGAAGAACCACTATCATGTAACCTCTAAGCCACAACATGTCTACATATATCGGGGTAACTCTATCCAATTGCTAAAGGAGACACGACATAACTGTCCGGGAAACACGATCTCGACCGTCCGGAGGAACACGACCTCACTGTCGAAAACTAGACCCTCAAGAGACGGGAGAAATTACGTCTCAAGTAACATGAGAACTACCCATTGTAGACACGCCAAAATTGACATCATTTTGAGCACATATCCTATCGCATTACGATGCCCCAATTGGACCCTCAAATCGACTTATTTGAGTGATTTTCCTCATTTTTTTTGAATATTCAGCTTTCCCCAGCTTTCCCATATTTTTTCTAATTTTTCTTGATTTTTTTGAGATTTTTCTCCAATTTTTCGGGGCCTTTTCTAATTGGTGTCAGACTCTTGGACGTCATTTTTTAATTAACGGCCATTTAAATGGACGCCATTTTCAAAAATAAATAAAAATAGAAAAAATTGGTTGACCCTGGCTGGACGCGGTTGCCTAGGCGACCGTGTTCATGAGAACGCGGTCGTCTTGACGACCGCGTCTCCATTAAAGAAATAAAAAATATAATATATATTATAACAGGCCTGAACGCGGTCGCCTACGCTACCGCGTTCTCAAAGAATGGGCGCCCGCGTGAGCGGACGCCAATTCCTTCCCATTTTTGATTTTTTAAAGCTATTTTTTAGTTGGCGTCCAACCATATGGACGTGAATTGCTTCTTTTTGATTTTTGGCCTCGTTTCCTGTCGAATTTATGTTATTTTGAATTTGCATCCCTTTGAATGGCTGTCAATTCTTTGAATGGCATCCGGGGCGGTGGACGTCAATTCTTTTCTTCATATTTTGAGTCAAATTTGGATTATTTTTGAATCTGCGTTCGTCTGGAAGGTCGCTAATTCATTAATTGGCCTCCGGCCCCCATGACGCCATTTCCATTTCCATATTTTGAGCTTTTAATTCCGTCCAAAATTTGTATAAATTTCTAATTGGCGTCTGGCCCCCAAGATCCCAATTCTTTTCCAATTTTGAAAATTTCTGAACTTTCTATATTTAACTCAGAATTGGCGCCTTTTTGAACTGGCATTAATTAAATGGCGACTTCTGGGTCTGACGCCATTTCTCACAGAATTCCGAATCCCATAGAATCTCATTCTTTCCCCATTTTAAGCTCCTTTTTCACTTGGAAAAGGGTCCCTAAGGCTTTCTAAGGCTGGGAGGACACTTGGCTAATGAATATTATCTTCCAAATCTCATTAAAATTGGTTTTCCTATTTTCCATTGAATTAAAGCTCTGAATTTTCACTCTATAAATTGAGACCATCTCTCCTTTGTGTTTAAGGTTGCAGTCATCTATCAAGGGGAGGTGCTGCTGGATCGGAGGCTCAAGGAGAGGACTCCCATGAACCTCAAGGCTACATCCCTTGGAGATCCCTCATCCTTTGAAGCCCCTTTTGGAGACCAATAAGCCTATCTCTCCCTTTATCTCTTTTATTACTTTTATGTATTTCATCTAGTTCCTGCATCATATCATATTTCTCTTTTTTTATTCTTTTATCTCAATTCAATTGAGATCCTCCTCTTGTGCACTCTAGCACATCTTCCAATTATGCAACACATGCACCCTCCTTTTCTTTCATCATTATTTTTCTACCCTTTGTATAGGGGTTTAAAGCCAGAACACCAACAAGGTGTGTTCATGACTGTGCTTCCATGTTCATTTTACATTAAGAGCTTGATGCTACGCACTTGATCTCTAATTCATATCTTTCTTTGTTGGTTTGTTATTTTTGCAAGGGTAATGAATCAAGGAAAACTCTCTTCATCGGCCGACCGATTGAAAGAAAAGGTGACACTCACATCTTCCCCGCATTAAAAGGTATTCTTCGCGATCCCTCCTTATGTTTATTGTTCATATCTTTTGAGGTAACCTCTCTGGTGATCACATTCCCCTTAGCATCCACGCATGCTCCCTCTTCTTTCCCATCATTCTTTTTCCTTTACTTCCTTTGTTTCCATCACTTATTCTTAGTTTTTCTTATTATTTTTCCTTAGTGGATTTTTCTTATAATCTACAAATTGGCGATCACAATGGGACCACCCTTATTTTTCTTTGATTACCCTCTCTCTTGGCACCCACATGTGCCCTTTCCCTTTTGCACCCACGGTGCATCTTCCCTTGTGCTCCACGTAGCACTTTCCTTTTTTAGTATTTTTCATCCCTTGTGCACCACGTGCACAACTCCCCTCCCTAAGTGATTACCACTTTGTTAGATTTTGGGAAAAACTCCACTTATTTATCTAAAATAAATAAATTTGGATGTCATGCTTCATGTTATTGATTGCCATGATTTTCATGACTATGTGAGTGTTCACCTTGTTTTCCATTGGTTGTTGTTCATATCATTGTTCATACATACCTTTTCTATTCTTTTTCATTAGTTTTGCATTTAGGACATTTGGCTTGGGAGACCTCCTCTCCCCACACCTTCTAGGAGATATTTACACCCCTCTTGGTGAAGGAAGGACCCTCCAATTGAGCACTCCGTCTCATTGAACTTGAATCTCCTTTTCCAAGACCTCCGTAAGTCCTCGCACCTATAGATTCCCTCACGAAAACTAGACCGGTTGTACTTTTGAAGTTCCCCGGGATTAGTTGGCCTAAAACGTGGTGAGAGAGTTTACCTAGTTGGCATTGAAGCAAACCATATTGAAACTAGGTTCCTACCTTGAGTGAACTACATAAACATTGTCAAAAATCATTTAATTCACATCAAGGTCTAACTTAAGAAATCAAGCGTAAGCATCTCAACTTGTTTGATATCTTTGCAACATTGCTTTGATTGAATAAGTTCTTGTTTGATTGCATGATGTTTTGCTTTGATAACAAAAACAACATGTCTAATTCAATTTACAATCATGAGGATGATCAACCTAGCACATCATACAATCCTCAGATTTACAATTCTCACCATAATTTTTCTAAGGGACCACATCCTGACTCTTATAGTGTTGCCCGATCTATGGGTAATTTTCAATCTTGTGGTCCCTTACATCAATCGCAAGCCAATACTCCCCCGGAACCATCTCCTCCACTTAGAGAGACGGTCTCCCAAAAATTGCATCTCACCCCTCAACAAGCCCAGGCCCTTAAGGCCATTGTTGAGGGTTTAGCTTCGTCATCTCATCCTCCTTCATCTCGTCCTTGAGTGGCCCATCACCCGCCTCCCTCTTCTCATCCTCCTTTTACTCCCACTCGCGTGGCCCATCTCCTGCCTTCTTCTACACATACTCCTTCTCGAGTGGCCCATCACCCGCCTCCTTCCAACCACCCTCCTTCACGGCCCCAAGGCCCTTATATTCCTTGCACCCCGGCCCCACCGGGTCCTTTCATGGGTCAGCCCCACCGGGTCCTTTCATGGGTCAGCCCCTCCAAGCTCCACGGCCGCCATGCCAACCCTCCGTTATTCAAGTCACACCCCTCCAACAAACTCTTTTTGATAAAATTGCTTCAATGGAGGAACAACTAGAGAGGGTTTCGAGCCCGCAGCCGCCGCCTCCTCCTCCTCCTCAAATCAATCCCCTTCATACTTTCATGAATAACATCACCAAGATGGAGAAAGATTGGAAGGAAAGGAGAGATGATAATGTCATCAACAATCTATGTGAGCAAGATGATTCAATAAGGTTCAATGATCAAGTGGACGCCGTCTGCCCTCCACCCATTCACCCTATTCATCCATATGGCCATCCGCCTCCATATCCACCTCCATATACCCAAAAACCTCCATGTCATCATACACCTCCTCCACCCAATCACATCACTCATTCATATAGCCCTCTGCCTCCACATTCATATTCGCCAAACCCTCCACAACATTATATTCCTTCACCTACCAATACGCCTCCACCATGGTGTCCACTTGAGTTGATTCGATGATGAAGAGTTTGAACCGACACTTGATGCACACTTTGAAGGTTTTAAAGAAATGCCTACTCCAAGTTTCCTCCGTTTCTCTCTCCCTCCATTGCCACAAGAAGAACCCCCTGCTCAGGACGATGCCACTGTCCCCAATCCTATTTATGAAACCAATTGGTGCTATGATGATGGGTCGATACTCCAATCACCCACGTCGGCACATCATGAACCTTCCCCTACCCTTCAAACCTCTCGCACCACCAAAAATCTGACGCTTCTTGCATACCAAACCTCCCTCTTCTATACCTCCAATCACTATACCATTAGCCTCCACCAATCCATCCGGGCCCTTCATAATTTCCCCTCCAACCATACCATTAACCTCCATGCCATCGGCCATCCCCAAGCCCTCCGCCAAGCCTTCTATCAAGCCTTCCGAGCTTGCCGCTTCTCCTACTTCCAAACCAATTAGTCTCCCATTAGTGCCACCTCGGCCCTCCACTATTCCCATAAGCCAAAAGCCAATTCTTCCTATTCCACCACTTAACCCTTCGCCCGAACCCGTGGCTAATCTTGAGTAGGGTCCACCCCTTTATGCACTCGAGCCTGTTGGGTCCTGCGAGGTGCAAACGGATCTAGAAGGGGGGGTTGAATAGATGCTCTCAAAAGTTTTGGCCTATTTAAAAACTCTTAGCTATCAAAAGCATGAACCACTCCTATAAAGTGAATGAATCACTTAGGCACAATGCACAGCGGAATTAAGTAGAGTGGCTCAAATGAAAAGACTTGGATTACAAGCGATGAAGCATCAACTCTTCTTTAAGCACATTTGTGATCTTTGAGAGATACAAGCATTGTAGTGCAGGGATCATAAAGCATAACACTAGAGCATGAAATAGCTTGCAACAACCGTGTGTGTGTGTGTGCTATGTTGATCACTCAAAGTGCATATGTGTGTGAATGTAGTGGTGATCAACCAAGGTGCATGCGAGTCTAAGCAAGGGAAACACTTAGCAATACTTTCACCTTGGCGCCTGTGTGCAAGGGTGTAGCAGGCCGCCCAAGGGATGCAGTCAAAGTGCTAAGCTCAATTAAACCACAGATAAAACCAAAAGTGTAAATCTGAGTGCTTGAGTGTGTAAACAAGATAACCAAGTATGGAAGCACACGAACCTGTGAATGGGGGTAGAAGATATAGAGCAATCGCACACGATGAACAACCCACAACACATGGATTTTTAAGGTGGTTCGGTTGCAACCCCACAACCTACGTCCACCCCTCACCAAAACCCGGTGAGGCTTTTCTGCTGACTCACAGCTTGACCGGGGACACGCCCCAAATCACAGAACAGAGAAAACCCTCTTTTTGTCTTCCTACACACAAAGCCGGAAGGGATGGCTACACCGCAAATCGGAGAACTCCCGATTGCCTTCCTACTAACCACCGATAGGGACGATCTTCAGTTTCAATAGATTGAATGAAATGAAAATAGAACAAGATGAAAATGCTCAAACAAGATATGAAGATATGCTAGAATGAACTAGATCTTGTCTGAGATTGTTGGATCTTGAATATGTTGCTTTGATCTTCCTTTGATCCCTTTGAGTTGATGGAGAAGATATAGGATGTAGCTTGATCTTTCCTTGAGTTGATGAAGAGGTTTGGATGTAGCTTTGATCTTCCCTTGAGTTGATGAAGAGGTTTGGATGTAGCTTTGATCTTCCTTTTGATCTCCTTTGTGAGCTTGCTTGCTTCTCTTCTTCCTTGAAGATTGAGGGCTTCAAATGTAGGCTTGAATCCCTTGGATTGGATGTAGAATTTTTGCACGGAGTACTATTCACGGCTACAGTACCTCTTCTTCCTTGGAGCTCCTCTAGCCTCTCTTCATCTCTCTTTGCTCCAAATTGATCAACTAGGGTTTCTAACCCTCTTGTGTTGGTTTTATATCTCTTTGGATGGTCAATAAACACATCCCATACCAGATCCACATTTTGTGGGTGATTAGGTGACTTTTGGATTAAAGAAATCTATGGGGAATGGTCTTTCTCGAAGTGGAAAATAAAGTCAACATTGAAGGCTCGAGGCTGGCGGTCGAACTTTGGCTTCTGGCGGTCGACCGCTACTGAGAAACGCTGTAGACGGATGTTCCCTGGGATTTTCGGTCGACCGCTACTAGGCTGGCTGTCGACCACCACTGAAAGAACTGCAGACGGTGAGCTGTTGGCTGGTGCGGTCGACCGCCCCTGGGCTGGCGGTCGACCGCTAGCTGGGCAGAACCCGGGTTTTCTCGGGTCGGTCCATTATCTTCTTTAGCTCTGCCGCTTAAGTTCTTTAGTTGCCCGTTCATGTCTGTAGCATCAACCTTGACTGTCTTGAAGATTTCTATTGATTATATTGCTTCTATAATCAAAATTTTGTTCCGGGGGCGCAAGGGGCGCTGCCCCCTTGACCCCCGCGACCTGACCGGGCAGGTCGATCCCCGCGACCTGACCACGCAGGTCGATCGACGTACGAGGGCGCAACATTGAGCTTTCACATTTGCCATCTCCACTCCATTCCTTGGATTATCTTGTAGCATGCTATCAAGAAGTTGCACCGACCTTGAACCATCCATAAGGCAAGACATGCACTGACCATATGAGGAATATGCAATGACCTTATGTGTGATGCTATTCAGCTTGATTTCTATGCTTGAAACATGCTAGATTTTCGTGCATCCAATATTGTCGTATGCCTTGATATCTGTGTATCCAATTGCCTAGATTTGTGTGACATTCTTGATCTTTTACACTGGAAGTATAATGACCACCAATATTGTATTGTCATATGCCTTGATATCTGTGTACTGGAAGTATGATGACCTGAAATGTATGAATATTAACATTATCAAATGCAGGTATAGTTCATTAATGACTACAGAGGCAGACATCATCAAAACCATAAAATTAATCATGTTGCACACATGTTCAACAGAGCCAACCTCGTCCGCTTCCGAGCAAGGGGAGAAACTCGATGTGTTTGGACCACCACCTCCCCTAACCCTTCCAACATCATCCTCCATTAAACCTCCATCACTCACTAAGCCTACCGATTCCATCTTGCCTTCTTCCACTCGGAGTGGTTGTGTTTCTACAAGTATATGTGCCGAGGATGTCCAAGAGCCGGGCAAGAAGGATTTGGCCATGGCTATGTTATTCAAAGTTCAAGATTTTATTTGCCGGATGTCGATCCGTGTTCTTGTGTCGGGCATTGAAAGGTCTCTACTAAAGCTCACCATGAAAAATTCTTATGAGTTGATGCCATGTCGGCCAAACGCCATTATCAAAGTCACATTGCTCATTGGTCGACATTCTTTCAAAGCTCTAATTACCCCTTGTTCTGTCATTGTGCAAACTCCTAGTCAAGAGAATGGGTTCTCCTCTTACATTTCCATAACACATTCTACTCCCAATGAGAGCTTATGGGCATTATTTTCATACTTTGAGTCATTTGGTCGGGCACGTCATCTACCATGGAGGGGCTGGCACTCTTTTAATGAAGGGCCTTCCACCAATTCATTCACTCTTTATTCCATTCCATCTATGTTGAATCCCCTAGTTGATTTTGGTAGTTAAGTTTCAATGATGACAAATCTTGTGTGTATGTGTCTTTGAGAAAGTTCATTGAAGATTGCTAACCAATGTGTTCATACTTTGATTAACTTGTTTTGCATAATCAATGGAATGATCTATGATGATACAAGTCGACTCTTGATAAAGAGGAAGTTGATTTCTCGTGGCATTTTCAGTTTAGGCCTTTGGGAGATTGAAGCAAGTTGACTAGTCCTTCAAGGGAAGTTGACTTGGACTGATATGCTATGAATATGCCCTTAGGTGTTTGATCATGTGGATTTAAGTCTTGATGAATGTTTTGTTCTAACCTTGATTAAATAGTTTGAAACTTATGTGTTTGATTTTTATGCATATCATACATGCATTTGTGAAAGCAACAAGTGTTCAAATCTTATATGTGAAATTGGGTCTCAATGTAAATCACTTTTGAACTCTAATGCATATTTCTCATATCATTTTAAGCTTGTAATGAGTGGACTCAACTCATGAGAATCATGGTAGAAAATTAGTTAAATGGTGTTCATATCTTGCTTAAATGTTAAGCCTCAAGCTCTTGTTGATTGGTTGTCATAGTTAAGTTGTCAAAGGGCTATCTTGCATGATATTCATGTGTTTTCAATGGGCTTTCATAGGGATGTAAATGGATCGGGTTCGGCTCGGGTAGACAAATACCATACCCTATCCGTGAAAATTTTACAAATACCATACCCGGATAGTACCCTATTATTTTCGCAGGTATGGATACGGGTATATTCGTCACGGGTATGGATATACCCGCTGATATCTATATCCGTCCATAAAACATGAGTTTACATCCACATCTAAAGAAATGTGAGATTTATGAGAATTGGAAAAATAAAAATTCGGTCAATTCTTTCCTTTCTAAAGTAATTTTATGTTTTATAAAAACGTCCTTCAATTTTTGCAAGAAGTCCAAACTCACAAACTCAACAAGACGGGCAACGGGTTAAGTTCATGTCAAAATTATAGGCCTAACATGTACAATAAGTTATTAAGAGCGGGTTCGGATCGGGTATGGATTCGGGTGCACTAAATACATACCCTATCCGAATATGAAACGGGTATTTTAAACATATCCAAACCCGAATCCATATCCGTTTATTCGGGTATTACCCAACCCATCACGGGTCGGGTGATGCGGGTAATCGGATTTGCGGGTATTTTTGACATCCCTAGGCTTTCATGTTGATTCTTCATGCAATTGATGTTCATACTTCAAGGATTTCATGATTGGGTTGTTAGAGCTTAAACACTCATTTTTTCCATGCTTAATAGGCTTTTAGCAGACTTTCGGTCGACCATGAGAAGGTGTTCGGTCGACCAGAAACAATAGAGTGTAGGGTCTAAAACTCTATCAGACTTCGGTCGATCGACCCAATGCATTCGGTCGACCGAAATCCCCAGAGTGCACCAGTCCAGACCCTGTAAAAGTTCGGTCGACCAACCCCTCTCAACCGGTCCACCGAATATGGCAGGCGACCCATTTTCATTGTGTTCGACACCCATTATTCTAGATCTGTTTTGGCTCATATTTGGCACTCTTACCCCTAGGGCATTCATACACATGTTAGATACATATTGAAAGGGTTTTAGCATGGGTTTTGATGTCTTTTCCTCTTTCTATTGTGGGTGTATAAATAAACTACGAATTTGGGAGAAATGTTCTAAGTGTTTATGTTCTATCTTTCTTGTAGGAGAAGAAAAAGGGAAAGGAGAGGAGCTGAAGAAATCTATGGATATCATCTACATCCGGGAGGATTTTGTGATCGTGATAGAAGATAAAGAGGAGCAGTTCGAAGAGAGGATCGCAGTGATGTTCAAATCGACAACATTCGACAACCCTCCAACCTGTTCTTCAACAAAGATCTCCTCCGGCCCTTTCACCTCTTGAGGATCTATTTCTTCACTCTTTTTACATCTATTCCAGTCATTTCCATTTAGTTCATGTGCATGTATTGAACATATCTTTTATTTCCGAACTCAGACTCTGTGAGTGTTGAATCGTCTGTGTACGGTTGTGTATATTGTGCTACGACTATAGTAGGGAGTGTGTGTGTGTCTTGATCCGTGGCGGATCATGTAGGAGACGACGTCTCCGTGTCTTTGGAGCGAAAGCTCCGTGCGCTTCATTTCGAAGCGAGTGGATCCTCACCGTTTTGATGAGGGGTGGAAGTAGGGAGCCCGTCGTGATCCCGAACCACCTAAAAATCTGTCTCACATCTTGTTTGATTGTGGTTTGCTTGTCTATATTTTTCATATTGACCATGTAAGAGCGGCAAGCTTCAGATAACCGAATTCTTCATAACGTATATTTCGTTTGATCGTATCTTGTGTTGGTAGTTAGTTTCATTCCGCTGCGTAATTGTAAAAAGTACCATTGCATTTGGTGGGGACAATTCAACCCCCCCTTCTTGTCCATACGAGAATCTAGGGACAATAATCTGGTATCAGAGAGGGTCTCTGATTTTTAGGACAACCTCACGGTTGTAGAAAAAAGATCATCTGTTATGGCCAACAAGGGAATTGAATGCTCCCCGAGGGACATTCAATCCATCG
This sequence comes from Amorphophallus konjac, assembly GCA_022559845.1. Taxonomy (NCBI): domain Eukaryota; kingdom Viridiplantae; phylum Streptophyta; class Magnoliopsida; order Alismatales; family Araceae; genus Amorphophallus; species Amorphophallus konjac. The sequence continues at coordinate 145,423,633 of CM040121.1, forward strand.
ACCACCCTTCTTTGATGGTACGAATTATCCCTATTGGAAGAATAGAATGACTGTGTTCATGCGAGCACTCGATTATGATACCTGGAAAGTCATAAGTAAAGGTCCTTATGTTTTATCTCCTAATGAAGATGAATGGGAAGATGAACATATTAAAAAGTCATGTGCTAATTATAAGGCTATGAACATTATTCAGTGCGCGATACACCCTAACGAGTACTCACGTGTCTCTGTATGTTCATCTACGCAGGAGATGTGGAACAAACTGAAGACTATTTATGAAGGTACTTCGGAAGTACGGGAGACAAAGGCAAATCTGCTAGTTCGGGAATACGAGCTGTTCACAATGAAGCCCGAGGAGAACATAAGCGATATGTATGCAAGGCTAAGTGAGATTACAAATAGCTTAAAAGCCTTGGGAAAAGAGTATTCAAATCAAGATTTGGTCAGGAAGGTGCTGCGGTCACTCACATCACCGTGGCACACAAAAGTGACGGTCATCGAGGATTCAAAGGATCTCACCACACTCACGGTGGATCAATTGATCGGGTCGCTGATGACATATGAGATTAACATTATGAAGCCGGCTGAGGAGGAAAGGAAGAAGAAAAAATTGATTGCACTGAAAGCTAATCCAGGATCGTCCGAAGAGAGTGATGGAAACTCATCTATGGACAGTGATGAAGAAGAACTAATGGCTCTTGTTACAAGGAAAGTTAGAAAATATTTCAGAAGAGTTAGAAGAGATGGAAACTTTCCGAGAAGATTCATGAAGAGAAATGCTAACAAGAAAGGCGAGCCGAGCAAGAGAGAAGAAATCATATTCTATGAGTGTAAGAAAGCCGGCCATATGAGGGGTCAATGCCCCGAGCTCCAGATAAAGCTGAACAAGAACAAGCCAAAGAAAGGGAAAGCGATGAAGGTAACGTGGAGCGACGAGGATTCAGATAGCTCAAAATCCGAAGGTGAGAAGAATGGACTGGATGAGCTGGTCCAGAACTTGTGCTTGATGGCGGATGAAGAAGATTCTGAGGTAAATTATGATTCCAAAAATCTTACTGCTAAGCATGGGCAGTTAGCATATGCAGATATTTATCAGAAGTATAAAAGGTCAAAAAATGATGTCAAGAAATTGAAAAAGAACTTTCATGATTTGATTAGTTCAACAAATCCATGTGATAGATGTAACTTCTTTGAAATGCAAGTTGAAAATTTTAAAGAAGCAAAAGAAGATTTTCAATCGAAAATGAACTTGTATGAAGATGAATTGGCATGTTTGGAAGCTGAAAAATAGAGTGCTTATGAAAACATTGAAAATTTGAAAAATGAGAATGAAACTTGGTAATGGAGTTTAAAGCAAGATTAAGTGAATGTGACAAATCCAAGAAGGATATTGAAACCAACTTCAACACCATGAATGCTGAGCTAAGAAAATTGAAAGATGTTGTTCAAAAAGAATTGAAAAGAAAAGAGAAAACATTTGAAATTGGTGAAACTAGCAATGAAAATGCTAGGAATGAGAAGAGAGATGTGGGACACTCACCCACAAAGAAAAACTCATTTGCGAGAAATAAATTTTAGAAATTATTTAATTCATATTGTTATTCTCATGTTGACTCTTGCATGAACCCATGTGTTGATAGATCTTATATGCAAAGGAGTCGCTTTAGAAAATCAAATGTTACATGTTTTTATTGTGGAATGTTCGGCCACTCGATGTATGTATGTGATTTGATGAGGGCCGATGATGAGTATTTTGAAAAGAAAAACATAAGATATTTTGTTCAAGGTAGAACTAACACTTCGGGACCCAAACTTGCTTGGGTACCTAAATCAACTTGAGATGTGTTTTGATTGTGCAGGTCTGTCTAAGAGCCAAGTGGAACAAATGGTATATGAATAGTGGATGCTCCAGACATATGACATGCAATAAGGAACTCTTCTCAAACCTGAAGGAAAAGGATGATGGACTGGTCACCTTTGGCGGGAACGACAAAGGTAAAATTGTGGGAATTGGACGGATAGGTAAGGATTCCAACCAGTCAATTGAAGATGTTTTGCTTGTAGATGGCTTAAATCATGGTTTGCTTAGTATTAGTCAACTCTGTGACAAAGGTCACAAAGTCATTTTTGAAAACACATATTGCTCAATTGTAGATAGAGTTACAAATGAAATAAAATTCATTGGTCTTAGAGATGGAAACATTTATTTTGTTGATTTTGAAAGTTCTCCAAATGAAAATATTTGTTTAGTTGCTAATAAGTCGGATGATGCATGGCTATGGCATCGACGACTTGGTCATGCTAGCTTTAGTATTCTTTCTAAACTGTATGGAAAAGACTTGGTTAGAGGTTTGCCAAAGTTGAACTTTCATGTTGTTGGCCCGATTAGAAATGCAAGCAAGAGGGGGGTGAATTGATTGCGCCCCCTTTTCTAAAACTGAATAGAATCAAATTTCGAATAGAATAAAAACTAACCTAACAGCAGAACAACGAATTGATATAGAGCGAATAAAACGCACGAGACAAGAAATTTCTCTCTACTCACCGTAGCCCACACGTAGTTGAGAACAGACAATCCAACAGAGATAATCACACAAATGGCAAACCACGACACGAAGAGTTTTTAGGTGGTTCGAACGCACCTAGGGCAGTCCTACGTCCACCCCTCTCAGCCCGAGAGGATCCACTAAAAATGCTGCGCGGCGGCAGCAATCAAACCACACACACACGTGTTCTCGTGTGACGACGAGAGACACACGCGGAGACAATACTCCGCAGCAATACACAAGTTCAAGTAATCGAGCACTACAATAACCAGTCCAGATTTTCAATCTATGCTCAAATAAAAATGTAGAAATGATAGATTAAGGAATCCCCCTCAGATCTGCAATAAATCCCATAAATCGGAGTGGTAGGTGCGTTGGAGCTTGATCCTCGGAGTGGAAGGAAACCGGACTTGCAGGAAACGCCCAAGAGAGAAGGATCACGTGATGAATAGCACGAGCAAGGATCAGAACGAGAAGAATGGCTCGTAGATGGCATCCTCCAGTATCTCTTCTTCCTCCTCCTTTGATGGTGCGACCCTATCTCCTCCTTCTTCAGCAAAGATAAAAGACAATTAGCTCTCCCTTCATCATCGAAGCAAAATTGCATCATATATATATCCACTTAGAAATGATGCAAAAAGACCACAAAACCCATCGTAAAAACCTCTCAAAATAACACTAAGATAAGTAGAGAAGCCCTGGGGGTAAAGGGGTCAAAGTGGGGGCCAAATAGAAAGGAATCAATAGGATTAGAGACCCAATACGAAATCACGATCCGGATGAAGCAGAAGAAGTGTCGACTCTATGAATCGACACTTTCTTCACCATACACTGCCAACGCCCAAAACAAAGAATGCAGGATAAAAGTGTCGAGTCACAAAGTCAACACTTTTTTATCAAGTGTTCTACCTGCAGCAAATAACAGGACACAGGGAGAAAGTGTCGACTCACAGAGTCGACACTTTTTCCTTGGGGTTTTGTTTTCAAAAAATAACCGACCCAGGACACCAAGTGTCTACTCATAGAGTCGACACTTGTTGTCTGCTGTAACAAGACAGCATGCAGGCCAACAAGTGCCGACTCTGTGAGTTGACACTTGCAGCTGCCAAAACGAAAACTGCCCAAGGCAGTCCAGTGCAAGCCAAAATCCTAAAAAACCCTTCAACCCCATTCAAGGCATCATGATTCACATTCAAAAATAAGTTCTTACCATTCATCCATTGATTTGAGAGCATTATAGAGCCTGCACTACACATGATTATAATTTCGTCATTCTTTGTTCAATTAAAATAGACAGAACACTTACCTTATCGTTTGACATTTACATAATTCTTTCAACCTACAAAAGCTTTGAAATCAATTACCACACAAGTCATCATTTCAGAAATAGTTCATGCATAGAAAGGTACATCTTTTTACCCTGTAAGGTACATCTTTTTGCTTTGAATTGTCCCCTCTCTTAGATTTGAATCTGTCATGGTGACAAATAGAACATGATATCTTATCGGCATCGTCTTTGTAATATAACATACAGTGATTCGGGTATGCATCTATTTTCAAATATCCAAGCCCTAGCTCATTGACCATTTTTTTACAGGATAAAAAATTTCTGGCAATTTCTCGTCTCGAGGCAACATACTCTTGATCAAGAGGAGGAGACGGTCAAAATAAATCTCACTGATGTGAAATTCAGATTTCAAGTTCAACAATTGTGACACTGCAGACAACCGAGTGTGCTTTTCACAATCATGCCACAACGGCTCATCAGCATCCCTAAGTAGTTCATAAAATCTTCCGGTTGTCTTATTCGGTACTTCTTCCATGTATTCATGTTCCTCATGAACATTCAAACCAGGACCGGTAGCATCTACAACCATATCCACGTACCCACTTGTGCCTGTAATATTGTCGGGCTCATACCTCAGGAATTCCTCACCATGACACGTTCAATTCATATAACCATCCAAGAACCCTTTGTTGTACAAATGACGTTGCACATCCCATGGTGAACGCCACCTCAAGTTTCTACAACTTGAACAAGGGCATCGAATGTGACCGTCGTGGTCTATTGCTGTATTTGGATTCCCCAATACAAATTGAATGAAACTCTCAACTCCATGCTTAAAGTCATACGACACCACCCGGTCAACTATTCTACGATACATCCATGAACGATCTATCAACATTTGACCTGCACCTAAGTAATATTAATACACAAATAACAATTGAAATCATTAATCTTGAAAATAAACCCGACCCTTTCTCACATCGTTCATCGTAGAACATTTGCAGTTGGAAGAGGACTATTATTTAGATTATCACTTTTTAACCCATCCACGAAGGTTTGATCGCACAATCACTTACTATATGTGTTGTACGATTTGCTGAAAATTTTGACAGCATCTCCCCACACTTCTCCGATATACCAAAAATATTTATTGATTTTGAAGTTTTCTTAAACACTTGCAAGTAAGTGGTTAAGAAAACACTCAAAATAAATAAAGGTATATCAGTGAAGAGTGAGAAGACGCAACCGAAATTCTCAACAAACCATACAAACACATATAGTAAATGACTGTCTAAGTGTGATCAAACATTCACAGACTATCCAAACTTGACAATTCAAGACTTTGAGGTAGATATATACATTCTCGTAAAAAAATGAGAACATACACATCAATTCCAAAGTCTTGAACGGGAAGATTCATTGACACAGGTTTAACACGCTCTCCTGAGGTGCGTGTAATGTTAGGTCACACCCACGCACCTCAGCTCACAGGGAATACCCCATATATTTATATAATATAAAATTAAAAAATATCTTACTTATCATTATGCATACATCAAATTAAATAACATCCAATTTATAAAAATATTCAAATGAAGAACATGAAAGCTAAAAAATCCACATTTTTGAGTCAGATCAACATCAAATTTCTGTTAAAATCAGATTTAAAAACACATTTATATACAATTAAAATCCATAATGTTTGAAATCACAAGTAGAAATTTTGGGGTATTTGATGCGGGATGGGACGTGACTCGAGACCAATTTGATGCGAACCTTGGACTCTAGCTCGCGGACGTCCCTAAATGAGGGAAGCACGTGGATCTGCGCGGTTGAGAAACTGACAATGAGTCTCGGGTATCGGCTTTTCCGCGTGCTCGGATCGAGTCACGGGACGGGTTCCACTCACTCACTCTCGCAGCAGTGATAAAATTATAACGCGCTAAGTTCCTATCACTCATGCAGCGGCATATGAAAATATACGAGATAAGTAAAATGTCAAGTGGGGAGCAGACACGATACCTCCAAGCTCCGGTCGTGGGGAAGATGACCCCGGCCGAAACTCGTAATCCCGGTGTACAGTAAATAAATAATTACAGAAGTGAATTTAATTGCCCACTTCACGTAGGGAGGTAAAGGGCTACACGTGGGACCCAAGAGTAGTGAACTCGGGTTGACGAGCAGCAAGCTGGAAGGCTCTCGGGTTGGAGACGGGCTGCTGGTCCGGCTTGATTCTGTGGGGCCCGCGGGACAGCATGCGGGTTCGGCTGCTGGGATGGCGGTGCCCGGGTGTCTCCTTGCTGTGGCGGCTGGCTGGGACGTTGCTGGGGGGTTGCCAATCGATCTCCGGGAGCGGCGGTCGCCGAATGTGAGCCAGCGTATTTTATCAGAATTAGCCGGCGGAGTGCTCTGCTGGCTTGTTCTCGGGACAGAATTATGCCCCTCCACAAAAACAATTGTTGCGCCCAGACCCGGTGTTGGATCGAGGCGAAATTGGTACCATTAGAAACTAGACTTGAAGGGCTACATCATATATTAATTTCAGATCTATCCAACAAATGGATTTTAAATAACAATGACTGTAACACTGTAACTACCTCTGGCTCAGAACCCAGAACACACAGGACAGAAAATGATCTGTCTGAAGATGAACTTTGACCAAAATAAAAATGATGGATCTAGACTCTGAGAAAATTATGGGTGGAAAGGGGGATGTGAGGATCACGTATGAATTTTTTTGGGATTTTTTGGAGATGACTAAGGGGTGGTGAATACAACAACATGCTACTATCCCGCAGATCTGTAAACTGGTAGATTGCTGGGAAAAAAACTAAATTACTGGAAAAAATAGTAAATGAAGGAGGAATGACACGAAATTTAAACTGGAGATGGGGGATGACAGGAAGAACAAACCCTCAAAATTTAAGGTCGAACAGATCTATGAGTTGGAAGATAAAATTCTGGCCTCAGCTTGCTGTCCAGCAGAGAACAGACCGGAGACGGTTGGCGGTGGTGGTGCGACAGCGGCTCGATGGCGGCGGCGGCGGCGGTGCTTAGCTTCTCACTCAGAGAGGGGATGATAATGAGGCCTCACACCTCAAAAGGGGGCTGCTCTCTCAGCTGCAAAGGGGGTGGAAGGGGGAGAGGGCTGTGCCCTTGATCTTGCACACAAATTTCTGATTTTTCTTCTTCTTGATATTCTATGAAATATGAAAATACAAGGCTTATATAGAAATAGATAAAAGACCTGAACTATCCTTAGATCTAGAGTTAGAGAGGGGCAAATAAGGGATAGCAAATAGTTCTCCCATGTGGTCAAAAAAACCAAAATAAAAAAACATATAAGGGGAGGTGCGCCCCCCTCTTTGAGAAGTCAATTTGGAATTGGCTTCTCCATGGTCTAAGTCCACCTTGGACCATGGACCAACCCCCATGGACCCTAGAAGCCAAGTGGCCCAATGAGAGAGAGGGTGGGGGGCCCTGCTGGGCCTACGTGGCCCTTTTACACATAAACCCAAATAAAACCTAAAACAAACACACATTACACACCAAGTACATTATTACAAAAATACATTCCAAACATTTAATGGAATAGCCCCGATGCCCCATCAATTCTTCCCGGGTGAGAAGAACTCGACCCCGTCGAGTAAGGGGTGCGGCTGCTCGCTCCTGCGGATCTCGTTCCATCCTCCGTAGCTTCGCCTAGGTGATCAGATGTGGGTCATGCTCTCCACCGTACCGGGTAGCGCGGGTACGCTCCACTCCGAGTAATAGTTACATGCTCATCCCGTATATGTTCTATATGCACACACTGCTGTGGGAATGAGGCCAATGGTGGACACTCCGGGGTGGGGTCACTCTCAAAGGGAGGAGACAGCTCGAAGACTCACTAGGAATCACCGCGGTCCCTGTGGGTGACTAGATCCGAGACATTGAGGTAGAGCTGATCCCAAATTCCGACAAGTCTACAACGTACGCATTAGACCCGACTTACCTCACACTCGAAAGGGACGGACACTTGCGAGCTTGCATTAGACCAACTCATAGACTGTACGAAACAAAGACTCACACGTGACCCTAGGCCATAAATGACCCTAGGCAAACCTAGACACTCATAGTAATAATATGATTGACGACGAAGAGACACCAAATACTAAGGAAGACTCGGTAAGGATGACGAACACTGTCTACATACACTAAGTGTAAAGAAAGACTGACCCACAACTTGATGCCGTGAGTCTCATCCCTCGTCAACCATCTCCGGTTTGAGAAGACTCGTCCTCGGGTACGGAAGTGTAAGAGGATCAGGAGGCGGGTGACGGGAAGGTAATCCGGACGTTTGGTGTGAAGCACGACAAAAAGGAAGCCCGGATACTGTCTCTCGTACGCATGGCAGAAATCAGACCATACTGTGTCAACATAGGGCGTCGACAGTGGTACGGTAGTCACTAGTGGCAGCTCTACCATAGGAGAGACGGGCATAAGAGGGTCGGCTAACTGCTGCTCGGGAGTGACTAGTAAAAGAGAGGTTGCAGACTGATCAGGACCGTTGTGGGAAACTGGGATGGGTGGAAGCTCGGGGTCGTCTATGGGCTCCTGAGTGATGGGCAAGCTCGGGGCAACTGGAGGAACCGGGATGACTGGTGCGACCGGGATGACTGGCTGGACATGGGTGACAGGCGACACTAGGACGACTGACTGAATGTCATCTATGGGTGCAACGGTCAAAATGTTGTGGAATGTGAACTCGCTAGGCAAGTGTGGAGGATGTAAAGTGTAGGTCCTTCGCCCTGGGTCAAAGGTCACACTCCTCTCTTCAAGCCATGGTCGCCCTAATATAATGCATGGTCCTGCTAGCGTACCGATTTTGCACCTTGCGCCATCGAAGTAAAGATTGGAGCTGATCTTCCTTTGGAACTCGACAAAGGCTAAATCACCCTCGCGGACAATCTCGCCAGTCGTGGCGAGGGACTCAATGATATCCAGAGAAACCTAATTATCCGACTCCATATAAATGAAATCGAGTTCTGTTGTGGACCCATTGGGTAGAGTGACAGTAGAAATGATAGGGTGTGGGATCGAACCACTTGATGACATGTGGGTTGGGTCAATCGGTGGTTGAATGATAGGGGCAAGACCAGGGGGTCGGGCCATGAAAGCATTGAATTGGGCCACCAGGGATTAGGCCTGTCAACGGATACGGATATTATCCGGATCCGCTTCGATTCGTATTCATTTGTTCGGATACGGATAATATCCGAATTCGAATCGGAGCGGATACGGATATTATAATATTCACTTCGAAAAATATCTGTTCGTAATATTATATATCATATAATACATATTTTTAAATAATGTATTATAAAAAATGATATTATAGAGAAATTTAGATATTTTATAGTTGTATTTTAATTTAAAATTCATTTTATATATTTTGATATTTTATAATTATATTTTATATACTTTTAATATTTTATAATTATATTTATATACTTTTAAATTTGAATCAGATAATTCGGATTTTAAAACGGAGTGGATACAGATAGTCAGATATTCGCTTCGTATCCGAGTCAAATCGGAGCGGATCAAAATCGGATAATTCGAATTGGAAAACAGAGCGGATACGGATAGTCATATATTCGCTTCGTATCCGCTCCGTTGACAGGCCTACCAGGGATGATCAATCGGACGCATAGTCTCGGGGAATGGCCATGGGCTGGTGGGTAGTTGGACATGCAGACAACTGAGTGACACTCTAATAGACTAGACACGACCCTATACAACAATGCAAAGTTAGAATGCAGACTCGACTACAAACCTAGATTCAACCAATATCCGGTACGTGGCGGAGGTTTGATCCGAAGATCGCACACACGCAACTGTGTTACCTTCCCAATAGGTGTAACCTATCGTTCCAGAGGCACCTTTTAATATACCGGGTATCGGAATGCAATGCAACCTAAGACTTAAACCATGCTGAAGAGGCGAGATCTCGCGCTGATCCTGAGCTGGGGAGATGATCACCGTATAGTGAACTGCAAGGAAGGGAAATGGATCAGGGGGCCCAGGGATGGTTCCCTGGGGTAAACCCTCCGATGCCTAAGTCAGTAGAGCAATGGTGGAAGCTATGAAGGGAGGAGGTATGAGATGCACGAGATCCCTCTCCACCAAGGTGGTGAAGTGGTTCCTGCTCAAGGAGTTTTAGGCGTGTGTTGGCCTTACCTTTCGCTAGAGGGAGTCCCAGGTTTAAATAGTGCGCCGGCCTCATGAGTCCCATAAGCTGAGGAGTTTCAGGCGGGAGTTACGTCCTCAACGTGGGCTCTTTACTTCCTCATCGTGGGATCTTTATAGCCTTGAAGGGTCGTGGGTCCCTTATCCTCATAAACTCCTGCTCATAAAGGGTTCTTAACGGCAGTGTGGAAAAGCAATCGTCGGTCAACCCAAGCATGAAGGGTGCCAACCCTGTCCGGGTGATAGGCATAGCTCGGATGAAGGTGGGTCGGAGTGGGCGCTGAGCGCCTGCCTTAATCCCGGCGAGAGGATAGATCGGGCGTGGGTTTTCCTCTAACCTGACCGATGCTCGGGCCTTCCAAGCCTAAGGGCCGCCGAGGAAGGGTTTGATCTCGAGTGCTCTTATTGGGCTTTTTAAACTAAGTGGGCCCTGCGGGGCTATCACTTAGATGAGCTGGGCCTCGTTTGGTCCTGATGGACCTAGTTCGGCTGCTCTTAGATGGGCTATAGAAATCCCCCTCTCCACTTGTCCCCCTCCTACTCTCGAGCTTTGGTAAGCTCGGAAGAGTAGCTGTTTAGGGTTTTGGACCAGCATGGCTCAGGTGGGTGGAGATCTGGCGGTGTTAAGAAGCCACGTGTCGTGGCCACCTGGGCCCGTAATAATGATGATCCTGATGGATTTGAACTGAAGGGGCCCCCTTTTCTCGGAGGTCGGAACGACGCACCGCCTTCCGCATGGGGATATAGGCATTGTGCGCTTGTTGTCATTCCAGACTGCCTCCGTCTTTAGGGTTTGGCTCGCCTTCGTGTTTGCTTTTGGGGCTCTTTGATTCGTCGTGAGGACACGATGGAAGAGCAGAGGCTTGCAGCGGCGTTCACGGAGTTGGCGGAGATAACTGTAGAGGCAGTCTGACAGCTTCCTCTTCCTCCGGAGTCTTCAGGGTCCCGGGAGCGTCTTTCTTCAAGTTCCTCTCCTGATTCCATGGCGGATCAGCGTTTGGATGTCGAAGAGTGGGAGGGCGAGCCTGCGGTGAAGGCGACGGTTCCAAACTGTAGTGAACTGGGGGAGGCGGAGGTGAAAAGGCTGGAGCACCAGTTTCGCCTGCCCCACAAGTTTTGCTTTTCCGCGGCTGCTCCGCACGAGACGAGCTTGGACTCTCGTACATGCCATATCTGCACTTTCTTTCTGTCGTGGAAGGGTGGGTTCCGCCTTCCCTTCGAGCCCTTTGTTCTTAAGCTTCTCAATTTCTTTCAGTTGGCGCCCGTTCAATTGGTAGCCAATTCCTATCTTCTTCTTTCCGCTTTTCGCATCCTCTGCCGCCAATGCGGGGTTCCTCCTTCCTTAGACCTCTTTCACTATTTTTTTGAGTTGAAGGCGCATCCTTCGGCCGGGAAGGGTTTCTATTTCATCAAGGCAAGGGGGAATAGAAGCTATGTCTCCTTGGCTGCGAATGATTCTTCGCATAAGGGGTGGAGAACTCAGTTCTTCTGGGTGGGGATCTGCTCGGTGGAGGAGACCTGGAGGTGTCCCGTAATCCCCAATTTCCATCCGAATATTCCTTCGAGACAGGACGAGTTTCCTCCGAACATGGACGAGTATGCGACTATTTTGCTGAAGCGTCGCCAGTCCACAGAGGAGCTGGTTACTCTGGAGAACATCGAGCAGTGTCTTCTTACGCGGCTGCATCCGTCAGGTTCAGGTGCCGCGAATCAGATTCTTCTTTGGATGTCGAGACCATTTTTTTTGACCATATCTTTCTTCTATGCAGACACCAGGCGGCCGGCTTTGGAGGAGGCCGCAGAGGTGATTGATCTCGGCAATGACTCGGCCGCCGACGAGCCGCGATCTCCCGAGGGGCGCACCCGAGCCCGAGGTAAGGGCAAGAGGATGGCCCAGGAGGGGTCTTCCAGGCCGCGGGGGGCCAAACGTAAGGATCCCGTGGAGGGTATGATACGGGACGCCGTAAAGGCCAAGAAGCGGGCCAAGAATGTCGGATCCGTCCCCGTCGTCGAAGGTGGCTCTAGCTCGGCGGCTCTCCCCTCTCTCGAGTGAGATAGGGCTGACCTTGTTAGGCCGACTCTCCCATCTGCCGAGCGAGAGGGGGCCGAGGAGGTTGGGGCTGCTCCTGCGCTGGGCGATGATGCTGGCTCGGCTCCCCCCTCGGCCGGAGCCGAGGGGGCCGAGGCGGCTTCTACGATTGGCAGCGGCGCTAGCCCGGCTCTCCCCTCTACAAAAGTCGAGGGGGCCGTGGATGAGGCAAGTGACGCTGGGACTACGGCCGAGATTGAGGTGTTGATTGAGGCGGGCGACGCTCCAGGTGCCGGTGCAGGTGCCGAACCGGTCCAGGCTGGGGGGTCACAAGAAAAAGTGACGCAACCCCAACCGACCGAGGCACGAGGGGTGAACGAAGCAGCGGCTCGATCCGGGCCGCTCGGCGGGACGCCAACAGAAGAGGGGGTCTCAATTTCGGCGGCCTGGGAGAGGCTTGGCATCCAGGGCCCTCTGTATCAGGTATATCGCGGTATAGCCGCGAAGGTGAAGGGGGGAGGCAGGCAGCACTCCCCGTCCATGGCCCTCGAGGTGGTTATGGAGGGCGGCTTGGTCCTGGCCCAGATGGGGGCCACTCTGGCAGAAGCATATGCCCGGTCGGAGTCAGAGCGGGCGAACCTGGCCTGGACCCTTGGTGGGTCTGACAGGAAGTTGGTTCGGCTCGTCGAGGAGCGTGATGGGCTTCGATGGGAGTTTTCCTCAGTTAGGGAGCTGGTGCGGGCGATCCAGGTGGAGGCCCGGGCACTAACCGAGTAGCTAGCTAAGGCCCGCGAATCGCTCGAGAGGAAGAGCAGGCTTCTTGAAGGGGAGCGCATTGCTCGCATCGAGCTAGATGGCCGGTGGGAGGCTGAGCGCGCTGAGCTGGTGGACCGAGCGGAGGAATCTGAGCGCCTTCGGCGGGAGGCCGAGGCTGATCGGGCCGAGGCGGAGAAGCAGGCGGCGGAGGCCGAGAAGCGGACGGTTGAGGCCGAGTGGAAGTTAGCCGAGGCGGAGCGGGAGAAGGTCGAGCTCGCTGGTAGGGTGGGATTGGCCGGGGCGGAGGTGCTCGAGCAGTACAAACTGTTGGGTCCCGTAGTGCAGGAACACGGATCTAGAAGGGGGGTTAATAGATCCTACTGCTAAAAATTATGTCCAATTAAAAACATAAACTAGCACACAGCGGAATTTACAAGATTGATAGGATTGAGGAAATTAATCTAAACAGTTTTAAACTTAATTCACTCAATCTCACCGAGCTCACACGATTGCATAAATAGATAGTATAGTGAAACACACAATCACAAGGAACAAACCACAAGACACGGGGATTTTTAAGGTGGTTCGGGACCACGACGGGCTCCCTACGTCCACCCCTCACCAAACCGGTGAGGCTCCACTACACGCTACAAAATGTAGCAACACGGGGATGAAACCCAACATACACATGCTGCTATTGCAGCAAACCACACACACGAGGCCTTGCCTCAACCTACTGCCACAGCAGCACGCACACGCACACACAAACACACCGTTGGGGAACACACCCCGAACAAAATACCTCACACGGAGACACAGCTCCGTCCACACACACGTAGAGCAATGCCTACACCACCACATGGGAGTAAACTCCCAACCACACACGGGGAACGCACCCCAAGTTATGCCCAACCACACACGCGGATATACTCCGCACAAAACGACGCACACACGACAACACACACACTCGGAGAACCCTTTCTCCGAACACCCACACAAAGTATTCTGTCAAATGTTTATGAAGCAATGACAAATATATGCTATGACCCTCCAAACAAATTCTATATATGGAAACTAGAAAGATGCATCAAGAATAAGGCTCCTCCTTCATCAACAAAATTTGATTCTCCTTGGCTCGTTGATGGATGATCATGATTTCAACATCATCTTCTTCCTCTCCTCGAGGCACTCCTCTTTTCCTTCTTCCAATCTCTTCTTCACCTGAAAGAATAGATAGAAATAATAAGTTCAAACTTTAAGCTAATCTCAAACAAGAATATAGAAATGAATGGTTTAGAGATCCCCCTCTTCATCTTCGACCTATACGAAAGAACACATGAGCATTAAGATTGTTGTATCACAAAAATTACAGCTCATATATATATGTAAGAGAGAGTGGACATAAGACATATAAAACCATCCTAAGATGTCTTAAAGCAGATATTCAAGCTCTATCAACAAGAAAATTGAGAAGTCAGAAAGAGGAAGATTTTGCAGTGATTAGAGCTCCCCCTTTCTCTCCTTTGAACGTATTTGAATGCTTCTGTAGGATGAGGACGGTTCTTGAAAGAAGATGAACGATTCTTGCAAAGATGAGGTTGTAACTTGATTTCCCACGCAGCTTCCAGTAGGGGATCGATTGGAGACTTGAATCCACCTTCTTTCCTTCACATACAAGCTTAGAACAATGTGGAAGAAGCCCTTGGAGCAGCTGCTGCGACCCTGCACACACAAGGGTTAGAAGAAAAATGATTTTCAGATCTCACTTAGTTTCTCCTTAGGGTTTACAACCCAATAAGATGTATATATATGTTTAGGACGGTCAAGAGACAGCCTGGGACAAGATCCACAACTCAAGGAGTGATTTGGGGCTTTTGGACCGGATTGGGAGGACTTTTGGCGCACTTGAACGAAGGTCAAATTTGACGGCACCGCCCCGTACCGGAAAGGGTCGACCCTTGGGGTCGACCCTCGGGCAAACAGAACACAAACTAGAGTGTTTTCTGGTTCAGTTTTACAGGAGTCGACCCCAGGGGTCGACCCTCCGGCTAACAGAATCCAAAACAGAACCCAGTTTTGGTTCTTTTTTACAAGGGTCGACCCTTGGGGTCGACCCTTCCATTGGTCGACCCCAGGGGTCGACCCTTTCAGGCAGGGTGCACAAAAACAGGTTTTGTTTTAGACAGAACCTCATAGGGTCGACCCCATGGGTCGACCCCTTCTTATTTGGACCTGAAAAACAACTAAAACCTCCATCAAATCAATGGGAAACAATTGATTAAATATTACCATAATCCCATGAAGATCAACCATGATTTTTCATCCTGAAAAATATGATAAAGCAAGAGGTTAGTTGAAAATCAAGATCTTTACATCAAGCATTAACATTATGAACATGTTCACAATAAAATACATCATGGAGCCTATTCAAACATGCATTTTACTTCTCATATCACTTAACAAAAATATATATGACCAAATGACAAGGTTTTGAAATGATAAGCATGAATCTATCATTCAATCAAATATATTGACATGGGAGCTCAAACTTTCAACTAGCATTCTTGTATCTACCAAATGCTCAACATCAAATAGCATCAAATGAGGGATATTCATTTACACATGTAAGAAGCAAATATATAGCTCAAGACCAATGACATGATCGTATGATGTGCAATCACACAGGTATGAGGAACCATACGACATCACAAATGCATCCACACATTGAAACCCTGATGACCTCATGAATGATATCGTTCTAATAGAAGGGTGTGTTCAATGAACACAATCTTTTTGATTGAGACCTAATTGAAGTCATCTTCATAAGAGCCAAGTTCATGCAATTCTTTCACAGCAACTTAGAAGATTATGCATGAAAGCCCAAGACATCTCAACCAAAAGTCAACAACATAACCCATGCATTTGAATAACATGTATGACCATCAAAACCTCATGTAGGAAATGCATGAAGCATACATCCTCAAACCTTAATGACGCATGTAGGAGGTACATGAAATCACATCATGTATATCTATGCACAAGTACTCTGGGTCAACACACTGTAGCTTTCTTACCCAAAATTCACTTAACTGAAGATATGTGAATTGGAAAGCCTTACCAATGGTTCTTTGAAGAATGGAGATGGAATTAACACAAGTTCTGAATGGTGGACAATAAGATGATGTCCATCATGACTTGTTCCTGTAATGCAAGATGATTAGCACACTTTATTGAAATGAGCATAACGTGAATTCAAGTGAGCATAAAGACTCATTCATGTGTTCAATCATGCAAACGTGTTCTATCATGAATTCTCATTGAGTGCAAGGCATATGCATTCTGTCAAGCATGTTTCACAAATTCATTCTCATTCTAGAACATGATCCCATAGCAAGAGAACAATAAGAATTCAAGCACATGAGACATGAAGTATCAATAAAACACAAGGCCAAGCAAGGCCAAGCAACAAAGTCATTTTGTAATCATCAAAATCACATACACAGCAATCTCCCCCATTTTGATGATGACAAAATATTATGTTGTAAAGCTCTCTTTTAAAGCTCTCTCTCCCCATTTGACATAATCAGAAATGGGGATCATGATGGGGAATCCATGATGGCAGCAATTTTTTTTTATACCAATTGTTTTTGTTTTTGTTTTGTTTTGTTTATAGACAAAAACCTACAGATAATGGGGTGAATGAGGTGACGAAGAGAAACAATATGCACAATATGCATGAACTAATCTCACAACATTGAAATGCAAGTGTAGACAATATGGACATGCAGAATGCAAGGAGAATGATCCAATATGATTGAACACAGGCAAATAGATATATATACATGCAACATAACTCCCCCATCTTAGTTTGAGTGAAGGGATAGGTGTACAAAAAGTGCAGGTGAGTCATTAAGATCAAAGTGCTCATAATTACACCTTGAGGAGTGTGCAGATAGATAGGAGAAGACGTACAGTAGGTCATGCAGTTAATCAAATTTTCAGAATACATATCAAATCAAATTACCATGTGTAAGTAAGTAACATGAGAATGAATTCTAGCCATATGGATAACCAGATTTTCAATTAAACACAATAGTAATTGCACGGACTGCATTTCAATCTAGAGAGCAGCGTATTGGAGACTTCGCTCTGCCTCCGTCAAATATATCATCAGAAATTCTCACATTGACAATCTGAATTTTTCTAAGAATGATCAGGTTCAAATGATTCCTTTTTACACGAGAAGACACATGGAGCTCATGCCAGAATCCCCGGTTACTCAGAATACTGAACCATTTCACCTCATTTTAACAGAGATACTTTAGTCAACACTTTTCAGAAATGAACCACATCACGTCTCAGGTGACATGTGCCCAATTTACTCAGTGAGACTTAGCATTGCTCTTCCTTTCATTTCATCCATTTTTTTATATGTGGAGGCAGGCAGCTTTTTCCTCAACTGTCTCTTTATCATTCATGCAGCAAGTTGGATTACTTTAGAGTGTTGAAATGAAATTCTTATATCCTTATGAATAACACTTAATTTAACATTAGTGCATGAAGTGTGCGAATTTGATTTAACATGTATGGAGAAAATTTAACTTAAAACAAGATAGTGTAGCTCCCCCTATGTAAATGCAATAAGCATAAAATGCTCCCCCTGAGAGTTTGACATGAATCACACTTATTAAGACTCAGATACAACATTATTTATCAATGGAGTATTTGGTCTTAGAAGTGTCAAAGGAAGGGGTTTTAGCATATATTAACATGCAAGCATATAATGGAGATATGCATATATGCAGTGCAGAATGCAAAGATATGCAATTTCAGTTCTTGAAATGTTGGCCCCAAAGATAAAATATCATTGTTGGAAGTATTCATTTTGGCATTTATGCAACATGAAATGTTCAAAATGATGCATTTCAAAATATGCACTATATGCATGCTAAAAATGCCAATTGTGCAACAAGACACACGATGAGCTTCATCTTCCAACAGCACTATATGAATGATATGCAAAAAGTGATATACAAATATGTAATGTGATGCAAGATTTCAGATTTCACATGACAACTCTAAATGTAACTAATGCAAGACATGCAGAAATATATTTTTTTTAAATTATGAGAACATAATTTTATTTTGAAAGGAGAATTCAGAAAATTCATTCAAAACATCCAAATCATCACATGTGAACTTTTCTTTGAAAACATTTTTACTTTTATAAAAAAAAGGATGAGTAGCACATTGGGAAAGACCATGGAACATTGATCAAATTCCGTCTCAAAATGTTCAGCCACAGAATAACATCATCATATTGAGAGAATGGAAAAACATCAATCTCAAAAATTTCAGCTTACAAGACTCCCCCATAATCAATGCATGATTCAAAAAATTCATTTAAGTTTGATGCCATATGCATAAATGATTCATGGTACCGGGCGGAGACACATTCTCACTCATGGTGATCGCTTTCAGACAGACTTGACATGCCCTTCCACATGTCACCATTTTATATACCATGTAGTCATTGAAACGATGATCAGAAAAGTACAATGCATTCCCATATGACATCGGGGGTTTAGCAAACACATGAGCATTGAATGACAGTTTAGAATTCATCTAGAATCAATTAAGCCAAAGCATATGAAGAAACTTACTTCAAGGCTTTTCATCACATATGACTCTCTCTCTCTCAACCTGCAGTATCAGAAACTTAATTCAAGGACAAACCCATGTTTACCAAGGCATCACACCAGAACTAGCCAAGTCGACTTGAAGCCTTCCTCTTGGCCTCAAGGTAATCCTGCAACAAGAGTTCTCATTCAATAGTTTTTGGTACCCAAACCTTCTTGGGTCCCGGATGGTTAGTTGCACCTCTAGTGGGTGCTTTCCACAGTTTTTGGGCATGTATATCATCAAAATGCATTAAGGAGCAATCATACATGGTATGTCCAAACTCACCACAATAATGACAACAACTAAAAACCTTCATATTTTTCTTGTATGAATGAGCATGGAATTTCTGTGGGTTTGTAGAGATGTTATCATCTTTCAAACTAAAGCAATTGTTCATCCTGTGACCAAATCTTCCACAATGAAAACAGTTCAATGTAGCAAATCTCTCAAATGGTCTTCTTTCATGAACATAGGAGTTATCAAGAGTTCTTTTTATGTTCAAAAGTTTTCTTGGCTTTATGAGGCCATTCATGTTCTTGCATGCTTCTAGATCTTCAGATTTCATCAAAAGATAATCGTGCATCATATGACCAAGTTCACCACAATAAAAATATGAGATTTTCTTTGTGGATGTATGTGTGTGTGCAACATGATTTTTCTTGGCATTCATCGTGACACCAACAACACTTTTAGCCTTTTGATGCAAGTTTTGTTTCTTTTCCAGATTTTCATTTGATCTCTTTGTTGTTTGAGCAGCAGTTTGATTTGGAGACTCATTTGATGAACTGACTATGTTTGAACTATGGACAAATGATGTATAGACTTTGTTTTCAAAATTCTTTTTATTCACAGGATTATAGCCTAGTCCCTCTCTTTAGAAATTCACCTTAGTCCCCAATATCTTGTTCAAATTTTCTTTCCCATTTACAAATTTAGACAGAAGCATTCAGATCAAGAATTTTCTTTTCAAGTGATGAAATATGTAGTTCATAGGAAATGATCTCATTATCACAAGAGATGACTTTTTCATTCAATTGGACATTGATGGTTTTGTAGCTTTCCATCTTTTGTTCAAGCACATGCATCTTTTCACAATCATCGACAATCAAACTTTTCCCTTTTTCAAAAGCAAGTAATTTTTTAGACATTGTTGTGTTTAGATGTTTCAATTTTTAATTTTCAGATTTTGACAAAGTATTTTCTTTTTCAAGAAACTTCATGTTGCCTTCAAGTAGAGATATCTGAATCAAAAGAGCACTGTTTTCCTTTTTAAGTTCTTCATTTTCATTTGCAAGTTTATCATTCATAATCAATTCATTGCAAATATCTTGATCAATTGAGTTTGATTCCATTTTGTTTCTTAGATCTTTTTCAGTTTTCTCCAATTGATCGATTTTATTCTTGAGGGCAACATTCTCATTTCTCAAGCAAGCAATGGTTTCTTTGTGACATTCAACATCATGCTCTAAAAGTTTATTCAGGTTATCAAGCTCAGAACACTTATCACAAGATCCATTTTTATGGAGCATGTTTTCAGATTTCATTTTCAATTTCCTATTTTTTGACTTGATTTTCTTATATTATTTTTTCAACTCATCATAAGCATCAACAAGATCATCAAGAGTAAATTCTTCAGAATCTGAATTTACCTCTTCTGAATTTTTGTCACTTTGTTGATCAGCATCATCGGCCATGAGACATTTTTACATTTCCTTCTCTTGAGCTTTGATCAATCGATCCATAAGCTCTTTTGCCGTCCTACAAGAAGATACAAATGGATACTTGTTAGTACTTACAGAAGCTTTCAATAAACTAAAAATAGTAACATTATCATGATGCATCACTTTATCCTGATTAGACCACTTGGTCTCATCTAGAGGTAATTTGTGTGGACCATGATAAATCAATTTCTAAAGACTAGGATTAATAGAATTGATCACCACACACAGTTTGCCTAGCCATGAATTAAAATTTGAACCAGTGAAGATTGGCAAACAATTCATTGAGATATGTTCAGTAGAAAATTTTATGATTGTAGAATGCACCACGATCACTCTGTAGATCGCAAGATCTAGGGACAATAGAGCCTCTCTCTGATACCAATTGTTGGGTCCCGTAGTGCAGGAACACGGATCTATAGGGGGGTGAATAGATCCTACTGCTAAAAATTATGTCCAATTAAAAACATAAACTAGCACATAGCGGAATTTACAAGATTGATAGGATTGAGGAAATTAATCTAAACAGTTTTAAACTTAATTCACTCAATCTCATCGAGCTCACACGATTACATAAACAGATTGTATAGTGAAACACACAATCACAAGGAACAAACCACAAGACACGGGGATTTTTAAGGTGGTTCGGGACCACGACGGGCTCCCTACGTCCACCCCTCACCAAACCGATGAGACTCCACTACACGCTACAAAATGTAGCAACACGGGGACGAACCCCAACATACACACGCTGCTATTGCAGCAAACCACACACACGAGGCCTTGCCTCAACCTGCTGCCACAGCAGCACGCACACACACACACACACACACACCGTTGGGCAACACACCCCGAATAAAATACCTCACACGGAGACACAGCTCTGTCCACACATACGTAGAGCAATGCCTACACCACCACACGGGAGTAAACTCCCAACCACACACGGGGAACGCACCCCAAGTTACGCCCAACCACACATGCGGATATACTCCGCACAAAACGACGCACACACGACAACACACACACTCGGAGAACCCTTTCTCCGAACACCCACACAAAGTATTCTGTCAAATGTTTATGAAGCAATGACAAATATATGCTATGACCCTCCAAACAAATTCTGTAGATGGAAACTAGAAAGATGCATCAAGAATAAGGCTCCTCCTTCATCAATAAAATTTGATTCTCCTTGGCTCGTTGATGGATGATCATGATTTCAACATCATCTTCTTCCTCTCCTCGAGGCACTCCTCTTTTCCTTCTTCCAATCTCTTCTTCACCTGAAAGAATAGATAGAAATAATAAGTTCAAACTTTAAGCTAATCTCAAACAAGAATATAGAAATGAATGGTTTAGAGATCCCCCTCTTCATCTTCAACCTATACGAAAGAACACATGAGCATTAAGATTGTTGTATCACAAAAATTACAGCTCATATATATATGTAAGAGAGAGTGGACATAAGACATATAAAACCATCCTAAGATGTCTTAAAGTAGATATTCAAGCTCTATCAGCAAGGAAATTGAGAAGTCAGAAAGAGGAAGATTTTGCAGTGATTAGAGCTCCCCCTTTCTCTCCTTTGAACGTATTTGAATGCTTCTGTAGGATGAGGACGGTTCTTGAAAGAAGATGAACGATTCTTAAAGATGAGGTTGTAACTTGATTTCCCACGCAGCTTCCAGTAGGGCATCGATTGGAGACTTGAATCCACCTTCTTCCCTTCACATACAAGCTTAGAACAATGTGGAAGAAGCCCTTGGAGCAGCTGCTGCGACCCTGCACACACAAGGGTTAGAAGAAAAATGATTTTTAGATCTCACTTAGTTTCTCCTTAGGGTTTACAACCCAATAAGATGTATATATGTGTTTAGAACGGTCAAGAGACAGCCTAGGACAAGATCCACAACTCAAGGAGTGATTTGGGGCTTTTGGACCGGATTGGGAGGACTTTTGGCGCACTTGAACGAAGGTCAAATTTGACGGCACCGCCCCGTACCGGAAAGGGTCACCCTTGGGGTCGACCCTTGGGCAAACAGAACACAAACCAGAGTGTTTTCTGGTTCAGTTTTACAGGGGTCGACCCTCGGGATAACAGAACCCAAAATAGAACCCAGTTTTGGTTCTGTTTTACAGGGGTCGACCCTTGGGGTCGACCCTTTCAGGCAGGGTGCATAAAAATAGGTTCTGTTTTGGACAGAACCTCATAGGGTCGACCCCATGGGTCGACCCCTTCTTATTTGGACCTGAAAAACAACTGAGACCTTCATCAAATCAATGGAAAATAATTGATTAAATATTACCATAATCCCATGAAGATCAACCATGATTTTTCATCCTGAAAAATATGATAAAGCAAGAGGTTAGTTGAAAATCAAGATCTTTACATCAAGCATTAACACTATGAACATGTTCACAATAAAATACATCATTGAGCCTATTCAAACATGCATTTTGCTTCTCATATCACTTAACAAAAATATATATGACCAAATGACAAGGTTTTGAAATGATAAGCATGAATCTATCATTCAATCAAATATATTGACATGGGAGCTCAAACTTTCAACTAGCATTCTTGTATCTACCAAATGCTCAACATCAAATAGCATCAAATGAGGGATATTCATTTACACATGTAAGAAGCAAATATATAGCTCAAGACCAATGACATGATCGTATGATGTGCAATCACACAGGTATGAGAAACCATACGACATCACAAATGCATCCACACATTGAAACCCTGATGACCTCATGAATGATATCATTCTAATAGAAGGGTGTGTTCAATGAACACAATCTTCTTGATTGAGACCTAATTGAAGCTATCTTCATAAGAGCCAAGTTCATGCAATTCTTTCACAACAACTTAGAAGATTATGCATGAAAACCTAAGACATCTCAACCAAAAGTCAACAACATAACCCATGCATTTGAATAACATGTATGACCATCAAAACCTCATGTAGGAAATGCATGAAGCATACATCCTCAAACCTTAATGACTCATGTAGGAGGTACATGAAATCACATCATGTATATCTATGCACAAGTACTCTGGGTCAACACACTATAGCTTTCTTACCCAAAATTCACTTAACTGAAGATATGTGAATTGCAAAGCCTTACCAATAGTTCTTTGAAGAATGGAGATGGAATTAACACAAGTTCTGAATGGTGGACAATAAGATGATGTCCATCATGACTTGTTCCTGTAATGCAAGAAGATTAGGACACTATATTGAAATGAGCATAACAGGAATTCAAGTGAGCATAAAGACTCATTCATGTGTTCAATCATGCAAACGTATTCTATCATGAATTCTCATTGAGTACAAGGCATATGCATTCTGTCAAGCATGTTTCACAATTTTTTTTTAAAAAAAAACCTTGCCTAGGAGTGAATGGGAGAGTGCACCCCTTACCAGAGGTAAAGGGAACAGCCACACCATCCAAGCCTACGGGGTGAATTTTATTGATAAAAAGAGAAAATTACATCACATCAGACGGATGCTAGGCATTCCTAGCTTATCCAGTCGAGCCGCCCCTTTAACAACATGAGGAAGCTCCTTAGAAGCAAAAAAGGAGTTACACTTGGTGCTACAAGCTAAAGATGCCAAGGAATCAGCAACAGTGTTAGCTTCTCTGAAGATGTGTGAGAAATTATCATCTGAGTGAGAGATGCGCCAGATATCTTTTGCATAAGGGAGAATGATCCATGGGCAGGGAATTTCCTTTGAGATAGTCTGAATTAAAATCTTGGAATCACACTCAATGGTAGCAGGCCTGTCTGAAATAGTGTGGAGATATTGAAGACCATCATATATAGCCCTTGCTTCTGCTATAAGGCTGTTAGAGTTACCATAAAAGTGTAAGAAAGGAAGGAGGACATTTCCAGCATGGTCTCGGATGACACCACCACCACCCGAAATACCAGTAGATTTGCAAGCACCATCAGTATTCAATTTGATGAAAGGCCATGGTGGACACAACCACTTTATAAGCTTTGGACGCGGGCAATCTGTAGCAGCAACTTGAATATTAAAATCAGCCAATATAATCTGATTGTTATTTGATTTTTCCTTGAGGCCTGAAAGGGCAATGATTTCCTTTGCTTGAGTAGTGATTTTGTGGAGAACAGCATGCTTGGATATTCTCCTGTCTTCATATTTAACCATATTTCTGTATGTCCATAGTTCCTACATCCCATAACCAATAATGGAGAGAGTGAAGCAATCCAGTTTAGACTGTCGGCTGAGATTTTGAACTGTATTGAGAATGATGTCTTTGGCATTTCTTCCATGAATCTGCAAGCCTTTGGATTGAAGAGCCGACCAAATGAAAGATGCACTGTCACTTGTGATAAATAAATGGTTTGTTGTTTCCTCAGATGGTGTATTGCAGCAGAAGCATTTTGAGCACATAGGAATGCCAATGGATATTATCCTATCATCAGTTGGTAGGCAGTTGTGAATGATTTTCCATAAGTGGATTGAGAGTTTGGCTGGCAGCCAATTGAACCATAAGTTGTTCCATTTAGGATAATGCTGCTGAATTTGGACAGATAGAGCTTTTTTGTAAACAGAGGAGACTGTACAGTCACTTGTGGATGACAAACTCCAAATTTCTTGATCTCTGTCCTGAGAGAGGGAGGTGTTCTGAACAGCGGCCATAATGTCATGGGGTAGATAACTGCTAAGTAGATTCCGCAGGTCAGTGCTAGGCTGAGTATAATAAGCTTGGACTGACAGATTGGGGCTTTGAATCAGATCAGCAGGAATAAAAGAAGCCATAGTTTGGTTTCCAAGCCAAATATCACTCCAGAAATTGGTATTGAATCCATCACCAAGAATGCATAATTTGTGCTTGACAATTAGATCTCTAGCATGTAGCCAGGATTTCCGAGCAGAGCTCTTCATGTTCTTGAATTGGGCAGTAGAAATGTGACTACCTCGGATATATTTTGCTCTAAAATAATCTGCCCATAGTGAATCAGCATGGATGGCTCTCCATAACATCTTGACCCTCAAGGCTATCTCCATCTGCCGAAGGGACATGACACCCAGTCCACCCTGAGATATAGGCTTACAGATTTTGGTCCAGGATTTCCAATGCTTTTTATTCCCAAAGGGGGAGGATCCCCAGAAGAAATTTGCAAAGCTTCTTTCCAAGGCGTTGTGTGTTCCCACATGAAGAGATGAAGAGGCTAGGTAATAAATGGGAATGGAAGTCAGCACATGTTTAATCAAACACAATTTAGCTCCTTGGGAGAGAAACTTTGCCAACCAACCTTGAATTCTTTTCTGGATGGAGGATAGAATACCTGCAAAATGCAATTTTTTCTTCCTGCCAATAATCAGAGGGTAGCCCAAATACTTGTAGGGGAAAGAATGCTTAGAGAAACCTGTCAAATCATGTATCTTCTGGGCAACAAAATCCTTCACATTTGGGTGTAAGAAGTAACAACTTTTTCCAATACTGATAAGTTGACTAGAAGCCTGTTCATAGATTTTAAGAAGGTGCAGTAAGTTCCTGACAGAGGTAGCTGAAGCT
Source organism: Amorphophallus konjac (assembly GCA_022559845.1). NCBI lineage: Eukaryota > Viridiplantae > Streptophyta > Magnoliopsida > Alismatales > Araceae > Amorphophallus > Amorphophallus konjac. Next base: position 145,449,442 of record CM040121.1, read on the forward strand.
TTGGTGAAGATGAGGGTGTCATCTGCAAACAACAAATGAGAGATGGTGGGGCAGCCTCTAGGACCCTTAAACCATTCCATCGCACCTGTATTGAAGGCATTCTGCAAGCATCTGCTTAGGGATTCTTCTGCAATGATAAAAAGGCTAGGAGCAATGGGATCCCCTTGCCGAATTCCTCTAGAAGATTTAAAAAACCCTGCAGAGTCACCATTCAGTAATACCGAAAACCAACAATTGCTGATCATGTTATCAATGAGAGAGATAAACTCCAAATTGAAACCAAATTTCCTAAGCACTGCATATAGGAAGTCCAATTCAAGTCGGTCATAAGCTTTGGCCATATCAAGTTTAAATATCACATTGCTTCCCCTTGTTTTTCTTCCAAGTTCTTGCACAAGTTCTTGAGCCAATGCTATATTCTCCACTATAGTTCTCCCCTTCACAAAAGCAGACTCTTGGCTAGAAATAATTTTTGGAAGGATGCCTGCTAACTTGTTGTTTAGAATAGTTGGAATGATCTTATAAAGAAAATTGCACAGGCTAATAGGTCTGAAATCAGAAATGTCAGTGGCACTACTTTTTTTTGGGATGAGAGCAATTAGAGCAGAAGTAAAGCTTCTAGGAATAGGACATTTGGTGTTGAAGACATACTGAATAGCAGCTACAATATCCCTGGCAATGATGGACCAAGCACACTGATAGAATGCTCCTGAAAATCCATCTGACCCAGGAGCACTGTCAGCAGACATATGGAAGACAGCTTCTTTGATTTCTGTTTCAGAGGGAGTACCACACAGCAATTCATTATCCGACATTGTAATCAAAGAAGGAATGCATTCAAGGATATTAGCATCAATGTAGTGATCCTGAGATGTAAAGGCCTGTTTAAAGTGATCAGCAGCAATTGATTTCATTTGATCATGATCTGAAGTCAGCATTCCATTTGAATTCTTCAACTGTAAGATGATGTGTTTCCTTCTATTAGCCATGGTAGTCATATGAAAAAATTTGGTGTTCTTGTCACCTTCACAAAGCCACTTGATTATAGACTTTTGTCTCCAAAAGACTTCCTGTTGTAGCAGGCAATTGGATTGAATAGTTTTAGCTTTATTGAGAGCTGCAAGGTTAACTGGAGAAGGGTCCAGGTCATAAGTAAGTTCAGTCCTCAGCACCTCGTCGTCAGCAGCAGCAAGGTTCATGTGCACATTACCATAGATATTTTTATTCCAACCCTCAAGCATGTTTCTGAGGCATTTTAGTTTCAGGTGTAATGTGGTGAGTGGGGAGGTTGCCAATGGACTAGTATTCCAACACAGTTCAACATCTTTTAAGAAATTCTCGTGCAAAGTCCACATTTTCTGAAAGAAAAATCTGCTCTTGAATCTTCTGAATGAAGGCATCTTGATGAGAAGGGGAGCATGGTCAGATGGTTCTCTCGAAAGGTGCTTAACTGTGATAGGTAAAATTTTAAGCCAATCAGCATTGAGAAGAGTTCTATCCAATCTAGCCCAAATACCTCTGCTACCTGATTGGTTGTTGTGCCAAGTAAATTTAGATCCCATATAACCAGCATCAAAGAGTTCACATTCCTGAATGCAGTCTTTGAAGTCTGAAATAGAACTCAGGTTTGGAGGACTACCTCCTAATTTCTCATCAATATCCAATATACAATTGAAATCACTAGCCACCAACCAAGGGCCGGATATAAAAGCATGACAATTGGTTAATGAAGACCAAAGATATTGCCTTTCATTTCTGGAACATTTAGCATAAACAAAGGTAAAGTGAAATTGTGGCAGAGAAGAATCTGTTTGAAGTATAGTTATTTGTTGATCATCCCTGAAGATATGACAGAAATCCAATGGTTCTTTCCACATAATCCAGATGTGAGCATTATCATCTCTATTAGCAAGGGCCTTGTCCATCCCCAGTTTTTTGCACAGTCTGTCCAAATTTGAAACAGGAATTTTGGGTTCCAATAAAATAAGACACTTAACATTATGGTCTTTCAGGAGAAATTTCACTCTACCTTGAGAAATATCATTCCCTATACCACGTATATTCCATACAAGAATAGACATAGTTAATTGTGGATGTTAGGAAGATTACCGGTGGAGCCAACCTTCTGCATTGACCTGGTAATAACCCCAGCTTGGACTTTTTGCATGACCCGAGCATTATTAATAGAAGCAGACTTAGCAATGTCCTGTCTAGCAGCTTGAATTTTCTCTTGAGAATTGATAATAGCTAAATCAAGGTTAGTGCCTTCCTTTGGTTTATGTGGTGAAATAGTTCCGGTATCCAACTCAATTTGGGTTTTGGGATTTTGAGTAATGTTCTGATTTTGATAATACAATCCATCCTCCTGGCTCTTGCCTTTACCTTTTGTAATCCTTTGAGCATCAACAATAGCCAACTCTGGAACAGGGGCAATAGTTCCAATTGAGTCAGCCTTTTGGATTGAAGGGGGCTCCAATTGACCACTTGAGACATCAACCATCACGGAATGGTTCAAAGAACCTAATTGAGATTGTCTCTCAGAAAGAAAAGCAGTGCCGGGGTTGGATTCAAGGACTAGATGATCCATACTCACAGGATTAGACTCCGAAGCCAATGGGTTAGTCCCCAATACTGAGTTGCCCTGAGTCTTGTGAGGATTAGATGAAGTAGGCAATTGAGACTCCTCATTGGTGACCATCAGAGCAGGGTGATCATTCAAGTTCTCAGAGCTGTTCTTTGGAGACAAAACCATAATGTTAGCCAGTCCTTCAGCAGAAGAGGAGGGGAGGTCTCCGTGGGCAACTTCTGGGAGGACCAAAGTCCTTTTCAATGCCACTGGCTGCCAGCATTGCTTTGTAATATGGGGCTTGGATACATCCGAAGGCAGAGACGATCTTTTAGACAATTTGCAGTCAACCAGAGAGTGGCCAAGTCTGGAACAAGAAGAGCAAAATTGAGGAAGTTCCATATAATAGATTTCTTGCCAAGTCCCACCCCCTGGGAATCCAATCCATATTCGAGAAGGATGGTGTTTGGAAACATCTGTAGACACACTAAAATTGACATCATTTTGAGCATATCTCCTATCGCACTGTGATGCCCCATTTGACCCTCAAATCGACTTATTTGAGTGATTTTCCTCCTTTTTATTGAATATCCAACTTCCCCAAGCTTTCCACATGTTTTTCCATTTTTCTCCAGATTTTTCTGAGCCATTTCTCCATTTTTTCGGGCCTTAAATCAAATGAGGGAAGGGACCCGGGCGTCATTTAAGTAACGCCCCGTCAGGGGGCGTCATTTCTTTAATTAGCGACCGTCTGTTCGGTCGTCAATTCTTGTTCAATTCCGAACTCCAGAAGCACCCCTTCCTTTCCTCACTTACACTCCTTTTTCACTTGGGAAAGAGTTCCTATGGCTTCTTAATATTGAAAGGACACTTGGAGGAAGGATCCCCCTTTCCATCCTACCAAAACTAAGTTTTCTAATTTTTTATGGAATTAATTCCGAATTTCCCTTCTTTCCTCATTTAACCTCCTTTTCCACTTGGGAAAGGGTTCCTATGACTTTCCAAGGTTGAAGGGACACTTGCCTAATGCTTATCTCTTCCAAATTCCAACTAAAACATGTTTTCTTATTTTCTCTTGATTTAATTCCGAATTTCACTTCCTTTCCTCATTTAATCTCTTTTTCCACTTGGGAAAGGGTTCCTATGACTTTCTAAGGTTGAAGGGACACTTGCCTAAGGTTTATCTCTTCCAAATCCAACTAAAACATGTTTTCTTATTTTCTCTTGGATTTAATTCCGAATTTCACTTCCTTTCCTCATTTAATCTCTTTTTCCACTTGGGAAAGGGTTCCTATGACTTTCCAAGGTTGAAGGGACACTTGCCTAATGTTTATCTCTTCCAAATTCCAACTAAAACATGTTTTCTTATTTTCTCTTGATTTAATTCCGAATTTCACTTCCTTTCCTCATTTAATCTCTTTTTCCACTTAGGAAAGGGTTCCTATGACTTTCCAAGGTTGAAGGGACACTTGCCTAATGTTTATCTCATTCCAAATCCCACTAAAACATGTTTTCCTAATTTCCCTTGGAATTAATTTCGAATTTCAACCCTATAAATAGGACTCCTCTTCTTCGGTTCCCGTTTTTCTTCTTCCTCTTCTGTTGATTCTTCTATCGGATTCTTCTTCTGTTTTCTTCTTCTACTTCTTCTATCTTCTGCTTCCTCTTTTCCTATCTTCTCGTTCTTCTTCTTTTTTTTCTCTTCTCCTTCTTCTGTTGTTTTCTTTTGTTTTGTTTCTATCTTCTTCTTCTGTTTGCAGGAACCGAAGGCAGGAACCAAAGCTTCCTTTTGGCTAAAGGAGGAGACCTCTTCTACAGTTAAAGCTTCATCTATAAAGTCTTCTCCCTATTGAGCATCCAAGCCAAGAAGGAGCAATCAGATTTTTCATCTCCTCTATTCTTTTATTCTTCTATTAGTTCATACATATTCATGCATATTACATCATTTTTCATTTAATCTTTATTCTCCATCATATTGAGAGCTCCTTAGTGCAACACTTGCACACCTCCCTATTTGCATATCATTCATCATATCTCCCATACCCTTTTGCATAGGGGTTTAAGGGCCAACACCCACAAGGTGTGTTCTTATACATGATTTTCATGTTCATCTTTATTATGAATTTGATGCTACACTCACCTTGGTTCTAATTCTTATTTTTATTGGTTGTTGTCTTTGATCTTTGCAAGGGTAATCAAAAAAGGAAGAACTCTCTTCATCGGCCGGCCGATCGGAAGAGAAAGGAAGCACTCACAATCTCCCCCGCATTTAAGGTATTTATATCGCGATCCCTCCATTGATTATTTGTTATATCCTTTGAGGCCCTTGCGTCTCTGGTGATCACATTCCCCTTAGCATCCTCTCAAGCTCCCCTTTTCTCCCCCTCTTCACATGCTTTTTTTAGCTTTATTATCCATTTTATTTCTAAGTGGATTTTTTAGGATCCACAAATTGGCGATCACGGTGGGACCACCATTATTTTTCTTTGATTACCCTTCCCCTTTTGCACCCTCGGTGCAACTCCCTTTGTGCTCCACATAGCACTTTCCTTTTTGTTTTATCACTTGTGCATCGCGTGCACATCCCCCTCCCCTTATGTGATTGCTAACTTGTTGGTTTTTGAAAAATTCCACTTTCTTATCTCTCCATCTTTTTTAAAAAAAAAATTTTGGATGCCATGCTTCATATTATGTTGATTGCTATGATTTGTATGGTCATGTGAGTGTTTTACCTTATCTTTCTTTGGTTTGGCTCATATCATGGTTCATACTTTCTTTTCTTTGTCTTTTGCATTAGGACTTGCATTTAGGGCATTTGGCTTGGGAGACCTCCTCTCTCTACATTAGGATTTCACACACCCCCTTGGTGAAGGAAGGACCCTCCATTGAGCATTCCGTCTCTTTGGATTGGAAATTCCTAAACCAAGCCTCCATAAGTTCCCGCACCCGTGGATTCCCTCACGGACGCCGGGCAGGTTGTACCCTTGAAGTTCCCGAGTTTAGTTGGCCTATACGTGGTGAGAGAGTGTTCCTAGTTGGCATTGAAGTAATCATATTGAAACTAGGCTCCTCCCTTGTGTGAATCATTCCAAATCTTTGTAAAAAATCATTAATTCACCAAGGTTCAAACATAAAAAAAAAATCAAGGTAACCATTCCAACTTGTGTGCTTCTTTGCAAATTATTTGCACATTAAATTGCTTACATAATGACTTACTTTGATAGACAAAACAACATGTTCAATTCAATTAATGTTCATGAGGGTGATCAACCTAGCACATCTTATTCCCCTCAATTCCAACATGTTCAACATAATTCTCACCATAATTCTTTCAAAGGACCACGTCCTCACTCTTATGGTGTTGCCCGACCCATGGGCAATGTCCAATCCAATGGTCTTTTAATCCAATTGCGAGCCACTATTCCCTCGGGACCGTCTCCTCCCAATGATGAGAAGGTTTCCCAAATCATTCATGCATTAGATCATCTCACCCCTCAACAGATCCAAGCCCTTAAGGCCGCCATTGAGGGTGCATCTCATTCCTCTCCTCCTCCTTCTAATCCTACACGGGTGGCCCATCACCCACCTCCCTCTTTTATTCCTACACGGGTGGCCCATCACCCATCTCCTCCTATTCATTCTACTCGGGTGGCCCATCACCCGCCTCCTTCTATTCCTCCTCCATCACGGCCCCAAGGCCCATTTATTCTTTGCAATCCGGCCCATCCGGGTTCTTCCATGGGTCGGCCCGTTAATTCTTCTCCACGGCCTTTTTATACGGCCCCTCCTCCTTCAAGGCCCTATCAACCTTCGGTTGCACAGGTCACACCCCTCCAGCAAACTCTCCTTGACAAAATCACTCTTATGGAGGAACAATTAAAGAGGGTTACGAGCCCGCGGCCCGCTCCTCCTATTCCAGTTAATTCTCTTCACGCTTTCCTGGATGACATTACCAAGATGGAGAGTGAATGGAAAGATAGGAGAGATGATTATGACTTTGGCACTTCAAGCAATCAAGAGCCGGCAATTGAAGAATCTGAAGCAATGTATGATGATGAAGCTATGCAGGCACCCCTTCCGAGCTTCCTTAACTTCCCGCTTCCTCCACTATCATTTGATGAACCCCCTGCTCAGGACGAAGCTACCATCCCTGATCCAACCCCCGTTTCCGAGACCTCTTGGTGTTACGATGATGGTTCGATACTCCAATCACCCACACCGGCGCATCTTGAGTCTCCTCCCACTCCTAACACCGCTCGCCCCGTCCAGAGTTTTCCCCGTACCAAACCTCCACCAGTTATACCTCCCCCAGTTACATCAACCTTCATATCATCACCCTCCCCTGAACCTTCCATCAAACCTCCACCAATGACACCTCCACCCATTAAACCATTAACCTTCACACCATCGGCCTCCATTGAACCCACCATTAAACCTTCCCCAATTAACATCCCACCACTTCAATCCTCCATTACCCCTTTAACCTCAAAACCCTCCACTATGCCTATAACACCTATTCCACCACATAACCCTTCACCTTTATCCGTGGCTAATCCTGAGCAGGATTCACCCTTTTTTGCACTCGAGCCAATCCCAACTGCTTCCGAGCAAAGGGAGAAACTCAACGTGTTTATACCTCCGCCTCCACTTATCCTTTCTCCAAAGCCTTTCATTACGCCCCCACCATTCATGGAGCCTTCCGCCTCTGCTTCACCTCCCTCTACTACTCGGAAGGGGAGTGCTTCTACAAACACTTGTGCCGAGGATGATCAAGAGCTGCGAAAGAAGAATTTGGCCATGGCCGCGCTATTCAAAATGCAAGAGTTCATTTGCCGGATGCCAATCCGGGTTATTGTGCCAAGCATGATTGAAGAGGCCAAGTCACCGTCATGCCAAGCACTGATGCTGTGTAAGGGCCAGGCAGGGCACCCTCTGTTCCAACTTCCAAATCTTGAACCCCCGGGCAACATGATGCTTCTGAGCCCTACTTTCCAACTCCCTCACACCATTACTTTTCACCCTCCAAGGGAGTTGTCGTTTACTATTGAAGCTTCGTCATGGGCTTGTATTTCATCCATTAGGCCATTTGGCTGTATTCTTTCACTGCCGTGGAGGGGCAGTTATCTTGGTGCCGAAAGGCCTTCCGCTATTTCATCCACCTTCTTGTCTATCACATCTTTTCCATGGGCCATTCCCAGGGTTAGGAGGAGGATCTTATCCTCTCGCCCTTCATATTCTCCATATTCTTTGCATCTCATTGCATTCGCGCATTCATTGCATTCATCGCATCCATCCCATTGCATGCATTTGCACCTCCTGCTTCCCGGGTTTCCAAACCCGTATCTTCCCCGCCTTCCGGCACCTCCGGATATTCCGCACTTCCCATCTTATTCATCTTCATCTTTTTATCTACTATCCCTGGGGCATCGCGTCCCTTTTCCTGCTATCTCCCTGGAACCTCCAGGAATTTTATCCCTCCTCTTTGGGCATCTCGCCCTTTCTGATTCTATTCCTCCGGAACCTCCGGACTTTCTCCCAGGGCATCGCGCCCCTTTCCACCTTATTCCTCCGGAACCTCCAGATTTTCCCTTTAGGCACGACGCCCCTCTCCACCTTCTTTATTTGCTTCCTTCGGAACCTCCGGACTTTTCTCTCGGGCACGACGCCTCTTTCCACCTTCTCCTTTCTGATTTCATTCCTCCGGAACCTCCGGATTTTTCTCTCCCTGGGCATCGCACCCCTTTCCATCCTCTTCCTCCGGAACCTCCGGACCCTCCATCTTTCTTCCGATTCATCTTTCTGCTCCTCCGGGATATCACATCCTTCATTTTCTTCCTCCTTTTTCATCATCTTTTTCTTTATTTCTTCCCAGGACATCGCGTCCCTTCTTTCGTTATCCCTCCAGAGCCTCCGGACGATTCCTCCTATCACGATTCTCCTCCTTTACCTCCGGACCCTCCGGATCCGTCTCTTTCTATGTATCAATTTCTTCTTCTGATTCCTCCTAATTCTGGGTCCGACCCAACTTCTTCCACATCCACTACCTTGGGTATTTGCCCTTTCTCCCACTGCTTTCGAGGCTTTAGTCCTCACTCCTCCTTCTAATTCTCCTCTCCTTCTGTAGACCTTTCATGTGATCAGGGTCTCCACACCGTAGTGAGGGAGTTCTAGCCCTCGCCTCTCTTCCTTTTCTCCTTATTCATCTGAGTCTGGTCTTGGCACCACTCCTTCTTGTTAAGTCACTTTCAATCTTTTGCTTCCAATCCTATGGACTGCCAAAGAGGACTATCCCACGATGATCAACATCGCCTCGCAGCAGCTGCTTCTACAAAGGTTGCAAGGTAACATATTGGCGTAAGTACGCATTTTAATGATATCATTTTCTCATTACTTCACGCATGATTTGCAAAATCAAGTGCTTCTTAACAAGATTAAGAGTGGTGTTTCAGATCTTTATCTTAGGCTTTTGTTAAATTAAATCATTCTCAAAAGAGTCTTTAGACTTGCTTTGCAGCACCTGTGGTTAATAAAACCCGCGCTGGGAATTCGACATTCTCTCCCTGCTTGTTAAGAGCAACCCTCAGCTGGGCACCTCACACACTTCACAGCGTCCTTAGCCGGCTCTTTGGTTAGACACCGTTGCTACTTTGACCATGCCATGAGTATTCCTGAAAGTCTTTTCTCTTCTTTATTCGGCCGCATGCAGGGGCAAGAGGTTGACGAATGAGATGACCAACCTTGGTAATCCCCAATACGAGAGGAGTCTCAAATAGGGGCAGTCTTGACCCAAATTAAATGAGTTTTCATGATATACATTTCGCCAAAAGGGCTATTATGAAAATCAAGTCAAAATTTCGATAAAAGCAAAAGTATGAATTATGGCATGTCAAGAGTGGCAAAGTCCCCGCAGGGAAAACCCTGGTCGTATGCATGTCAAGGGTCTAAAAATTAAAGGCACAAAGCCCCGGCACAACAGACTACCTCTTTGAAGGGAACACCTTGGAAGGAATTCAAGTCCCGATATCTCCCATCCTGCACAAAGTTTATCCTTAATTATTCTTCTCTTCTCCCTCCAAGACCGAATGTTTCTCGGGTATGGCCTTGGTAGGGGCACCGTTGATCAAAGACGGTCGGTTATAGGATGCCACTTTCAATGCACGTCCAGCTTTGGGCAGTTTTTAGCGAAAAGGGAAGGAACAAGGACCCCTAGCCAGTGGTTCAAAACACCCTTTGATGCTGCATTAACAATGTCTAAGCCAAAATCAAATAAAAATTGAATATTTCCTGATCAAAATCCAACAAAAATTGAATATTTTCAAAAATTCATAAAAAATCAAAATATTTTCAAAATCCACATAAAAATTCATATATTTTTCAAAACTCATAAAAATTTGCATATTTCCAAAATCTAAAAATTTGCATTGTATTTTCTGATGGTGTTTTGCAGGAACAGCTTTGCAGAGACCAAAAACACGGGATGGGTCCTCTCTCTACTTATTGCTATCAATCTATTGATTCTTTCTCGATATTTTCATGACATGCCACCAGGGGCATTTTTTTTTATTATCATCTCCCTATATCATTCTGATTATCATATCTCATGATTATTCATCTCCAAATCTTTTTTAATCAACTCCTGCTAATTTCATCTGATCACTCCACCGATGGGCATTATATCAGATCTTGATCATTCATCTCCAAATCTTGATTAGCCAGATTATCTCCTCATGATAAAATAACAAATAATGCTATGATTTGACTTATGCTATTCATGCCATATACATGCTATAATTGATGCTTTGATGATTGCTATGCTTAAATGCCTTCTTCATTGTTTGTTATCTTTTATATCTTGGCTAATGAATTTTTGAGCGCAGGATAAGAAGCTCTTGGTCCCGCCGACTGGGCATCATCATCAAAGTCCCACGGTGCTTGCAGCTCATTTCTCAGTTCCCATGCTTATTGATATCACCATCTCCCTGTATGCATTCTACTATATGTTACATATGTTACTAGATTATATCAAGGACCTTGTGGCTTTGGTAAATCTGGGATTTGAGTTCCCCTTCATCAAAAATAATGATGATTCCAGAGAAGTCTTAGTCACACGGATAGGCCGTTGAGCCGTCCAAGACTGGGGACGATGGTTCCCTTTTTACGAGTTGGTGCGTGGATAAACAGGCTTCGGCTTAGTATCAACTCGCAGAATTGGTTTCTTGACCCAGTCTGGGCAGTTTAACAATATTATCCTTGATTATATTATATTTTCATTTGTTATTTTCCCTTTAGCCCAGCATGCATTCATGTAGGACTTTGAATTAACGTTGGAAAATCATTCTGATAAGCTGATATTGAGAGTTGAATTGATCTTAATCTTTTTCGATATAAGATTTTCATTGCCGAATTGGATCCTCAGTTCGTTTTATCGCTGTTTTGGGTCTTTTCTCGAGAACTCCTTGTTTGGATTTTTATCATCTTATTTTTTCAATCATTCCCCTTGATCCACCTTGGCTGCAGCACGTCCACATTGGCTGGTAACCGCTCCCCAATGGTGAAATCTACAGGTTTGTGACCTGGGGTACTTCCACCACGCTGGAAGTTGATCATTTTATTTTATCTCCTTCGTGCACCGCGTGCACATCTCCCCTTTTATCCAAACATTGTTGATTTCGTTGGATTTCCCGAGATTTACTTCATCTCGAGCTTTTGATTTCATTCTCATCAAGTGATGTTGATTGCGTGTCTCATCACACCTTGACATCTACTTTTCAGTTCGCTCTCACTTCATTCCATTCCATTCCATTCCATTCCATGTTGCTTCACTTCATTCTATTCTATTTCATTCCGTGTCACTCCCTTGCAAAGCAGATGCCAAGGCGGGGCAGCTGTAGACACACTAAAATTGACATCATTTTGAGCATATCTCCTATCGCACTGTGATGCCCCATTTGACCCTCAAATCGACTTATTTGAGTGATTTTCCTCCTTTTTATTGAATATCCAACTTCCCCAAGCTTTCCACATGTTTTTCCATTTTTCTCCAGATTTTTCTGAGCCATTTCTCCATTTTTTCGGGCCTTAAATCAAATGAGGGAAGGGACCCGGGCGTCATTTAAGTAACGCCCCGTCAGGGGGCGTCATTTCTTTAATTAGCGACCGTCTGTTCGGTCGTCAATTCTTGTTCAATTCCGAACTCCAGAAGCACCCCTTCCTTTCCTCACTTACACTCCTTTTTCACTTGGGAAAGAGTTCCTATGGCTTCTTAATATTGAAAGGACACTTGGAGGAAGGATCCCCCTTTCCATCCTACCAAAACTAAGTTTTCTAATTTTTTATGGAATTAATTCCGAATTTCCCTTCTTTCCTCATTTAACCTCCTTTTCCACTTGGGAAAGGGTTCCTATGACTTTCCAAGGTTGAAGGGACACTTGCCTAATGCTTATCTCTTCCAAATTCCAACTAAAACATGTTTTCTTATTTTCTCTTGATTTAATTCCGAATTTCACTTCCTTTCCTCATTTAATCTCTTTTTCCACTTGGGAAAGGGTTCCTATGACTTTCTAAGGTTGAAGGGACACTTGCCTAAGGTTTATCTCTTCCAAATCCAACTAAAACATGTTTTCTTATTTTCTCTTGGATTTAATTCCGAATTTCACTTCCTTTCCTCATTTAATCTCTTTTTCCACTTGGGAAAGGGTTCCTATGACTTTCCAAGGTTGAAGGGACACTTGCCTAATGTTTATCTCTTCCAAATTCCAACTAAAACATGTTTTCTTATTTTCTCTTGATTTAATTCCGAATTTCACTTCCTTTCCTCATTTAATCTCTTTTTCCACTTAGGAAAGGGTTCCTATGACTTTCCAAGGTTGAAGGGACACTTGCCTAATGTTTATCTCATTCCAAATCCCACTAAAACATGTTTTCCTAATTTCCCTTGGAATTAATTTCGAATTTCAACCCTATAAATAGGACTCCTCTTCTTCGGTTCCCGTTTTTCTTCTTCCTCTTCTGTTGATTCTTCTATCGGATTCTTCTTCTGTTTTCTTCTTCTACTTCTTCTATCTTCTGCTTCCTCTTTTCCTATCTTCTCGTTCTTCTTCTTTTTTTTCTCTTCTCCTTCTTCTGTTGTTTTCTTTTGTTTTGTTTCTATCTTCTTCTTCTGTTTGCAGGAACCGAAGGCAGGAACCAAAGCTTCCTTTTGGCTAAAGGAGGAGACCTCTTCTACAGTTAAAGCTTCATCTATAAAGTCTTCTCCCTATTGAGCATCCAAGCCAAGAAGGAGCAATCAGATTTTTCATCTCCTCTATTCTTTTATTCTTCTATTAGTTCATACATATTCATGCATATTACATCATTTTTCATTTAATCTTTATTCTCCATCATATTGAGAGCTCCTTAGTGCAACACTTGCACACCTCCCTATTTGCATATCATTCATCATATCTCCCATACCCTTTTGCATAGGGGTTTAAGGGCCAACACCCACAAGGTGTGTTCTTATACATGATTTTCATGTTCATCTTTATTATGAATTTGATGCTACACTCACCTTGGTTCTAATTCTTATTTTTATTGGTTGTTGTCTTTGATCTTTGCAAGGGTAATCAAAAAAGGAAGAACTCTCTTCATCGGCCGGCCGATCGGAAGAGAAAGGAAGCACTCACATCCCCGCACTTTTGAGGTATTTTTCGCGATCATCTCTCCCATGTTTTCATTATTATATTTTTGAGGCACTCGTGTCTCTGGCGATCACACACTCCCCTTAGCACCTCGTGCTCATGCTTATTATTGTTATCATTTTTTATTGATATTCCTTAAGATGGATTTTAAAAGAGATCTACACTCAACACAAGCACGCGCTGTAGTAGTGTTTGATAGGTTAAGAGATGATGGGTCGATTTTCAAAACCCGACCTATGTTGCCAGCAATCGACCGAATCATATGTTCTAAATAGAAATTTATCGGAAGGCCAGGGAAAGAAATCCATATAGGAAGAATAGGAGAATCTGAATCCGGAGAGAATTCCATTGAGCACTTGAAGAATCGAAAGAATTTTCCTTGGCCATACATAGAATCCCTCAGAAGCAGCTGCAAGTAGTCTTCATAGTTCCGAAACCTCAGAAGAAGATGGCGGGCATCCAAGGCACTTATCATGAAATCTTCTTTGAAATTGCATCGGTTAGAAAGATGGCCTCTAATCTCTGGAAAAGCAGGTCTTCCGCGGGGGGTGCGAGCCACTATGGCGTATTCAAATGGGAGCAAGCTTTGAACTAATTCATCCTTTGTGAAAAATACAGCGGGCTCTCCGTTGTCTGTAGATGCCGGGGCATGAATCGGACCACGGACAACAGGAGGTGTCATAGAGGAAGCCAAAACTTCAGCAAAAGAACGTGCCAAGGGCTTTCGTACAGGCGAGGAAGACGGCGGGACAGAGGAGGTGGACGGAGGCTTGACCATGGAGGGGGGCATCGAGGGCCCCCCATGGTCCACCATTGCGGCAGAGTCAACGGAGGAGTCAGCCTAGGTCAAAGTTCACAATATCATTCTCTTTCTAGAACATGATCTCATAGCAAGAGAACAATAAGGATTCAAGCACATGAGACATGAAGTATCAATAAAACACAAGGCCAAGCAAGGCCAAGCAACAAAGTCATTTTGTAATCATCAAAATCACATACACAACACAAACGCTCGGAGGCCTACCGGGTCGACCTTAAGGAGGCTGCCCTCCCCTACTACGAGTCAGCACTTCGCCGAGGCATCCGCAAGGGGTTCAAGCAGGGCTACGACCGGGCCGTCTCTTATGCTAAGGAGCAGGCGTCCGGGACAATCGATTTCCCGTCCGGGTAATGCTATGACTCGGACTTGTCATCCTCCGGTTCTTCTGCTTCGGCGTCGGAGGAAGAAGATCAGGGGGGCTCTTCGTCCGAGGGGTCGCCAACTCCGGATGCCTCGGGAGGGCGCGCAACCGAGGCAGTTCCCACGCCGGTGGGGTCAGTGCCAGGGTCGGCCGTCGCCGAGGGTGCCGGGGGCAGACCGCCAGAGCCTTCCACTCCCGAGCTTTAGGGTGAGCCAGAGGCCTAATGTATCTGCTTTGCTTTCTCTTTTTGTATGTCTTTTCCTTCTTTGAAGGAAAACCTTCCTTATTGTGTAAGAAAAAATGTAAGGCAGTAGCATTATGATGAAGACTTAACTTTTTTGTATCGCCATTGCCGTGTTTTGCTCAGCGTATCTGCAGTAGTTGAAAAGTGTCGATACTTTCTACGTGGATCTCGCATGATGGTTGGGTGAGCGCCTGTCAGGGTGGCTTTCCATTTTCTCATGCTTTGAATGTTTGGCCGCTTCGTGTGTCTCGTTGGGGCGGAAACGAGGAGTTTTGAGGTGACCATTCGTAGGGAGAGGTCCCTTTGGCATGTTTTCAAGGGGAGAATCATTTAAGGCAAATAGCTTCCCTTCGCCTATAAAAGGTCTGAAGGGCGTCCCTTCCTCTCCATCGCTTAGGGTTTTCCTCGACAGTCTTTTCTCATTCCTTCTTCACGTAGCGCTGTGCCATTATATTCGAAGCATGGAAGATGCTCTGGAAGATGATGCTGCCGATGATGAAGGGCAAAAAGTCCTTGCCACTTCGGGTTTAAAGAGGGTTCGACGGCCGGTGGGCGAGGTTAAAGAGGGTTCGACGTGTGAAGACACGTCTCCTTCTTCTATCAACTTCGGCCGGCGCTTGCAGGGGGAGGCGTGATGGCGGACGGATGGGGGAATCAGGCATCCCTGCCACCCGTCCCTTCCCGCGTGCTCCATGGAGGGAATCTCTCTCAAGATTCCTCTCCACTTCCTGCTTCTCCTCTCTTCCGCAGCCTCTTTCTCCCTCTTCTGCCCTCCTCATCATTTCTTTTACTCTTCGGAGGGTGCCTGCACTCTCTGCCTTCCAAAGAGTTGGCAGATTGGCAGAGAGGAGGCCTTCATTCACATTCCCTCTTCCCCTTCCTTCATCTTTGTCAACTTGGAAGGGAGCCTTCTCCTTCCTAATCCCTCTGTCACCTTTGTTTCGAGTTACCCGAGCCAACGGGGTCGACTACCCTTTATCCGAGCCAGTT
Organism: Amorphophallus konjac; assembly: GCA_022559845.1. Taxonomy (NCBI): domain Eukaryota; kingdom Viridiplantae; phylum Streptophyta; class Magnoliopsida; order Alismatales; family Araceae; genus Amorphophallus; species Amorphophallus konjac. Next base: position 145,465,102 of record CM040121.1, read on the forward strand.
TCTGCACGAGACAGAGTCAGTGGCTAGACGCAGGAAGGTTAACCGAGTCAGCCGAGCGATGGTGCTCGTGCAGCGGTGCCAGATGGATTTTTGCTTTTTTCACATGTATTTCTTGGCTTCGGCCTTTTTGATGTACAAGCGAGTTATTTTAATAAAGGAAAGGAAACGTTTGTTTTATTTCGTGTTGCCTACACAATGTTCGATATTCAGAAGTAGAACTTGTGTAGTGTAGTTGCGTTCCAGGTTCAAGGGATGGGTTCTCCTTCCATCGTAGATAGCCGGTATGCTCCTTTCTCGAGCGTCTCGACCACTCGGTAGGGGCCTTCCCAATTAGGGGATAGCTTGCCCGCCGTCTCAAGTGGTCGAGAGGCTTCGGCTTTTCTGAGGATGAAATCTCCCGGTTGAAAGTGTCTATCTCGGACTTTGGCGTTGTAGTATCGAGTGAGACGGCATTGATATTTCGTTGCTCAGATGCCTGCAATCTCTCGGAGTTCATCCGCTAGGTCGAGGTTTTCGAGCAGTTTCTGATCGTTTACCTCAGGCGAAAAATAGATGACTCGAAGGGAGGGATTGACAATCTCCAATGGGATAACGGCCTCGGCGCCATATACCAATTGAAAAGGACTTTCACCGGTTGTCGTTCTGGGAGTCGTTCTGTGTGACCAAAGTACGTTCGGCAATTCCTCAAGCCAGCTGCCCTTGGCTTTGCCGAGCCTGGTCTTGATGCCTTTTAAGATAATCTTATTGGCATTCTCGACCAGCCCGTTAGCCTGAGGGTGGGTGATCGAGGTGAAGTGATTGCGAATGTTTAGGTCGATGCATCTATCTCGAAAGTAATGAGAATCAAATTGCCGACCATTGTCGCTCACTATCACCCAGGGGATGCCGTAGCGACAGATGATCGACTTCCAGATGAAACTCCAGATGACTGTCTTGGTGATTCTGGCTGTGGCTTCGGCTTCGATCCATTTGGTGAAGTAGTCGATAACGATGATGATGAACTTCTTCTTAGCCTGAGCTGTAGGGAACGGCCCGAGAATGTCGATTCCTCAGCGAGCGAAAGGATATGGCTCGGCCAGGGCGACGAGCTCCGTTGCCGGTTGATGGACCAAGTGGTTAAATCATTGGCATCGGTCACAGTGCTGTACGTAGTTCGAGCAGTCGCGCTGTAGAGTGGGCCACCAATAACCCTACAGCAGCAAGATCCAGGCGAGCGACCTTCCTCCTAAATGCGCTCCGCACAAGCCTTCGTGAACTTCTTTAATCGCTCGGTTGGCTTCGTCAGTACTGAGGCACTTCAGGAGGGGACCGGAGAAGGATCTTCGGTAGAGAGTGCTGTCCAAAATGACGAATCGCCGAGCTTGGTACTTCAATCTTCGGGCTTCCCGGGGCTCGGGAGGCTCTTGAGAGTCTCAGAGCCATGACAGGTAGGGGGTGCGCCAGTTGCTTGGGGAGGCCGGGTCAACAGCCAGTAGCTCCGAATAGATGCTCGGTCGCTCTAGTTCTTCGAGAAGGACCGATCGAGTACCCTCGGGGTCAAGAGAGGAGGCCAGCCGAGAGAGGGCGTCCGCTCGGGAGTTTTCCTCTCGAGCTATTCGGACTACCTCAAAACTCTTAAACTATTGTGCCACGGCTCTGACCAGCTGGAGATATTTGACCATCGGTGCTTCTCGAGCTTCGTAATCGCTGTTGACCTGGCTAGCGACCAGTTGGGAGTCAGTGTGAATTCTGACTCGCTCAACCCCCAGCCGCCGGGCCATGCGGGCTCCCGAGATAAGGGCTACGTACTCGGAAGAGTTGTTGGATGCCTGGAAGTTGAACTTCAAGACGTATTGTAGCTCTGCTCCTTCGGGTGACTTCAGGAGGATTCCAGCGCCACTTCCCACCGAGTTGGAGGATCTGTCGATGAATAGTTCCCAGGTTAGCCCGGGCGTGGACGGAGATTTTTCTTCAGTCGGGATAGTGCTCTCGGCGATGAAGTCAGTGAGCGCTTGTCCTTTGATAGCCGAGCGAGGCCGATATGATATATCGTAGGCCCCGAGCATGATGGCCCACTTGACGAGGCGTCCCAAGGCTTCAGAGTGAGCGAGGATCCTCTTCAAAGGTTCGTCGGTCAGCACGGTGATGGAGTGCCCTTGAAAATAGGGTCGGAGACGATTGGCCGAGGTAACCAACGCTAGCACGAGCTTCTCGGTTGCGGGGTACCGTCTTTCAGCCTCGTTGAGCACCTTGCTGGTGTAGTAGACCGGCCTCTTGACTCCTGAGTCATTTCTGACCAGGACCGAGCTAACTGTAGATGGAGTTGCCGAGAGATAGAGATGCAAGGCTTCACCTGGGATAGGCTTGGAAAGCATCGGGGGTGAAGCCAGGAACTCCTTAAGCTCGGCGAACGCTCTTTGGCATTCCTTATCCCATGCGAACGTAGCAGATGCCATTTTGGGCCCCCTCAACAGTTTGAAGAAGAGTAGGCATCGTTCGGCCGCACGGGACAGGAATCTACTGAGCGCGGTAATGCGCCCAGTAAGGCGTTGAACATCTTTGATGCAGGTGGGTGGGCGCATGTCCAGGATGGCCTGGACCTTGTCGAGGTTGGCTTCGATCCCACATTGGGTGACTAAGAAATCGAAGAATTTCTCGGATCTTACTCCGAAGGTGCACTTGGTAGGATTGAGCTTCATATTGTACCTCAGGAGGGTGTTGAAGGTCTTAGCTAGGTTGGCGAAGTGGTCCTCGGCCTTGGGGGTCTTGACGAGCATGTCGTCAATATAGGCCTTGACGTTCTGGCCGAGCTGTCCTTCGAACATATGATTGACCAGCCTCTGGTACGTGGCTCCAACGTTCTTCAACCCGAAAGGCATTCGGGTGTAGCAGTATACGCCGAAGTCGGTGATAAAGGCGGTCTTCTCGATGTCTTCTGGATCCAATCTGATCTGATGGTAACCTGAATAGGCGTCCAGGAAGCTGAGTATCTCGTTGCCTGAGGTTGAATCAACCAGTTGGTCGATGCTCAGCAATGGATAGCAGTCCTTTGGTGTAGCCTTGTTCAAGTCGGTGAAGTCCATGCACATTCGCCACTTTCCCGAAGCTTTTGGCACCAGGACTACGTTAGCCAGCCACGTCGAGTACATGACTGATCTAAAAAGACCAGTCTTTTACCCCTTGGTGACTTGCTCCTTGATGATCGTCTGCTTCTCTGGCGCGTGCTTCCTTCTGCGTTGTTGTATGGGCTTCATGGTCGGGTCGAGGTTGAGTTTATGCATTACTGTCTCTCCCGGTATCCCGGGGAGTTGATCATCAGACCATTCAAAGACTCGGATGTACCCGGAAAGAAATTCTTTGTATTGTTGCTGAACCTCAGATGGTAGGTCGGCTCCAATCTTTACTCCTAGGGTCGGGTCGTCGTTTAGGAAAACCGTTAGCAACTCACCTCCAGGCTCGGAGGTTGCGGGTTTTTCCTCGACTTCCTGGGGGCCCTTGTTCTTCCCGTCCGGCCTTGTGGCTTCAACCGAGATATTATAGCACCTTCTGACCGTCGCCTGGTTGCCTCGGACTTCCCCTACCCCATTTTTAGTATGGAACTTCATCTTTTGGTGATAGGTAGAGGGCACCGCTTTCGTTCGGCTAAGGATTCCTCGACCGAAGATTGCGTTGTATGCTATCATACCCTTGATCACTATGAAGTCCACCATAACCATAATGGTTTTGGGTGGGGTGTCGAGAGTAACCGGCAGGCTTAGGGCTCCCTCGGGATAAGTGGCCTAGCCATTGAACCCGCAAAGGGGGGTTCGGATCGGGCGGAGTTTAGACGGATCCTCCCCCATCTTAAGGAAACATTCGTAAGATAATACATCAGGGGCACTTCCATTGTCGACTAGAATTCTGTCTACGTTACAATGGTTTATCATGGGCGATATGACTAGGGCATCGTCATGCGGGGTGGTTAGCCCTTCCAGGTCTTGGTTGGAGAAGACTATGACCTGGGGCTCACTTGGCGGGGCCTTGGGAGGCTCGATGGCTCGGCTCGCCCAATCAGAATGACGCTTCCTTCCTCGGGCACTGTCTCCTCCTAATGCAGCTCCTCCAGCGATGACGTTGATGTGGACCCCGCGAGGGGCATTGTCTATTTTCTCTGGGGCGCCTCGGTCTTCCTTATGCCCGGCCACGAACCAGGATAGGTGTCCCTGACGGACGAGGCGCTCGATCTCATCCTGGAGCTGGTGGCAATCACCGGTGTGATGCTCGTGGTCACTATGGAATAGGCAATGCTTGCTGCGATTGCGGTTTTTTGACCTCATTGGCTCGGGTTGACAAAGGAGGCCCGAGCCTTTGATGTCTTCATATATCTCGTATATCGGAGCGGTTAAGGGAGTGTACCGCTCGTACTTCCGTGACGGTTCCTTGTGTTCCCCGTCTCGGTTCCGCCTTTTTCCTGGACCCGAACTTGGCTCGGATGCCCACTTCTTGTCCCCCTCCCGACCTGAGCCGGTTGCGTCTCGGCATGCGCTGAGCACTTCTTCGCACTCTGCGTGGCGCAAAGCCAGAGTCACTAGCTCGGCAAGGGTCGAGGGAGGGTGGAGGACAAGTTCGCGGCGGAGGTTCTCGTCGCGGGTGCCCCCGGTCAGCGCGGTTATGGCCAAGGCGACATCCAGGCGGGGGATCCTTAGGGCTTCCGATTTAAATCGGGTGATGTAAGCTCGGAGTTTCTCCCCTTGCGCCTGTTTGAGAGCCAATAGCCCTGCTACCGACCTTGGGGGACCGCTGCCGGCAAAACTCTTCTTAAATACTCACCCGAATTACTTGAAGTCCCGGATGGATCCGGGGGCGAGGGCCCGGAACCATGCTTGGGCACCTTGGACCAGGGTGGTCACAAAGGCTCGGCACTTGATGGCGTCGGACGCTCCGTGAAGGGTCACCAAGGCGTCGAAGCTGTCGAAGTGGTCGGCCGGGTCGCCTTGGCCGTCGTAGGACTTGAAGGTCGGGATGGAGGCTCTGGGAGATACCTCTACCTTCAAGATGTAATCGGAGAATGGGGATTTCTCCTCATCTTCCGATGGAGAGACATTCTGCAAGGCGCGTAGGGTGCGCTCCTATTCTGCGAAACGCCTCTTGAATTCTCGCAGTCGGAGGGATAACTCCAGCTATTGCCACGTTGTGGGGCTGGGGGGGCTTCCTTGGCACTCCCCGGGGGCTTCGGTCTCTGGGTTAGGACGGCGTGCCCCAGGTTTTCCTCTTTTTGGCGTAGAGGAGGCCTCTTGCTCTGGGGGAGGGGCTCGTGAAGGCCCTCCTGACCTGTTACGGATAATCTGTCGGCCTCGGAGGGTGAAGTGGCATCCGACAGTGTGCTGGGACGTGTTCTCGCGGGAGGGGCTCTCCGGAGGGGCGCGTGACCTTCTTTCCCTGGCCGCCTGGGTCCTCATGAGTTCCACGAGGATGTCCAGTTTTGCGTTGAGGGCTTGGAAAGCGTCAGCGCCCCCGTTGGGTGGTAGCTCCATCACCGCGGGAGGAGGGGGTGGTCCGTCGACGGGGGCGTATGCATTGGTGGGGGGTTTTGTGAGGCCTGAGAGGGGCCTCCTCCCGCCACCACCATGGCCTTTCCCCTGTCGCTGGTGGACCTCCTCCCTGAACTTCTTCGCACCATACTGGCACTTTTGTCGTTTCCCACAGACAGCGCCAGATGAAGAGGCTAGATCTCGAGCTGATCCTGAGCTGAGGAAATGATCACCGTATAGTGAACTGCATAGAAGGGAAACGAATCAGGGGGCCCAGGGATGGTTCCCTGAGGTAAACCCGCCGTTGCCTAAGTCAGTAGAGCAATGGTGGAAGCTATGAAGGGAGGAGGTATGAGATGCACAGGATCCCTGTCCACCAAGGTGGTGAAGTGGTTCCTGCTCAAGGAGTTTTAGGCGTGTGTTGGCCTTACCTTTCGCTAGAGGGAGTCCCAGGTTTAAATAGTGCATCGGCCTCATGAGTCCCGTAAGCTGAGGAGTTTCAGGCGGGAGTTACGTCCTCAACGTGGGCTCTTTACGTCCTCATCATGGGATCTTTATAGCCTTGAAGGGTCGTGGGTCCCTTATCCTCATAAACTCCTGCTCATAAAGGGTTCTCAACGGTAGCGTGGATAAGCAATCGTCGGTCGACCCAAGCATGAAGGGTGCCAACCCTGTCCGGGTGATAGGCATAGCTCGGATGAAGGTGGGTCGGAGTGGGCGCTTAGCGCCTGCCTTTATCCCGACGAGAGGATAGATCGGGCGTGGGTTTTCCTCCGACCTGACCGATGCTCGGGCCTTCCAAGCCTAAGGGCCGCCGAGGAAGGGTTTGATCCCGAGTGCTCTTATTGGGCTTTTTAAACTAAGTGGGCCCTGCGGGGCTGTCACTTAGATGAGCTGGGTCTCGTTTGGTCCTGATGGACCTAGTTCGGTTGCTCTTAGATGGGCTACAGAAATCCCCCTCTCCACATACTATGATGGACTACCCTAGACTCAAACCCGCTCTGATACCAATTTGATGCGGGACGAGACGCGACTCGAGACCAATTCGATGCGAACCTTGGACTCTAGCTCGCGGACGTCCCTAAGCGAGGGAAGCGCATGGATCTGCGTAATTGAGAAATCGACAATGAGTCTCGGGTATCAGCTTTTTCGCGTGCTCGGATCGAGTCACGGGACGGTTCCACTCACTCACTCTCGCAGCGGTGATAAAATTATAACGAGCTAAGTTCCTATCACTCATGCAGCAGCATATGAAAATATACGAGATAAGTAAAATGCCAAGTGGGGAGTGGACACGATACCTCCACGTTCCGGGCGTGGGGAAGACGACCCCGGTCGAAACTCATACTCCCGGTGTACAGTAAATAAATAATTACAGAAGTGAATTTAATTTCCCACTCCACCCAGGGAGGTAAAGGGCTACACGTGGGACCCGAGAGTAGTGAACTCGGGTTGACGGGCAGCAAGCTGGAAGGCTTTCGGGTCAGAGACGGGCTGCTGGTCTGGCTTGATTCTGCGGGGCCCGCGGGACAGCAGGCGGGTTCGGCTATTGGGATGGCGGTTCCCGGGTGTCTCCTTGCTGTGGCGGCTGGCTGGACGCTGCTGGGGGGTTGCCGATCGATCACCGGGAGTGGCGGTCGCCGAATATGAGCCGGCTTATTTTACCGAAATTAGCCGGCGGACTGCTCTGCTGGCCTGTTCTCGGGACAGAATTGCGCGCCTCCACAAAAATAATTGTTGCGCCCAGATCCGGTGTCGGATCTTGGTAAAATTGGTACTGTTGGAAACTAGACTCGAAGGGCTACAATATATATTAATTTCAGATCCATCCAACAAACGAATTTGAAATAACAATGACTGTAACACTATAACTACCTCTGGCTCAGAACCCAGAACACACAGTACAGAAAATGATCTGTCTGAAAATGAACTTTGACCAAAATAAAAACGATGGATCTAGACTATGAGAAAATTATGGGTGGAAAGGGGGATGTGAGGATCACGTATGAATTTTTTGGGATTTTTTGGAGATGACTAAGGGGGCGGGAAAAATACAACAACAGACTACTATCCCGCAGATCTGTAAACTGGTAGATTGTTGGGAAAAAAACTAAATTACTGGAAAAAATAGTAAACGAAGGAGGAATGACACGAAATTTAAACTGGAGATGGGGGATGACAGGAAGAACAAACCCTCAAAATTTGAGGTCGAACAGATCTACGAGTTGGAAGATAAAATTCAGGCCTCAGCTTGCTGTCCAGCAGAGAACAGACCGGAGACGGTTGGCGGTGGTGGTGCGACAGTGACTCGATGGTGGCGGCGGCGACGGTGCTGAGCTTCTCACTCAGAGAGGGGATGATAATGAGGCCTCACACCTCAGAAGGGGGCTACTCTCTCAGCTGTAAAAGGGGTGGAAGGGGGAGAGGGGGCTGTGCCCTTGCTCATGCACACAAATTTTTGATTTTTTTCTTCTTGATAATCTTGAAATATGGAAATACAAGGCTTATATAGAAATAAATAAAAGCCCTAAACTCTCCTTACATATAGGGTTAGGGAGGGGCAAATAAGGGATAGGAAATAGTTCTCCCATGTGGTCAAAAAAACCAAAATAAAAAAACATATAAGGGGAGGTGCGCCCCCCTCTTGGAGAAGTCAATTTGGAATTGGCTTCTCCATGGTCCAAGTCCACCTTGGACCATGGACCAACCCCCATGGACCCTAGAAGCCAAGTGGCCCAATGAGAGAGAGGGTGGGGGCCCCTGCTGGGCCTACGTGTCCCTTTTACACAAAAACCCTAATAAAACCCAAAACAAACACACATAACACACTAAGTACAATATTACAAAAATACATTCCAAACATTTAATGGAATTTCCCCGATGCCCCATCAGCATTTATCTTTTACTATAAGTCGACTGTTACAAATGGAACTCTATATTCTAGAAATAATAGTAAAAGTACTCTATTGTTTACCAATGCCCTTAAAGACAGAACAAGGCATTATCTGAATGATCCGGTCAGATTTCTTTACTTTTCTAAACAAATGCAACAATGTTAATAACAAGATGTAATTTTTTTAATTTGGACAAATTTGCAGCCCATCCTTGAGCCTGAATTTGTCGATTTGCATTTTATGTGCGGCAGCTAGGAAAAGAGGCTATGTTCACAACCTGTTGAATCAGTCAATCTGATGATTTATACAATTTTTTACATTTTTTTGTCCAGATATATACAAGTCCCAAAGGTACAGTTAAACAAAAAGAAAAGTACAAAGTCTTGGGACATACCCCGATTGGCAGAAGCTAGACGAAAATTGAAGCCGTAACTTCTATACAAGAGCGCCTTTGCGAGGGCCAAAATACAGTCACCCGCCTCAGCCATGCCGTGGTCGCCTCGCGACTGGCTGCTGCATAGACTCGTCCGAGGCCTGTCTTAACATGCTATCATGTCGTTGATGCCTACGCCCTACACCACGCCGAGCTGCCTGCCGACGCCTCCTCTTGTTCCATCGGTGAGGGCCACGGATAGGGGAAGAGGATGTGACTGGCTCCTCCCAAACCATCTAAGGGAGACCCTACTGGAATTGCAATGCCCGACCATGCTCCTGGGCGCACAGTAGCTCTACCTCCAAAATCTCCGACGTCTGGAATGCTACCTCCACGTCGGTGACCCCGGACGCCATGAGGGTCCGACGAATCTCTGGGGTCAGTCCAGCAATGAACTGTTGAGCCAAAAAATGTGGATCCGCCATGGCCAGCGGTGCATAACGGATCAAATCTCTGAACCTTGCCCAATACAGGGCAACTGGCAGTGCTCCCTGAGCCAATGCCAGAAATTGGGTGGACAAATTGAAAATATCCGCTGCTCTCGGTGCACCGAGGATCGCATCTACCAGAGGGGGCGGTGCTTCACACTACACATCCAGGGCCCTTGCGGCCAGCTCTATCTGGGACCGCGCCTCCCCCCTTTCCGTCATCACGGATCCTAGCAGCCAATGAACACAACACGAAAATATAACTAAAGTTTTAAAAATGATAAACATGTCTATCACCCAATGAACCGAAGAAAATATGAATTCCATTTAACTTTGCAAGACTTTTTAAACATTGGCTGTGTGTACTGATATGTTCAACCCAAGCATATCTTTCTACTTCACGCGCCTAGTTGCTCAATGACTATTTGAAACTTTGGAACATTCAAATATTGTCTTGCTCAGTTTTCAATATTCGAATGGGAAGCAGGCCGACCTGCTCTACTCAGAGCTGGTCGACCTACCTTTAGGTAGCACAGCGTCCATGCACCATTTCTATTCATTCCCCCTTGTTTGTTCAATCTGTTCAGCATTCCTCCCTTATTTTATTTTTTGATACACAGTGCATGCTTGTGAGAGAGCTCAAGTAGGGAATGCTACTGGTATGAAGAGCTGGCTACATTGCTCATTTATACTCTCTCTGTTCTGTTCTATTGTTCTTTTTTTTTGGGAAGGGGGAATCGGTCGACCGAACTGAGGAGGTCGGTCGACCGAAATTCTAGTAGCCCAAGAGTCATGATAATTATCCAATCCTTCTGAAGTTCAGTCATGCACACTATATGCATATGTGCAAATACCTGTGGGGTAGGAACGGCAAGGGGTTCAAGCATGCACAATGCAGGGGGAGTTTATTTATGCAAATTGTATAGGTATGCATACATATAGATGCATCTAGAGTGGAAAGGATTGCACAAGGTCCACCCAAGCAGGAGGTTGGGTTTCTGAATTTGGCATGATCATTTTAGAGCATCAAACACTTAGGGGGGAATAATGTGTGCAAACACAAGACCATTGCGCATGAAGTTCATTTTTGATTTGGAATTCAACAATTCTTTTTACTCATCATTCATTACTTCTGCTTATTCTGATTTCAGGAGTCCCGGCATGCATGAACTGAACTTCATATCTGATCCGGGGCATTGGGTTCTAAGCCGCTGTTATATGTTATATCCATCTTGGCTTTTCTTTCCTCTTTTTTTTTTGGTGGTTCAGAAACTGTGCTTGTTATTAAGACTTGATATGCATCAGCTCACGTAAATTAAGGCTCCCACTTGATGGCCTGCCCATGAATAGCCCCAATCTAGGCTCTATATGGATTTTCTGTTCTGAACTAGAGAAGGACATTAGACCCCAGGCCCTTTGCCTTATCTTTCTGTCACTGCCTCAATATATTCTTGAATTGAATTGGTGGCTGTTTTATGGCTATCCTGTAGGGCTTTCAATTTTCACCTAGGAGATTAAATTTTGTGCTTCAGAATTCAGTCCTTCTTGATTTTTTTTTGGGCAAGCTATGAAAACTTAAATAATCCATCGTCTTTTCTTTGTATCCCAAACTGAACTTTAGTTCCCCCTTTTTTTTAGCCAGGAGATTTCATACTCATTCTATGCCTCCTTTTTGTTCTGCTCATTCTGCCTACGGCAATTTCATCCATTCCACACATATTTGGACATTTTTTTGGCCATTGCACTTTGAATGCTTGGTCACAATAGGCCCTTCATTTAGTCCTCATGCCCATTCAATTTTATTTTCAGATCGATGGTTTTTTTTAATTCAGTCCGCTAATTATTATTTTCTTTTTAGCTACCCAACGCAAATCCGACAACATCTAATATTAAACAAGACATCCTGACAATAAATCTAAGTAAGATTACATACATTAAAATAAAATAAAATAAAATAACATATAAAAATGAAATTAATTTTTACTTACTATTTATTTGCAAAAAAATCTCTGATTCTTTCGTTCCCTTCCCCTCGACCGATTATCCTACGATGAATATAATAATATATTAAATAAAATAAAAATTAATTAATGGGAAGGGAGAGTGTTGGCCCAGAGAGATGGCGGACAAGAAGGGGGGTTGAATTGTCCCCTTGCCGAGATGCGGATTTTAAAAACTTTCTTGACTAATCACAATGGAATGAATATTAACCACGTTAATTAAATTAAACAGACGTGAGATTAAAAGAGTTCTCTCAAGCTTTTCGATCTCACTCGAATTAAAAATGCAACTAGTCAAAGAGATTAAGCTCAATACAGATACTAGAGGTAGCAGTGTGCGACGATGCAGTGAATTAAAAATCTATTTAATGGACCTTTGAAGGGAGATAGAAGAAATGATCAATCACACATGTAATCACATGGAACACGAAGATTTTTAAGTGGTTCGGGACCACGACCGGCTCCCTACGTCCACCCCTCACCGAACCCGGTGAGGCTTCACTCCACGCTACGAAACGTAGCAACACGGGGACAAACCCCAACACCAAACACACGCTGCTTCCACAGCAATATCCACACGGGGACAAGTCCCAAAACGCTGCCACTGCAGGACACACACACACCACGTCGGGGAACACACCCCGGACACTAAAACCACACAGAGACGCAGCTCCGTCCACACACACACAGATATTCAGAGTTTAACAAACACAAAGGATATACAATGACCACAATGGATATGATCTATGATCAGATAAAAGGAGTAGGAATGAAAGACTAGAGAATCTCCCTCAAATCTTCAATACAGTCCATAGATAGGATGGATGGTTGCGCTGTAGACTTTTATCCACGGAGTGGAAGCCGGCCGAAACCGTAGGTGCCGCCGTCTAGAGGCAGAACCTCGCTAAGGACGTCTTCCTAATCTTCCTTCTCCTACAAGGTATGTCGCACCTCCTCCTCGTTCTTCTTCACTTGCAACAAAGGATAAAACAATAAGCTCCAAACAACAACCTATGCTCAAATGAAAAAATAGACATGGAGAAGTTGCAGAAGTATCCTCTTAATGGATGGAGAACCCCCAAACGTATTTTCCTTGAACTTTGATGAAGGTGGGAGATAGATCTTAAAAGAACCGAAGCCGACGAAGCTCTTCCACTGAGATTCGCCCACAACGAGCTTGAATGCTTGAAGACGGATGATGCTCTAGGTATTCCAGACCGGATCGCTCCCCTTCTCCTCTTCTCTCGTTCTTCTTCACCTGCAGCAGATAGAAAACATTAGCCTCAAGGATGATCTCCTCCGATGGAGATCGTAGCATTCATATACTCAAAGGAAACCAGCAGCAAAAGACCAAAAGCCCCATGTTAAAATCCTTCTAAACCACACCTAAGACAAGGGTGAAACCATAAGGGTATTGTGGTAAAAGATCAAGCCATTCTGATCTCAATCCACGGAGTTCACAATCAAAATGGCAAACCCGATTCGGACGAACCAGACAAAGTGTCGACTCTTAGAGTCGACACTTTTCTCAATGCATTCTGTCCTGTTTGTAAAAACAGGGCCCAGAGCAAAAGTGTCGACTCTTAGAGTCGACATTTTTTGAAACCTGTTCTATCTAGTGAAGAAAAACCAATACCCAGGCCAAAAGTGTCGACTCTTAGAGTCGACACTTTCTGTCTGGTCTTACAAAACAACGTAGAACTAGAACAGAACAAAATAAGTGTCGACTCTGTGAGTCGACACTTTTCCTGACAGAGATGAAAACTCAATTAAACTCAATTGAAACCCCAAAAATATTAAACACCCATTAACCATCATTCAACCCCATTCAAGTACAATTAAATGCCATGCATAAGGGGTCTTTGAAACACAAATCAAACCAGATTTTGCAAGGAATTTTAGCAAGCAAAATAAGCATGATGCAACATGAGCCTCGATTCAACAAGGGACAATTAAGCAACCAAATAAACCCCAAGGCCCAAAATACATGAACCGAATCCAATCAAGGCACATGGAAATATATTCAACCATAAAGATTTACCATGGATTCACAGATTGAGATCATTAAAGAACCTGCACTTTCTATATGAAAATCCATTCAAGTCAGTCTTGAATCAAGGCAAATGGGATCCACAAACCCTTTATAAACATTCCTTCAACCTGTATCTTAACCTCTTGAATTGTAATCAGATATAGAAGTGATTCGCACACTTTCGACCAATTTCTTCACAAGCTAAATATATCAAACAATTAATCATGCATGGAAAGGGTATTTCCAAAGCAATTCAATCACACCTTACATAAGTTCCACCTTTAGTCCAGAGCAAACTGAAATCAGATGGTTCTTTGTCAGTGGAACTCAAAACCTCAAGAGAGTAACAGTTTAAATTCAGCTCAAAGATGGCCATTCATGTGGCCCAAACAACAAATCCAAACATATCCATGTTCATTCAGAAATAGTTCCAACACAAGTTGAGCTCCCCATATAATAACCAATATGAGTGAACCACAAATCCAGAATTTTCTCAGGCTCATATATCAAATTGAGTCTTTAGACAAAACATCACAGTCTTACCCAACATATCAAAATTGATTCAGCATTGAAAACTCAATTCCAATATAGTTCAAGCATGACTTGACCACTTGGATATCTAGTCACACATGAACTACAAAAGAAACCAAGCAAAGCATACATGAATGGCATGTTTAGTTCAGGAATAGAAGATTCAGTCCAATGCTAATTCAAGTTCAGTTCAGCAAATCAAAATATAGTTCAGATCAAAGAAATCAGTAACAAGCTTCACAAGCTCACACATTTCAATGCATACAACCCAACAGGGTCGGTGTATAAATGAGCAAGGTCGGTGCAAGGAGTGTGAACCCCATAGCTGAGGTCGGTGCAATGTATAGACAGTGTCTGTGCAATGAAGCACAAAGTCTATGCAATGACAAACAAAGTCCATCCAATGGACAACAGGGTCGGTGCAAAGGTGAACCAAGTCCGTGCAATGACGAACAAGGTCCGTGCAATGTTCAACCAATTCACAATGTTATAGATCAATCAAAGTTGAGCCAAGGCAAGCATAGATTCAACTAAATTACACACAGAACACATTTTCTATATAGCTATCAAGGCATTCATCAATTAGATCATTTCAGCAGAGCTGGAACTGTAATAACAATCATTCACCAAGAGTCATAGATTTCACATGACAGCTCCAATGCAAAAGTCAACATCAAAGATGTATTCATGAAGGACCATTGAATTTCAACCTGCAAAGCAAGATATCATCATGTTAGCTTGTTTATCATCAAGATGCCATTAAACATAAAGCACACAATATATTGGAGTCATCAAAACCATTGTCAAAGACAAGGAGGGGCGCCCAGAATCCAACAGAGAGGGAGAGGGGGACCACGGACAGGGGAAGAGAGAGAGGAGGAGGGAGAGGGGAAGGGCGGCCACCCCCAGAGGGAGAGGGATAGGACTGGGAGAGGGGGAGGGACAATGGGAGAGGGAAAGGGAGGGGGTCGACCACCCCTGGTCGGTGTCCGCTCTGCTGGCGGCACGTGTGTTTTACAGAGAGGGAGTGAGGTAGCGGGAGAGGGAGAGGGAGTGAGGGATCGAGAGGGCGGGAGAGGGGGGCCGTGGGAGAGGGATAGGGAGAGGGAGAGGGAGAGGGGGGCCAATGGGAGAGGGAGAGGGAGAGAGGGTGGGCCGGAGAGGGAGAAGGAGAGGGAGAGGGCTTACCAGCGGGAGGGAGGAGGCTGTCGGCGGCGGCGACGACGATGAGAGGGAGGGAGGCCGGCGGCGACTGTGAGTACGGTGGCGACGACGAGATGGAGGGAGGACAATGGCGACAATGAGAGGGAGGGAGGATGACGGCGGCTCCAACGGTGATGACAGTGAGGAGAGGAGAAAGATAGAGTGAGAGGGAGAGTGGGGGGGAAATGGGAGGGTGGAAGGGGTGGGAGGAAGGTATCGAAGGTGGCGGGAGGGTGAATTTTTACGACGGAAATTCGGATGGAACTTATTTCCATCGCAAATTTCAGACGTAAACATTTTCGTCTGAATATTCATCGTAAATTTCAGACGAAAAAATTATCGTCTGAATATCTGTCGTAAATTTCAGATGTAAAAATTTTCGTCTGAATATCCATCGCAAATTGAGACGTATATTTAGATAGAAATTATTCTATTTGAAATACAGATGAAATTTGCGACAAAACTTTATCGTCTGAATTTACAGACGGATTTGCGATGGAAATTAATCCGTCTGAAATTTTCATCGCTAATACCGCTTTTTCTGGTAGTGTTTTAAGGGATGCTTATGATTTGAAAAGATGTCGGCTTAACAGATTTTGGCACTTGCCCTGAAACAATATCTAACTCAATCGGCTAAATATAGAAAATAAGGTGAGAAAACTCAACACCTTGAATCTGGAGTACAGGCCCACACGCTTGGTCTGGCAATTTACCCGATATGTCAAAAATCTCAACCCAAAACACGTCGAAAATCATGACATCAGCCACATGATGCAGCACATGCAGTCCGGCTGGTAAATCTACCCTCTTTGCATAACACCAACACACCCTACTAGGGTGAGGGATGAGCATCCACTCCTGCAGGTAGCTCCCTTGCCGACACATAGGACACCCTTACCAACTCCCCGACACGCTTGAGGAGATTTACGAATATAAATAAAATGGAAAATAATGGAATTTAAGAAAGATGCACACAACACACAATTTAGACAATTCGAGATTATACCTACCATGAGGTGGGATGCCTCCACGCTTACCCAGTTGCGCATCTCACGTGCCTTGGGAACCTAACCTCGCCACACCAAATGGTCGCTGCTATTGTTGGGATAGCCCCTCAGGGCAGTCACGTGCCAAAAGTCTCGCCTGACCATACCTACAGCACCTCCCAGCATTCAAACATGACTTACTAAGTCTAAGGCAATTCCCCGATGCACGCCCATATACACCTATAATATATAAGGAAAAGCACAAGAAAACATCGAAAGCAAGCAAAATCCAAATGAAAAGCGTAATCGTACCTTCGTTACACTAGTGCTTCTGCGTGGGTCAAAACACAATCACCTACCTCCTGGACCTCTGCCTTGCTAAGGCTGCAACTGAAACTACCACGACTAAGGTGGCGGCTAGGGACACTCACAGACAACGTGCCCAACCTAGCCGCACCTATAGCAACTCCTCCCTTCCGTGTAATCACGTATCACATGCCCCACTCGATAGCACCTAAAACACCTCAACTCTGTTGCGTCCATCGTACAAGGCTGGCAAAAATGGAAACCACCGCACCTCGGGCAGCACTGCCCCGACTACTCCATATAGCCTTGCCGCCGTCGTCTAGCTGCCGGTTGTTGCACACTCTCTTCTGAAGCCTTCCCCTACTCTTGACACACCTGCTCCTGACGCGCCTGCTCCAGACGCCTCTGCTCCTGCTATCGGGAAACACCTCTCCTAATCATCTGCCTACGCCTCCACCTGGCCCACCGAAGAGGCCTACCAGGGGCAAAGAGGACGCAGATGGCTGCTCCTGAAGTTGCTGGGAAATGCCCTGCTGAAGTTGCGTCACTCAATTCTGCTCTTGGGCCCTCAAAAGGTCTACCTCAAGGATTGTCGCTATGTGAAAGGTCACCTCTACATCAACCACACTGGCTACCATAAGAGTCTCACGAATCTCTTACCTCAAACCGCCAATGAACTGCTGAGTAATTATCCTCTGATCCGCCATAGCCAGTGGTGCATACTGGCTCAACTCCATAAATCTAGCCAAATACTGGGCAACCGACAGATCTCCCTGTGCTAATGCCAAAAACTGAGTCGATCGCTCGAAAAACTTTGTTGGTCCTGGTGCACCCAGAGCTACAACTGCCGGAGGGGGTGGTGCCCCACCCTGCTCCTTCTGGCTCCCTGTGGCCAGCTCTGCTTGGGACCAAGCCTACCTCTAAGGTGTCATCATTAACCCTTAAACACACAAAGAAAATAGCATGGTAAGAAAACATAACACCCTATGCGAGCCATTAACTGTACTGGACTCTCTGGACTTTCTAAATACTACTATCACTCTAAATTCTGACACACTTCTGCAACCTCGCTCTAATGCCATCTGTCATGAACCGAGATCTGGGTATAGAAAAGGAATCGATGCGACCCAAATTCTGACCAGCTACCTATGAGCCGCGAACGGAAGGGTTCAAGTTGGTGTCACGAGAGTGTGTCAGAATCTAAAATGAATGCAATAAGTAGAATGCAGAATTTAAAATTTATATATTTGATTTGATTTATGCAATTTATATACAAGTTATAGTCCAGATGTACGAACCCCAAAAGTACAACTCAATAAAAGAAAAGTACAAAGCCTTGGGACATACCCCAACTGGAGAAAGGCTGGCGATAGTAAGACCATATAGGTGCTGCTCAAAACCTCCGGACAACGTGGGGGTGCACCAAACCTGAAAAGGAAAGGGGTGAACCTCATCTCATTAGCCAAGTAGGGGTTCCACGGATCCCCACCACAACAATTATAATAAACAACTATAAATAGGAGCAATAACGAGAGGAGAACAATACTGATAACAATAAATAAACACAACCAACCAGTCACATAAGTCTCGCGCAGGCGACAGGATACCTCGAGTATCGGAAGAACCACTACCATGTAACAGCTAAGCCACAACATGTCTACATATATCGAGGTGACTCTATTCAAGTGCTAAAGGAAACATTGCCTAACTACCGGGGAAACACGATCTCGATTGTCCAGAGGAACACAGCCTCACTGCCAAAAACCAGACCCTTGACAGACGGGAGAAATTGCATCTCAAGTGATAAGAGAACTGCCCACTAGAAGCAAGGCCGAATGCATCCACTAACATCTTAGTCCGCTACTAAGGTGTCACCCTACAGGCCAAGAATGGTGGTAACTGCAACACCGTACACAAGTAACCACATGATAAGGACTAGCTGGGGGCGTACTCATCAACACGCGTCCGAACCCCCAACTACGTGTGCACACACCGACTGACTGTGCTACGTCAGGCCCTCTAGTTGGTTTCTCCCCCAGCCTGGACTCAGGCTACCACAGTAGGGGATCCTACGGAAACCAGCCTAAAACTGTCTCAACCAGAATAGCCACTCTATCTCTCCCAGGTAGGTCAACACCCGCGTGCCATAAAGAAGGCTACGACAAGTGGGAGATCACTCGACGTGGGAACTCACTATAGAAAGGAAACCATCGAAGTACCATCGAGTCATACACACACACCGCACGCATCTCAAGATACAAGGCAGTTCGATACCACTGAACTCAGGACAACTAGCTAGACAAGCTAAACTATCGGCTATCGAGTCATGCAACACATACCAAAACTATGGTACGGTACGGCCCAATGCCGTTAAACCATCCTAGGTTGGATAATGGAAACCATGATCCCCGGACACTAGACCCATGCGGGAAGACCCTCTGTGGGCATACAAGCCACACAAGAACACCAAACCATGTGGGCAAGCCTTTCGCGAGAAGCTATAAAACTCGGTACCTTAAGAAACCAATCTTGGGGCGACCGCCACCCAAACAAGGCTGAAATGTCCCAATTTGTATGGGTTTTCATAAATGTAATTTTAATTTATGTGTTCCCAGGTGAAAACCAATTTATGGGGTTCAAACAGGCCAATCGGGCCTTGGGTTGGTCGACCAACTGGGTTGGTCGGTCAACCAACACAAGGGGGCGGTCGACCGGCCATCCTGGTCGGTCGACCGTCTAGGCGGATCGATTGATTGGCCAGCATTGGGTCGGTCAACCGATTCACTCAGAACTGGTTTGTTTAGATGAGGCCTGAACAATTGACCAAACCGGGTGATCAGTCGATTGATTCCAGAGATCTCACAGTGAGAACCCCACTATCGGGTCCCATTCCATACCCCGCTCACTTTGCACGAGGGGGAAAACAAGAGGACACCATTCCCTGACATCCAACCCATCGGAAAACCCAATTTAAATCATTAATCACCCCCCGAATCGGCAGAATCATCTCTCGCCCCAAAACATGCATAATCCCCCAAACAAAAGGGAAACCCGCTCAAACTCACTTAGATCTACACGAAACGGCAGGAAAGTAAAGCACGAAGATTAGGGATCCCTCCCCCTACCTCTCACAAAGGTTTCACATGGAAAGGATGTCATTCTACGCCAAGAACGTCGTTTTCCTTGGCTGGTTCTTCCTGAAATCGTGAATTACCATGCCACTGACACTGCCTCGTTCTTCCCTCGACCCTCTACATCGCCGCTACCATCATCCTGACCGCCTCACCTGCCTCGCGCTCCATCAGTCACCGAGGGTGGGAGGGAGAGAAATAGAGGAGAGAGAGAGAGAAAGATTGAGTGAATTAGAGGGGTGGGGGTTTAAATGAATTTATATAGGTTTTGATTTGGGGATTAAAAATCTAAAAATAGAAAAATTACCAAAAAATTAACCTCACGATCCTTGAAAAATATACAACTCAATTGTCACATCACGACGACTGAAAATAATATCATTATATTATATTTTGGGATCTAAAGATCTGATATTAAAAAAATCTATTTTATTTGGAAAACATAATCCAAGACCCGAGGAAACACTCTGAAACCCCACGGATACTCGATCCGAAAACCTGGGTCGTAACAGTTTGCGTGATTTTGGGCCACCGCGAGGAGCTCCATGACTGTGGTGGGGGCCTGGACAACTAGTGCACAGCGGAAGATGTGGTCTCACGTCCTTTATGTCAGTGCGGTTGTGGCGTTGCTGATGTCGAGATGGGGGACACGGAGTGCCTCCTTGTGGAAGAATGCGATGAAGTCCCACAGGGGTTCTTTGCACCCTTGCCTGATGGCGAGCAAGCTGACAGTGGACTAGGCCTCCATCTTGCAGCCATGGAAGTCTCCTTGAACATCCGCTTCATCTTCTAGAAGGACATTATCGAGCCCGCCAGCAAGGATTCGAACTACGTCCAAGCATTCTCCCAGGGCGTGGTGATGAAGGCCAGACACATCACAACGTTCGAGGCCCGGTGGAAGACTAGGTTGGACTCGAAGCTATGGAGGTGATCGTCTGGGTAGGTGGTGCCATCGTATGGAGTGAACGGCGGTAGCGGGAGCTTTGGAGGGATGGGCCCCTCCAAAGTCCCCCGAGCCCCCGAGAGAGGGGGCCTAGAAGTTGATTTCATCGTCGACTAGGCCGTTTGTCTTGGTAGTCTAGATTATGTCAACAGGTAGCGTACCTTCCCTTCGAGCTCTTACTTGACGTCATTGCAATGTCACAGGCGGCGGGCCATCCTTGGGGTGGAGTGGAGAGGGCTCTCTGAGTGGCATGGAGGGTGTCTTCGTAGGTGTGGAGCGCATGTCGTGGAGGCGGTCGAGGATGCTCAATCACCAGTCGTTGACTAGCCCCTACCTTTTGGTGGGGGAACCGCTGTGGTGCGGTCCTACTTCTCTTGCCAGTTCATGGGGCCCTAGTAGGCCTCCGTCAACATTTGGAGTTGATGGTGCATCTTGGCCAGTTCCTCGGCTACGGAGAGGGCCGAGGACTAGAGGTGGTCCCCCTGGGAGAGGTGGTCACTTGCTAGTGCGTCTCGGGACACTTAGCGAGAGCCAACGATACCCCAACGATTGCTGACGTTGTGATAGTTCCCTTGAGATGCCATGGCCCTTAGTTCTGGTTCCTATAGAGCGCCAAGAAGTGTATAGGTTGAGATTCTTCACCTCAATCCACGAGCTACACCCTCAAGATTTGTTTGGTGCGAGAAGGAGAGGCCGCCCTCGTAAGGAACCTCCAAGTACAGAGAAGCATCAGAAGGATCCCTTAGAGTGATCTCAGGGGACAACTCTTTGATGCTTAAGTCAAGCAATCATTGGTGAAGGAGGGGGAGCGCTTGATATTGGCACGTAGGGCCCAGAGGCGGTGCCTTAGTGCTCGGTAGGAGAAGAGGGAGAGTCCTCGGGCGAGCGTTCGAGGGGGAGAGGTGAATGTGCCAGTCCGCAGGAGATGGAGATGGAGGCTCAGCTCAGTCTGGGTAGATTGAGTAGGGGGCAAGTGCTCGGGGGGCAAAGGTAGAGTGCTCAAAGGGGAGGAGCACAGATCAATCAAAGAGAGAGAACGGGAGAGTGGCTAGTGTTGCATACCCTTCTGGCCATAGTCCTATTTATAGGGTCTTCATGGAGTTCATCTGTTGACTTTTGCCTTCTGACTTGGGATCACTAGGGTTTCCTAGTAGCGAAGACGTGAATGGCCCGCCTGCTCACCTGTCAGGGCAAGGGAGGCATGGTGTTGACCCGCTGTTCCTTTGTCGGAGGCTTGGGCACTGTCCCGCTATTCCTTTGTCGTCTGGTGGTGGTTCCGCCATTAATATGGTGATGGCCATTGGAGATGTGCGCTGCTCCTGCTAGACGATGGAGGCACACATGGTGTACAAGAACTGGTCCTCGGTCAGTCTTCTAGCAGGCCCTGGCAGACCTCGTGCTAGACCGTCAATCGATTGTTGTTGGGCCTTAGATCGTGAGTCGTCTAGAGATGGGCCTTGGGCCTTGTTGATGGGCCAAGTAGATTTCCCCCTCCTCAAGTTCCAACTTTTTAAAGCCTTCAATGACAAAAGTAAGTGAATTTCACATAACTCACTAACTTGTGACCTTACCTTCGAACAACTAAAGAGACCCTTAAAGTTGGCATGTCAAAAAGAAGTGTCATGTGGTGTTGGTAGGGTTTCACATCATAAATGATTTCCATTCATGAAAAATAGGATCAATATAATGCAATAATACTCTATTATGGCATTGTGTATTATGCCATGTTCTAAGTGTAATATATTATGTTATTGATATATTGTCACAAAGATGTGATATAACACACAATATTATGATGCAGTGTCATTTTGCACCAAACCGCATCCTTGTCACCATTGGTGATGCTCTTTTTTGGGAAACATAAACTATTTACATTGTAAAAGAATGTTTTAAAAGAGTATCCTAGTTGACTATTAAGAAGTTTCACATCAACCAACGATGGAAAGGAATGACTTCCCTCGTTTTGAAAGTCAAAAGTATTACCTTTCAGTCCCTTCTATGGGAGTTCTTTTACATACATGTCATTGTTAAAAGTAAGATTACTTAAGAATATGGGTTATATTTTTGGGTTAATTACATGATACCCCTCAAATCTTCAATATTAATTCTACCATATATCCCTCAAATCTGCATGGCACCATGTATGCCCCTATATTACTCTTATTACATCTCCCGTACCCTCGCCATCAGCTCCTATCAGTTTAACCTAACCATACTATGGTTTAAGTAGGCGAATGAACACTACAACAGAATTGACTTTTACCTATATTTTTAAAACGTAAGTATAGGTCCAAAAAATTTAGGTAAAGTATTTACCTATGTTTCCTTATCACGCTTTCAAAATGTGGCGTTTGCTCGCGTGACTATAAGTTATAACTATATTTCAATGGAATGTATGTATAGATCGACCTATACCTACGCTTTAGTAGTGTAGGAATAGTCCAACAGAAGCGTAGGTAAAAGTCATCTACACACACGCATGTAAGAGGATATACCTACGTTTTTGTAAACGTAAGTATAACCTTTGGCCACATAGTGAACGAAATGTAGGAAAAAGTATTAGTGTTATTGTTTTTAAAACGTAGGAAAAAGAACTAGTCGCAATTTAAAAAAAGCGTAGGTAATTTGTTCTTTTGTTTTTTTTTAGATACTCATTGTGCGATCGTATACACCTGTATACAATCATATAATATTTCTTATATGAATCTCACATTGAACACATCAATATCAACAAAAAAACTCCATCTAAACTCCAATATCAACACTAAATTTATACATTCATACTCTCAAGTTACAATAAGATTACCCTTTCTTTTAAGAAAAATGCTAGTTCTCTAAGATCAAGAAAGCGACCACACATGTTCTTTCACAGCTCCATCTTGAAATATCCATCAACACCCCAGTCCTTGACCCACGAGTTCTTGATCAGCCAATATGGAACATCATTCTCCACTCTATAACCAATGGCTAGAATAGCATGATTCACGTCATGCCACCGGCATGCCAAGAAAGATTAGGAAAACTAATAAAAAGTTAAGACCTTTTACCTTTCATCAATCAGGAGCCATATACCTTTCATCCATCAAGAGCCATATACTATTAAAGGAGACAAAAAATAGCAAATAGAATTCCATAAATTCATCAACTAGATATAAAAACATCATAAAGATGGTTTAAAAATAATGGAAACCATTTTGGACATCCTTAATAGGGAAGAAAACAGGAATGTCCCGCAATGTGCACAATGAACTTCTGCGCAACCTCCAAGGATAGGCTAATTCAAAGATTAAAAGATAGGTGGGACTCACCATTGGAGTGTTGCCGCAGGTGACATTGGTGTACACTCCTCCTTTGTAAAATATGAAGCCACTTACCACCTCAAATACAACTCACTGGGCGAATGATTCCAACAGCATGCTTTAGCTCATCTTCAGTGCCAGATTTATCCCTTGCCTACTCATTGGGGCATAGATTTAAAAGGGGAGATTGGGGGAGAGAGATAATAGGAAATAAATAACAAAAACCAAGTATGGTAGATGCTTACAAGATCAATAATTCCCCCACTTCAGGTAAGCTTTAATTTGAAAATTTGGAAATAATCAATGCTGCAGTTTTACATCATGCCGACGATCTGAAGAGTTTTTGTTGGAAACAAATGTCACCACAATTGCATAAAAATAATAATATTTTTGGGATAAAGAATTCCCCCACCCTTTCCCCAAGCTCTCCTATTAGTATGGGCTGTAATGTGCACATATTAAGACCACCAACAGAGTGTTTGAATCATCAAAACCCCATTTCTTATGCGAGGCAGAGCATCTCAGACACTAAGACTTCACTTCCTCCTTTTAGCATTACTCTATAAAGGTAGGGGTCACAATTTATACATGTAAATAGGGATTTTCAGGGGTTATGTAGGGAGGATTTAGGTTACATTGCCAAACTTGTGCTCCTTTTCCTTTATTTTATTTTGTGAATTGTGGTACCATCTACCCTTAGAAAAAACTGAGTTCGTGAAATTGTCGACACATAGAAGGGAAAACACATCCATGAAATAAAGTGAAAACAAATGAGGAATCATTTGAAGAAAGAAAGAATCACTACAACAAAATAGACTTTTACCTACGTCTGCAATGTTTGATTCTCTAGTTCTATAGTTTGAGCCTTGCATCCAAAACTACATCTGCAATGTTTTTGCTGCTTATGATTTCAAAAATTACAATTTATCATGTATGTAACAAAATTTTGTCCTGACATATATTATGTGGGAAACGGACCAATTCACTTCTATGGATATTCTGAGAGAAGTTTACCAAAAGGGCATACCTGACATTAAATGCACGTAAAGAGATTTTCATGCAAAGAAACGCAAAGAGATACTATCCTCATCATCCTATTGTCTCATATACTCTATATTCAACATGGATACTTTCTCATCCTTTCATATGCACCATTCAAATTCTTTATATATATTGTTGTTTTGAGATTTTTCCGCAGCTAGAAACTTTGCTTTCATAAATTGAATTCTATTTGACTTCAGTTAGCTTATGTCATCATATATATTATTAATGTGGATTCAAAGTTCAGTTTGGTCAATGATTTAACTTATTTTAGGTAATCGCATCCTCATTAATCTAATTTTTTTTTTTGGATGATGTTGTTTGCATGTCAGTATATAATGAAGCACACAATCTTTGCTGGTCTATTTCTACTCAATGCCATGCTAAATTTTCTAGTTGAAAAATGAGAATATTGGTCAATACTCGAAGTGGCAGAAGGAATTTTACTCAGAAATTTTTCGTAGTAAATAAGCATACACATGCTCAATTTTTTGTTCAAATAATTAGAAATAGTCACCATGTAGTTGAAAGACACAAAGGTATGATAAGAGGCAAATGTGAGCTAATGAAACTTAAAATCATGCTCTTGCCCTGAATATAGGATGTTCCAACTGAACAAGAAGCAACTCAAACAGGTCACTGGGATCAAATAAAATGGTTTAAGTAAAACCTTATGCCAGAAAGCAGCTCCAGGAATCTGGTTGTACCATCCGTCACAGGTGGCAATCCTTCGATTCTCTCCAACCATCCAATATCTTCAGAAGATCCCTGCAGTGTTTTCTTAACACGGGACATAAATCTGGAGTGAATAAATAAATTAAAATTCTGCAAGTAAGGTACAAATCATGGTTAATATGTGAAGTCAGATATAAGAATCAACCATTTTCATATCTTACCCCTGCTATTGAACTTGTAAACTTTTAGCATAGGTGACTAATTAAGCATCTCAACTAGCTAGATGTCCGTTTGCAAACAAGTCTGAAGCTATGCAAGGGAAATGTCAACCTGTGCCATCATTTCAAGTATGAGTCAGTGTATGCAAATTGGAGAGAATACAAGGAAAAAAGATGACATGCTAGATAAAAAGACGCGATGCTTCAGAAGGTGCAATATTAAGTTAAACACGGGAAGAATGAAGCGAACCCCACACCAAAAAATGTAAGGGATCAATGTTCACGGGTGAATCTTTTAGGAGGCTATGGTATTGACCACATCTACTGCACTCTGACTTGCCAAAAGATGAGGGGCCAAACAATGAACAACCAAAAATCCAAATATGGTCACAAAAGGAATAGAATTATATAATACAACATAGAAAACGTAGTCTACTACATAGAAAGAGGGATCCAAGGAGAGGCAAGCTAAGGACATGAAGATAATCTTCAAAAGATAAATATAGGTACTCGGAAGCAATCAAAGAGAGCATATAAATCAGTATGGCACATCCCTTCTTTGAAGATTTTGAGGGGATTATCCTATGAAGTGACCAATTTTTATACTGTCAAAATGAAAGTTTATAAGTTGCCTAAAACCGTTGAACAAATTTTAACAGCTTATACTCCAAATATACACTGTCAAGATATGAACAAGAAATATACCCTTCAGCGATGAATGAGCCACCAAAAAACCATTTCTTTTGGAAACATCCAGAACTTCTATTTACAGAGAAATGTTTGCGATGGTCCACCAAGCTTTTGTCAGAGTGGAAAAGACTTGCACCACCATTTGAAGAGTTTGAATAGAATGAAAAACGTACTGCTAGTAACAGAATGATAAGGATGATATGAAGTTCTTAGTTGCTCTCATCAAATAGACTCTACAGATGTTGCAATGACCTCCTGAGATCTCTGAACACAAGACCCTCTGAATATCTTTAGTACACAAGCAATGAAAGTATTCTTGTCTATAGCAAATCCTAATTTTATATAAAATAGTAACACTAAATAAGGAACCAGAACTTTAAATGGTGCCTAAAGTTAATTGCATCCTACATTGGTCCAGCATTTTCAAAGTGAAATTTGATGTGCAAATGTCAGCATTTTCAAAGTGATGTCTTCTCTTAAATCAATACACACATCTGCGAATGACATGGTAGCTTTCATATTTGTAAATGCATGATGTATAACTCATCAAGGTCACAACCAAAAGTAACTTTGAAGCTCAAATCAGAGTTTAAGGTGGAACGGAGAAAAAGTATACAAGGGAAAGGGAGAGAGGGATGGTTGAAGGCAAGTTAATTGCTTGCATGAAGTAAGTTTAAGTTGTTCAAGGGTTCGAAGAACCTATCCTCCATGAAAAACCCCGCCCACAAGTAGTCCCCCTTTCCCCTCTTCATTCAATCCCTCTCCAAGGAGATTGTGGGTTTATAGAACGGGCCCTCCAATTCAATCTTTAGCACAGAAAGAGATCTGTGGTGTCTGAGGGGGTCTCCGGCTTACGAGGAGGGCTTTGAAAGAGAAAGGGTTATTTGAGGCAAACGTTGTGCATGGGCTATATGGTTCCTGGCACGAGGGGGTCTTCACCGACGTTGTCCCCGATGCTAGCGCGAAGACGGTATCTGGGAGTTACCAACGTGAATGAGGTGTCCTACCTGGGAGCTGTTGTGGCCAACACACAGAAGGGTTGTTGGGGCGAAGTGGTTTCTGGCACATAGTGGGTGTCTTGGACATACAGGTACGTGGCAAGCTTGCATATCTCGTTCTCCCTTTATCCCCTTTTTTCCGACTCTCACTATTCCTTCTTTTTAACTTCTTTGACTAATACTTGCTCCACTGCATGTTGTGCAGTTAATATCTGCACTGTAGACCGGTGCAGCTATTTTTTTTTTTTTGAAATTTTTTAGATGTGGAACTTATTAGACCACTCTCTACTTTGACGTGGAGATTTATGCTACATTGTCTTCTGCAGAGATGATAGGAACTGTGTAGTGCAGGAGTTAATTTGTCCCTTCGTGTAAAATCAAGCATTTAACAAACAGTCTCTGTCCCAGTCATTCAACTCCTGATGGGAGATGCAAGATGGAGGCCAATTTTGGATTACATTTTTTGTAATCTATGTGAAGATAAGAAGGCGAGCAGAGAAGTAGAAAGACACATCTGAAGCGAGCATATAGTCCTCTACATCATGCCATGGTTAACTTGACTGCAAAAGTTTGCAGTTGCATGGCTTGGCAGAGATTACATGGCTTGGCAGAGAATAGGTCTTCTCAAATTGTGTCTAACTCGTGGTTAGACCAAAGGGTTAACGGTACTCCGTTCTCAGAGTGAATTTTTTTATATATTTTTTTTAATCAAAGGAGAATGGGGATACAGGGGAGAGTGCGGGGAGGAGGATCCTAATCTATGTTATGAGGCACGTACACCTACCTCTAAGTGCCTCTCGGAGGCAATGCACAGGCAACTTCTTGCGGAAGAGGACGCCCCACTCAGGATCACCTCCACTAGAGCGCGTCCCTGTTCCCAGAGGGCCCGTGCTCCCCACCTTAAAGAGCGCGAGATTTGAACCTGGGAGGTCTCCCCCTTTTGGTGAGAGCCATGACCACTAACCTACTGTATACGGTTGGAGGTAGAGTTATTTTGGCCATTGCATGCATAACTTATTTTTGGCCATGGTATCCATAAGTGATGGCTTCGTCAAGTTCACAATGGAATATTCATCTGATTATGGCAGGCTAGTAACCAAGGATATAATTAGTAAATATCGATCTAAGGTTTTTAGTTTTCATCCCTTGAATTCTTTTGATATTAGGAAAAGTCTCCCTAATCGATCTATTATGGTAGAAGCTGTTAGAGTGTGGAGTCAGAACTCTTCATCGTGCGCCTCTACACAGGATCACACTCTGTCTCAGGAGCACATCCACTGCTTCAGGGGAGCATTCTCAGCGTCAGGGGAGCATGGGGAGCACATGCTGTCTCTGGGGAGTAATCGCTGCTCCAGGGGAGCATCCTCAATGTCAGGGGAGCATGTATTACGGGCTCAAGGTATTTTGATGTCACTTGGAGCAGGCCGACCTGCATGAAGAAGTGTCGACTCTTGTCTTGACAATGCATGAAGAAGTGTCGACTCTTGTCTTGGCAATGCATTAACCTGACTGGTGGTGGGGGAGCATTAGCAGTCTCTGGAGGGCATACTCGGTCTCAGGAGAGCATCCTTGGAGACAGGCGAGCATGCACGTCTGATGTACCCCGGAAGAGGATTTCTGTTCAACAGGGGTATTATTGTTCTTAATACCCTGACTAATGACGTCCTAATCTCCTAGTATAAAAGGGTGGGCTCTCTCCTTGTATTGTAACTCTGGTTGGTGGCTTTCTTAGTGGAATCCTGTTGCGGCCGTGGACGTAGGAAGGCATCTTGCCTCCGAACCACGTAAAAAATCCATGTGTGTTCTTGTGGTTTATTTTCTCTTCTCTCCTTTCTTCTTCCTCCTCTGCTGGTTGTCCTCCTCGTCTGGGTACTCCGTTCATCCCTAACAACTGGTATCAGAGTCTCGAGGGAGTAGTGGGAGTAATGGCGGCGGATGAAGGAAATGTGAGGATTGACAAGTTCGATGGCAAGGACTTCGGTTTCTGGAAGATGCAGATCGAAGACTACTTGTATCAGAAGAAGCTGCATGAGCCGCTTCTTGGAACGATGCCGGCAGGGATGAAGAAAGAAGATTGGGATCTACTAGATAGACAAGCACTCAGAGTTGTTCGCTTGACGTTGGCCAGAAACGTCGCCTTCAACATCGTGAACGAGAAGACCACTGCAGGATTGATGAAGGCGCTATCAAATATGTATGAAAAGCCCTCGGCTTCAAACAAGGTATATTTGATGCGTCGTTTATTTAATCTGAAGATGGCCGAAGGTGCTTCTGTTATAGATCACATCAATGAATTCAATGTGATTACAACTTAGTTGAGCTCTGTAGAAATAAACTTTGATGATGAGATTCGGGCCTTAATTCGTTTATCCTCCTTACCTGAAAGTTGGGGTGCAACTGTTACGGCTGTGAGTAGCTCTTCCAGTTCAAGTAAATTGAAGCTCAATGAAGTTCGAGACTTGATTCTAAGCGAAGATATTTGCAGAAGAGAATCAAGTGAAGTCTCAGGTTCTGCCTTGAATACAGAGAGCAGGGGAAGAACAAAACAGCGGGATCAAAATAGGAGCAGATCCAGGTCCAAGAAGAAAGGTCAATCAAAGTTTGGTGGTGATGGGTGCTGGAATTGTGGTAAAAAGGGGCACTTAAAGAAAGATTGCAAGGCTCCAAAGAAGAAAAATCATAATGAAGAGCCCGCCAATGCAACTGTAGCAGAGCAAGTTCGAGATGCTTTAGTTCTTTGTGTTGACACTCCTTTAGAGTCATGGATTCTTGACTCAGGTGCGTCATTTCACTCTACCTCACATAAAGAAAGTATACAAAATTATGTTGCTGGAAACTTTGGGAATGTTTATCTTGCTGATGATGAGCCTTTAGATATTGTGGGGAATGGTGATGTCAATGTAAGGACCACAAATGGCACTTTGTGGAAGTTAAAGAATGTAAGGCATATACCTAGCTTGAAGAGGAACTTGATATCTGTTGGACAGCTTGATGATGAAGGTTATGTCACAACCTTTGTGGGTGGATCTTGGAAGATCACCAAAGGTGCTATGATTATAGCACGAGGCAACAAGATGGGTACTCTCTACATGACTAGCAACAAAGATACATTGGCAGTGGC
Organism: Amorphophallus konjac; assembly: GCA_022559845.1. Classification (NCBI taxonomy): domain Eukaryota; kingdom Viridiplantae; phylum Streptophyta; class Magnoliopsida; order Alismatales; family Araceae; genus Amorphophallus; species Amorphophallus konjac. Next base: position 145,495,520 of record CM040121.1, read on the forward strand.
TCACTCAGGAGTTGACTCCAACATATGGCACTGCAGGCTTGGTCACATGAGTGAGAAAGGGATGAAGGTACTGCTGTCAAAAGGTAAATTGTCTGGCTTGAAATCTGTGGAAGTTGGTCTTTGTGAAGACTGCATTTTTAGGAAGCAAAAGAAGGTTACATTCTCAAAGACAGTAAGAACTTTGAAGACACAGAAGCTAGAGCTTGTACATACAGATGTATGGGGTCCTTCACCAGTACCATATCTTGGAGGCTCACTCTACTATGTCACTTTCATTGATGACTCTACTCGCAAGGTATGGGTTTATTTTTTGAAAAGGAAATCTGATGTATTTGTTACTTTCAAAAATTGGAAGACCCTTGTAGAGAATGAGACAGGTTTGAAGGTGAAGTGTCTGAGATCAGACAATGGTGGAGAGTATGACAACAAAGAATTCAAAGACTTTTGTGCAGCTAGTGGTATTAGAATGGAAAGAACTATTCCAAGAACACCATAGCAGAATGGAGTTGCCGAGCGCATGAATAGAACCTTGAATGAACGGGTTAGGAGCATGAGGATACATGTTGGACTGCCTAAAATATTTTGGACAGATGCAATTAACACATCAGCTTTTTTGATAAATCGAGGACCATCTGTCCCTTTGGATGGTGAAATTTCAGAGGAGGCCTGGACAGGGAAAGAGGTAAATCTTTCACACCTGAGAGTCTTTGGCTGTGTTTCATATGTACATGTAGATTCTAATGACAGGGATAAGCTAGATGCTAAGTCTATAAAGTACTTTTTCATTGGATATGGTTCTGATGAGTTTGGATATCGATTTTGGGATGATGAAAATCAAAAAATTCTCAGAAGGAAAAATGTTATATTCAATGAAAATGTCTTGTACAAAGACAGGGCTGTTGTAGAATCTGACAGTGCAGGGAAACAAAATGAGAATGGTGGACATGTTGAGCTAGAAGAAATTTCACAAGATGATGTGAATGATAAGATACATGATGTATCTGAAATAGAAGCACAACCTTGTACACCAGTACAACTGAGAAGATCTGTAAGAATACCTAAACCTACACAAAGGTATTCTCCATCTTTGCATTACCTACTGTTAACTGACGAAGGTGAACCCGAGTGTTATGATGAAGCAATGCAGGTTACAGATTCTGTTAAGTGGGAGTTAGCCATGAGAGATGAGATGAACTCATTGCAAAAGAACCAGACTTGGGAGCTAACTAAACTCCCCAAGAACAAGAAGGCATTGCACAACAAGTGGGTTTACAGAGTCAAAGATGACCCTGATGGCAGTAAGAGGTACAAAGCAAGGTTGGTAGTGAAGGGCTTCCAGCAGAAGGAAGGTATAGACTACACTGAGATCTTTTCTCCAGTTGTGAAACTAACCACTATTAGATTGGTGTTGAGCATTGTTGTTGCTGAGAACTTACATTTAGAGCAACTAGATGTGAAGACAGCTTTTCTCCATGGTGACTTGGAGGAAGACATCTACATGTTGCAACCAGAAGGTTTTTCAGTCCCAAGTAAAGAAAACCTTGTGTGCAAGCTTAAGAAAAGTTTGTATGGTCTGAAACAAGCTCCCAGACAGTGGTACAAGAAGTTTGATGGATTCATATGTAATAATAGTTTCATTAGGTGTAATATGGACCATTGTTGTTATCTTAAGAAGTTTGATAATTTTTATATCATATTGTTGCTGTACGTAGATGATATGCTTATTGCAGGATCAAGTATGACAGAGATTAACAATCTGAAAATACAATTATCAAAGGAATTTGCTATGAAGGACTTAGGAGCAGCAAAGCAAATTCTTGGGATGAAAATTGTGAGGGATAGAACAGCTGGCACTGTGAAGCTATCTCAAGAAGGTTACATCCAGAAGGTGTTGAGCAGATTCAACATGCAGGATGCAAAACCAGTTAGCACTCCTTTGGCAAGTCACTTCAAGCTGTCTAAAGAGTAGTCACCAAAGTCTGCTGAAGAGCGAGAGTCCATGAAGAAAATTCCTTATGCATTAGCTGTAGGAAGTCTGATGTATGCCATGATTTGTACCAGGCCAGATATAGCACATGCAGTGGGAGTTGTGTGCAGACATATGGAAGATCCGGGCAAGCAACACTGGGAGACTGTGAAATGGATTCTGAGATACCTAAAAGGCACCTCAGGCAAGTCACTTTGTTTCAGGAAAAGTGATGTTATCTTACAAGATTTTGTTGATTCAGATCTTGGTGGTGATCTGGACACCAGAAGAAGTACCACTGGCTATGTTTACACCTTGGGTGGCACTGCAGTGAGTTGGGTTTCAAAACTTCAGAAGGTTGTTGCTCTTTCAACAACAGAAGCAAAGTATGTTGCTATCTCTGAAGCTAGCAAAGAGATGGTATGGCTGAAAAGTTTTCTGAAGGAGTTGGGCAAGGAACAAAGCAATAGTGTGTTATTTTGTGACAGTCAAAGTGCCATTCACCTTGCCAAGAACCCAGTCTTTCATGAAAGGACTAAGCACATACAACTGAAGTATCACTTCATTCGTGATTTGCTTGAATATGGTGTTTTGTTGCTGGAGAAAATACTTGGTGCAAAGAATCTGGCAGACATGTTAACCAAGGTGGTAACCACAGAGAAATTGAGGCTGTGCAAAGCCTCAGTTGGCCTCCATGGATGATTAATGGAGGGATGTCGTAGCAGTATTTCCATTGTTATATTGAGCAGGGTTAATACATTGAGAGGTTTACTTTCTTTGGAGTTCAGACTCCAAGTGGGAGATTGTTAGAGTGTGGAGTCAGAACTCTTCATTGTGCGCCTCTGCACGAGATCACACTCTGCCTCAGGAGCGCATCCACTGCTTCAGGGGAGCATTCTCAGCGTCAGGGGAGCATGGGGAGCACATGCTGTCTCTGGGGAGCAATCGCTGCTCCAGGGGAGCATCCTCAATGTCAGGGGAGCATGCATTACGGGCTCAAGGCATTTTGATGTCACTTAGAGCAGGCCGACCTGCATGAAGAAGTGTCGACTCTTGTCTTGGCAATGCATGAAGAAGTGTCGACTCTTGTCTTGGCAATACATTAACCTGACTGGTGGTGGGGGAGCATTAGTAGTCTCTGGAGGGCATACTCGGTCTCAGGAGAGCATCCTTGGAGACAGGCGAGCATGCACGTCTGATGTACCCCGAAAGAGGATTTATATTCAACAAGGGTATTATTATCCTTAATACCCTGACTAATGACACCCTAATCTCCTAGTATAAAGGGTGGGCTCTCTCCTTGTATTGTAACTCTGGTTGGTGACTTTCTTAGTGGAATCCTGTTGCGGCCGTGGACGTAGGAAGGCATCTTGCCTCCGAACCACGTAAAAAATCCATATGTGTTCTTGTGGTTTGTTTTCTCTTCTCTCCTTTCTTCTTCCTCCTCTACTGGTTGTCCTCCTCGTCTGGGTACTCCGTTCATCCCTAACAGAAGCCTCCAATTCTTCAAATCCTGGGTAAAAATCCATCTGTTTAATAACCATCCAAAAAATAAATTATGCAATTTTGAGGAATATTTTTCTCTCCGCTACCCTTAATTTTTTCTTTCACAAATTACCCTCCCCGCCTCTTTCTCTCTCTCTCTACCCTTAATTTTTTCTTTCTCAAATTACCCTCCCCACCTCTCTTTCTCTCTCTCTCCAGAGAGACCAGGATAACTCGACAAAGCTGATCATGGACTGTACCATGTCCAACAAGATACGATTCCTCATTTCTACCACAACGTACAACTAAGGTGTGCAAGAGGTGTCCACCGGGATAATATGTCATTATCTTTAAGATATTATGTGAAGTATGTGTAGACACGCCATTCCTGACATCTCCTGAGAAAGTCTCATATTACTATACAACGCCCCGCGACGGCTTACGCGTTTTGAATCACTTGAGTGCTTCCTTTTCTTGAGTCTTCTTCCGCCCTTTTCGGCATCCGGAATCGTCTCGTCACGGCATTCGGACGGCATCAACACCAGTCAGACGCATCAGAGGTTCTGGAACCAAGAAGGGTATCTGCCGGGCAGCCGCCAACACGTTGTCCGAGGACCCGGGTGGGTCTTTATGGGGGCGTCCAGGCCCCTGGACGCCCCCAATCTTTTTCTTTTATTTTATTCTTTTCTCAGGGCCCAGAACCAAATAAAATGATATAAAAATATATATATTTTAATGGAGGCGTCCAGGCCCCTGGACGCCTCCATAAAAAATAAAAAAATATTTGTAAATGTCAGTTGGCATAAAAAAACAACAAAAAACAATAATATATATATATATATATTAATGGAGGCGTCCAGGCCCCTAGACGCCTCCCTAAAAAAAACACAAATATTAAAAATCAAAATGCCAGCCCTGGCACAAAAGATAAAATCAAAATAAAAAATAATATAATTTTGGAGGCGTCCAGGACGCTGGACGCCTCCATCAAAACCCTCACGGGCGCCGGCCACCGAACGACGGTTTGTCGTGTGTGAAAAAATCTAAATTATAGAGACGTCCAATCAGCTAGACGCGCCCATTTCTGAATCACGAGGCGCCGCTCACAAAACCACGCGTTGTGCCAAACCGCGTGCGGCCGCCGTCGGCTTTCGGTGGACCTGCTTGAGGCGTCCGGGACCCTGGACGCCCCCACAAAAGTATTCCAAAAAAATATATAAAAATAGAATAAAATATTATTTCGGCCCTGATGGAGGTGTCCAGGGTCCTGGACGCCTCCACCCTCCGGAGCCCTATAAATAGAGGCCCACCCCCTCAGTTCTGAGGAGCTTCGAAGTGATCCGATAGGCTGCCGGAGCCCAGAGGCTACGGAGTCATTTTCTAACCCGTGGGTTCTTTTGTAGGTGGAGGTTCTGTCGGCTTCTCGGGTGCTCACGCTCGCGAGAGGAAGGTCGTCTTCATCCACTGCGCTTCCACGTCGTCCCCACGCTGCCGAAGCTCTGCCGGATTTCACCCTCGGCTCATCCAATAAGCCTTTTCTTTCCCTTTTTCTTCGTAGTTCTTTTGCATTCATCATCTCGCATCCTCTATCCCCCTTCATAAGGGCGCCTCTTCTTTTATACTTCTTGCATCCATCATCTCATTTTCCTCCTACTCGAGTCCGAGAGGGGTTTAAAAGATAACACCAACCAGGTGTGTGTCTTGCCATCATTTCGTTATTTTTATGGCAAGGATTTGAATACTACACCTCCGTCTTTCTAATCCACTTGTCATTTGTTTGTCGTTGTTTTGCAAGGGTAGCCGAGGAAAGCCCTCTCCGTCGACCGGCCGGAGGGAGAGGAAGAAGCAACCCGCCATCTCCCGCTCTTGAGGTAGGCGCGATCACTTTCTTATTTTGGGGTCTTTTGGCCCCTGGCGATCACATCTTATTTTTGAGGCCGCGGCGAGTCACTTCCCCAATGGCCGTTTAAATTTCCGTTCTTATATTCTCTTTATACCCTGTTATATTCTGCTCATATTCTCGAGGCCGCGGCGAGTCACTTCCCCAATGGCCGTTTCAATTCTTGTTATTTAATTTTTGCACCATTCCCGTCCCCCCGAGGCCGCAGCGAGTCACTTCCCGCTATGGCCGTTTGAACCCCATATTTTGCTATATCACACTTGTCCCGCTCGCCCCGCCGGAGCAATCTCCCGTGGTGGCCCCTTCTCTCTCTTCTCTTATTTCTGTGTTGCAGCAAACAAACACCAAAACAAAAGAAAAGAGGAGCCCGCGCGCGCTCCGCGTCCTCTCCGCTCTTCCCCGAACCGCGTGACGTCGCTCACAGATTGGCGATCACGGTGGGACTTCTACTACTTCTTTTCGGCTACCCTTGCAAGTTCGGCACCATCCGTGCCTCTCCACCTTCGCGCCCGCGCGCGCCCCCGTTGTGCTCACGGCAGCACCGTCAGTTCTGATTGGTTCTTTGTTTATTGTATGTCTGTTATTTCTGTTGTTTTCCCACTCCATATATCTGTCGGCATTCCATTGCATACATCCATTCCTCTTTTCTATCCTTTTTTTTCATTTTTTGAGGATCACCCTTTCCCGGTGAAGGAAGGACTCTCCGTTTGGGAATTCCTCTCAACGGACTAGAATCTCCTACACTGGGACCTCCGTAAGTCCCCGACATCGAAGAATTTCCTCTTCGTTCACTGGGCTGGTTGTACCATTGAAGTTCTCCGGAGTTAGTCATTTCATTCGTGGTGAGACGAGAGACCCTAGCTGACACGGCGGTGAAACAAAAACAAACTAGGGTCCCCATTTTGTGTGAACTTCGGATCTCGCTAAAAATACAAAAAAAATCATCAAAATCAAAACACAAAAAAGGGCGTAAAGGCATCCACTTGTTTGATAATCTCTGCTACCTACTTGCTAGTGTATGTTTTTGCGTTCTGGGAAAACTGTGAGCATGTCTCACGAGTCTTCTGAGGAAAACCACCCTAGTCGTGGTTTGACAGCCGACCCGCGAGTCTATGCTATGGACTCGGGTCCTTCTCATGACCCCTCGCATGAGGTGCAGGTTATTACCGGGGACACGTCCCCGCCACAGGATATCACTTCCTTACTGGGCGTCCTCGCCAACACGGAGCTTACCTCTGAACAGCTCCGGGCCTTCCAGGCCATTCTAAAAGGGAAATCTGTTTCCCCCACGCCCCAGGAGTCAACTCCGGCCATCGCACCTCTCCAAGAGTCCGTGCAGGCCATTCCATCTCCCTCATTGGCGCAAGCCATCCAGTCTCCCTCGCTTCAAGGACAAGCGAGCCAACAACCACCCTCATTCCAGTTCCCATCACAATCTCAAACTCCCGTTGTTCCCCAGACACCGCTTCAGCAGGGGCCAACTGTCGGCGGTCCGACAGCTCCCTCTCATTCTGGGTTCCCCCCTCAAGTCTCCGGGAGACAGTTTCTCCCCCAGTGGCAAGTGCCACCTTCACCCCCAGAGGAGCTCGCCCAATCGCTCCTCAATAGGTTCAACCGCATGGACGAGCAGTTTCAAAATCTGAGAAGGATGGTGGACGTGAAAGCCACCCCGGAGGTTGCTTTGCCAATCCTTCCCGTCATTCATCTTCCTCCCTCCGAAATGCCCACGTACCGCAGATACAATGGTACCGGCAACCCCTTCATTCATCTCAAGGATTTATGTATGAGTCCTCTTACTGGCAAAACGATCAGAGGTCCCTGGCATACCTCTTTCGGAGATCATTGGATGGTCCCGCGCTTGAGTGGTTCTATTCTCTGGAGCCCCGCGAGGCCGAGAATTTTGAAATAGTCCAGAGAAGGTTCTTGCAGAAATATAGGGATAGGGTCGGTCCCTCACTCTCCATTACCGACCTAGTGGCCGAAAAGATGAAACCCGACGAGGATTTTGTCCGATACGCTGATAGATGGAGGTCTCTGGCGGAAAGAATAAGGGATACCCTCTCCGAGCCCGAACAAGTGAAGATGATTGTGTCTAATGCAACCCCACAGTTCAGACACGTCCTGGCCATGAATAAACTTACTACAATGGAGGAACTCTATGAAAGGGCCCGGTACATCCAAACCCAGTTAAAAGACTCCCCCATTATGAACATGTTTGAGTCACCGAAGCCCAAAGTGGTTAGAAAGACAGGCGCTGGTGTCCCGGGCGGAGCCACAGAAGGGGTCGTGACAAATGAGCAAGTGGGTGCGGTCAACAATGCCAACTATGCAGTCAATCCAAGGTCTCCACAAATGCCCCGACTTCCCCTTCAACCAGGTCCTTTCCCTCTTCGTCCTCCACCCCAAAATAATCCACCCCAGGATAATATGCCTCCATTACGCCAACCCCAGCAACAACAACCACAACCTCAGCAACAACAACCACCGCTTCAGTACAACCAAGTTCCACCCCCGGGGAACTATGGTCCCCAACAGCAACAAAGGAGGCCGCTCGGTCCCAAGAGAGCCTACTATCCACCATTGCCGGAAACCTTAGCAGACATTTTTAATGCCCTCATGGCATCAAACCAACTCGCCCTACCCAGAGAAAGGCCCGCGTGGCCCCCCAATGTTGATACCTCCAAATACTGCGTCTACCACAGGCAGCCGGGACACACAGTGGATTACTGCTTCCATTTCAAAGATTACATCAATGATATGAATGATGAACATCAAATAGATTGGGATGAGATGAGACGGTACGTCATGGCTCTCAAGGCTAGGAGACCTCCTCAGAGGCCACAGCAGCAGTTACAACAGCAGTAGCAGCAGCAACCACAACAACAACAGCAGCCTCAGCAGGCCCCACAGCAACAGCCCGACATGGGCATAATCCAGAATCCATTACCGGAGCACCAACAGCCCAATCATCAGGTTAACCCCATCTCCTCCTTCCCGGAAGTCGGGAGAGAGCAGGTGTGGCACCAGGAAAGTACCTCCATTCTTTCTACCTCCAACCCTATCGTCATGCAGCCCCCTCACCTTGCCCGGGTAGCACCTCTCTCTCATCAACCCGCGTCAGTATCGCCTTCACCATTTCCACTACCATTACGCCCTCTCATCCGCACCCCGACCTCCTATCAACCGACACTCTCCACTACGCCTTCACACCCTCTCACCTTCTCCCACTCCCCCACTTTACCATCCACCTCTACCACATTTACCCCTACGTCTTCTAAACCCCTTATCATCCGTCAACCATACATAACCCCGTCTTTCTCCACCACATCACCACTAATGCCTTCAAAACCACTCATCACCCACCATCCACCTCAAAACCATTACCCGTTTCAAACCTTACCCACTTCCACTTTGCCTCCGCCTCCACCTTCCAGACCCCTTATCCTTCATAATCCGCGCGATATCCCCTCTACCTCCGCCATACCTCCACCTAACAAACCCCTCATCAGAATCCCTGCTCCCGTCATCACCCCTGCTTCATCGACCATTCCTCCACCACTACCCCTCAAACCTCTGTTAAAACCCACTGCTACCCCCACAGAGGTACAAAAGCCGCAGGCAATGGTACTCCGGAGTGAAAGGATTTTCCACAGGGTTTTCCCCCACAACAGTCAGAATCCCGAGCAATCTCAGCCAGAGAAGGATGATGCAGAACAACCAGAAAGAGCTATCCCTGGAACACAGTATGATCTATTGAAACACTTGGACAAGACACCTGCTCGGATCTCCATCCTGGAGCTACTTCAAAGATCCACATCCCACCAGGCGGCCTTGATGGAATATCTTCAAAAGGTCATGGTTAATGAAGACCTCCCCGTGGAGAAGATTTTGACCGTCCTGACCCCAACAGACACACAACCAGCCATCATGTTTCATAACTACGAGCTCGCTCCCAAGGAAGCTCGGAAATATGCATTGTGCATTTCAATAAAAATTAATGGGATATCCATAAACCCGTGTCTTGTGGACACGGGTGCATCCATAAATGTGATCTCCATGAGCACTCTTCAGTTGTGTGGGGTCAACGAGGAACAAATAAGACCTTCCTCGATCACGGTCACGGCTTATGACAATAGCAAAAGGTCACCGCAGGGGATGATTATTCTGAAGGCAGAACTAGGCCCTATGTCAATTCCCACGGAATTCCATGTCCTCGACATGGACCCCACATTCAAGGCTATACTGGGTCGCCCTTACATCGAAGCCATGGACGCTGTGCCTTCCACCAACCATCAGTGCCTGAAGTTTCCTTACAATGGGAGAATTATTAAAGTGGTCAGTACACCTGTCCTTCACACAGTAGATGCTATCAACACCTCTCTGCCTTCTGTTTGGCCGTCTCATCGGCCCATATTGTCACTGCTGGACGTACGTGATCCGTCTCATGTTCCACTAGCACCAAAGGAGCCGATCAGGGCAACCGCAACATCATGTCTCCCTCTTCACTCCAAAGGTTAGGAGATTATGAGGAATATTGGCTATCAACAGGGAAAAGGTCTGGGCGCACAATTACAGGGTATGCTCAAATCGCCAAAGGAAATTAGGCCGAACCGCAGGTTTGGCCTAGGCTTCAAAGGACCGTTCAAGGCGGATTGGGAGCCCCTCACATGGACTCTATCAAACCACTTCAGCAGAGGACCCGTTGTTCAGATGGGAGATTACCCACGGGAAGCATATGGGGGATCACATGCTGTATATTTGGCTGAAAAATATCCGAGGATCACCAAAAGAGGCAAGATCAAAGATCCGGAATGCGAGTGGGACAAATGGTTCGACATACGGGATATTTCCGTTGCACTGGAAAGGATGTTCTCATCTCCGCAGCTTGAAGGACCACCATTGATCTCTGAAATACCAGAGAATATTACCACTCTTGCCAAGGTTCCAAACTATCCTCGTCCTCGCCAGAAGGACTCTATCATCGACGGATCTTCATCCGTCCTCAACGTTGCCGTCGACGGCTCATTAGCCGCCATCCTCTCCATCCACTCGTCTCAGCCTTTGCTGATATCTTCTTCCTGGGCCAGAAAATTGTCTGATGATCTTCCCAGGTCCCCTTCTTTGCTTACATACCTACGTGGGCTTTTCAACCCGCGCCAGGTCTTCAACCATGATCTGCTCTATGAGCCTCACAATCCTCTAGCCATAACCCCTTTTCTCTCTCCTCCAATCTCTTTTCACTGCTTTGTCATTAAAAATGAAAACGAAAAAAAAACGTCAATTTTCAAACTCCCCAACAACACATCTTCGTTGAGGAAACCTCCTACATCTCCCACGGGTGCGTACCGCCTTGCGGACCACCCGTCCAAGGTCCGATGAGCGACCTTTTCTACCCCTCCTCTGAGGAGTCTTCTTCTGTACATTCTACACCATCCTCTTCGTCTTCCTCTTCTTCTGTAAATATTGTCAGTCAATCTAGGAATGATAGGCCAAGGGTAGTACCTAGGAAGAAATCCAAGGGTAGGCAGATCCCTCGTCGATTCCTTCTGGATTTGGCTGCCACGTGTCAGGCCCTTCTTGTCATCCCCCAGTTGTTAGAAAATCCCATCCAGCTACCTGAAATAGAATGCGAGGGCGACTGTGCATCTGATGAAGGGTATGGAGTCTACGAGATCACGGATGAAGAATACCCCACTGAAGATGAGGGTGAAGAATATGAGGATGCGGCGGGCGCATACGCTAGTGGAATGAGGAGATTCGACGAGCCGTCAACCGCCGTAGAAGAATCCACCAAAGAAGTCAACTTGGGAACTGAGGAAGATCCTAGGATCATCCTCATAAGTGACAACCTACCACCCTCTGAAGAAGAGGCATTAATTGAGGTTCTCAAGGAATATAAGGACACGTTTGCATGGAGCTACGAGGATATGCCGGGTCTGGATTCAACCTTGGTCGAACACCGTTTAACCCTAAAACCTGGGTCCATCTCGGTAAAACAAAGGTTAAGGCGTTTCCACCCTCAGATGGCTTTGAAAATGAAGGAAGAGGTCGATAAGCTCCACAAAGCCAGGTTCATTAGAGTCGTTCTTTATCCTCAATGGGTGGCGAACATTGTCCCGGTCATGAAAAAAGATGGGAAAGTCAGGATTTGCATCGACTTCCGGGACCTTAACCGCGCGTGTCCAAAGGATGATTTTCCTTACCTCACATTGATGTACTGATTGATAACACGGCAGGCTATGAAACCCTCTCTTTCATGGATGGATTTTCAGGATACAATCAAATTCGTTTGGCAGAAGAGGATCAGGAAAAGACGTCATTCACTACCCCTTGGGGAACATATTGTTACGTGGTCATGCCGTTTGGGTTAAAGAATGCTGGAGCTACTTACCAAAGAGCGATGATGGCCATGTTTCATGACATGATGCACATATATCTGGAAGTGTATGTGGATGACTTATTGGTGAAATCAAGGACCAGGATGGAACATCCAGAAGTTTTGGCTAAGGTCTTGCAAAGGTCAAGAGAGTTCCAATTAAAATGAACCCGAAAAAGTGTGTGTTTGGTGTGTCGTCGGGTAAATTGCTGGGGTTCATTGTGAGCAAAAGAGGGATCGAGATTGATCCCGACAAAGCTAAGGCCATCAGGGATATGCCGCCTCCCAAGAATTTGAGGGAAGTCCGAGGTTTAATCGGGATGTTGCAGTTTATTCGTCAGTTTGTGTCTCAACATTCACAAAGGTGTAGACCTCTCTACGAGTTGACCAAGCCAGGAGTAGAATTCCACTGGAGTTCTAAATGTCAGAAAGCTTTTGAAGGGTTGAAGGAATATCTGGCTAGTCCACCCGTTCTCATTCCACCCAAACTAGAAAAACCTCTGATCCTTTACGTCTCAGTCTTGGATGACTCCGTGGGAGCCGTCCTCGCACAAGCTGATGAAGAAGGCAAGGAACGGGCAACCTATTACTTGTCCAAACTTCTCAATCCCTGTGAGCAGAAGTACACCGGCATGGAGAAAACCTGTGCTGCCCTCGTTTGGGTAGTGCAAAAATTGAAGCACTACTTCTTGGCTCACGAAGTCCACTTGATTGCTCGAATGAATCCTATCAAATTCCTTCTGGAGAAAGCCGTCCTTACGGATAGGCTAGCACGTTGGCAAAGTTTTCTCTCTCAGTTCGACATCACCTACATCCAGCAAAAGGCGATTAAAGGCTATGCCATAGCCGAGCATCTCGCTCACCATCATCTTCCCAAGTTCGATCCCGTCCAATCAGAGTTTCCAGATGAGGAACTAATGTCCGTCAACCAATCAGATGAGCCAATGTGGACACTATATTTTGATGGAGCTCTGAATTCTCAAGGGAGAGGAATCGGCATCGCCCTCCTGTCGTCTGAAGGCCTCACATTCCCACTGGCATACCAACTTAAATTCCCAGTTACCAACAATATAGCCAAATATGAAGCTCTTCTAGCTGGCCTAGAACTCGCCCATTCTTTTCGTATCACTGAGTTGCGAGTCGTAGGGGATAGTCAACTCATCCTTCGCCAGGTGCTCACTAAATATCGCACTCGCGATCCCAAACTCAAGCCATACCAAGAACTCACTGCTGCCTTTGCCAAACTGTTCACAAAACTGATCTTTGTTCATGTCCCTCGTCATCAGAATATTCTCGCCGATGCCCTCGCCTCGTTGGCATCATCCATAAGGTTCCCTCTAGGAAGATGGTTTAAGTCCATTTCCATCTATAAACTTCACGCCCCTGCAATCGATGATGCTTCCTACGTAAACATCAAAGACAGGATAGCAAGGAAGATCATGCAGGAAGATATCCTTGAAAAGAGGGAAATCATGTTGGCAGAGGCCGAAGAAGAACTGGCTGATGAAGAGAAACCATGGTTCTATGAAATTGTCAAATATTACCAAGATCAGTCTTATCCTGAAGGGGCCACCGCAGAGGACAAGAAAGCCATAAGAAGGGTGGCTCAGAAATATACATTGGTTGGAGGTCTACTCTATAGGAGGAGCCTTACTGGTATCTGTTAAGATGTCTTGGTGACGATGAGGTTTGGAAATGTGTAGAAGAGACGCACTCGGGTGTGTGCGGTGGCCACGTGAATAGTCAGATGCTCGCCAAGAAGATCATTCGTCAAGGCTTTTATTGGCCCACTATGGAAGAGGATTGTGCTGTCTATGTCCGTAGGTGTGTCAAGTGTCAACTTCACGCCGATAAAATCATTCACCATCTTCCTCACTTCATCCAATATCCTCCCCATGGCCTTTCTCCATGTGGGCATTCGACATCATTGGTCCCCTAGGTGATCCCAATTCCCTCACCAAGCAGAAATCTTTCATCCTTACTGCGACGGAATACTTCACCAAATGGGCCGAAGCCGAAGCTTACGCGGAAATCAAGGCGTCAACAGTCTGCAAGTTCATCATGAAGAACATCTTGCCAGATTCGGCATCCCAAGTACGATCGTCACCGACAATGGGCCACAGTTTATTTCTCAGGACCTACAGGACCTCTGCAAAAGGTACGCAATTGCATTACATCATTCATCGCCTTATTACCCACAAGGTAACGGCCAAGCGGAGGCCACCAATAAAACATTGCTCAAAATCATCAAAAAAACCTGCGAGTCTAGTAAGTTTTCAGACTGGCCAGAAAAGCTTATCGAAGCCCTATGGGCCTATCGCACTTCAATCCGTACCCCCACCGGGCAGACTCCATTTGCCCTTACTTATGGTATGGAAGCGGTAGTCCCGTATGAGACTCTGATCCCTTCTCTCAGGGTACAATTGGACGAGGACTTTCCCTCGACGATCGTCGTAATTCACTCCCCGCCCAGTTAGAACTCTTGGATGAGAAGCGGCTGGCCGCCGCTGAACACGCGCGTGTGTATCAAAATAGACTCGCTCGCTTTTACCAAAAGAAAGTCGTTGAGAGAAAATTCAAAGTCGGTGAGTTGGTCGTAAAAAGAATTTTTGTCAAACCTGGAGGGCCGCGTTCCAAGCTCCAACCCAATTGGGAAGGACCATTTGTAATTCAAGCCGTGTACCCTGGCAACGCCTACAAGCTAGTCAACGCCGAAGGGACCGAGTTATCCCACCCTTGGAATGGGCTTTATCTTAAGAAATACTACCCTTAGCACAAAACAAAAAAAATGATGAAAAGATAAAAAAAACATCAAAAACAAAGAAATATTGAAAACCACTAAAAATATGGAAAATTCAAAATGCCGATGCCTGGCAGTCACCATGTAGTTAAGTCCCTGCATCTAACCTTCATGTTAGGATAGGGCCCATTAAGACTTGGTAGGCACCGGGTCTTGGTTTGCCAGAACCGTGGAGACCCCTGTCCGGCCACGTCGGCCTATGCTCGCTTGAAGGAAGCTAACATGTGTTCACTTATGTATTTTATTCAAAAAAGTCGGTAACATCACCTACGGTGGGGCTCCACCCAGAAGATCTCCGGAAGCTGTAATCTTTATTCTTTTCTCTTCGACCAAATGAGACAGTCCGCGCCCTTAAAACGCTGAGCATGAGAAACCGAAACTCAAACCCCAAGGGCAAGAGTAGGATCCATTTCCTCGAGCATCGATCAGTGCACGAGAAGAGGGCAGTGTCCCCGCAGGCATACGAAAAGGGAGCCCACAAACGTCAAACGACTATATCTCCCTCACAAAAAGAAATACAAAGTCAAAATCAAGAGAAAAGCCTGGTCGTGACCGTGCCTGGTGCGATAAATGGAACCCCTCAAAGCAAAAGTCTGAATCCACAAAGGGGGCCGTGGAATGTAAATGCTCGAGATTTGGTCCGAAGTTGTCTGAAAGGAAAGAGTTAATGGGCCCTTATTCGCTCGCCGGGTTAACGGCTTTGCCGGTCCTCTCAGGAGGTTTATCCCCTACACTCTTCCTTCTCCCTCTAAAGATGAAGGTTCGATGGAGTTTCTGAAAGGTGAAAACTGCCCAGGGTCTGCGACCTTATTTTAATATACACATTTGGTTGTCCACTTTGAAAAGCAAAAGCTATCGCTGCGAAGGAGTCTACGTGTTTCTGGCTGGTCAAGACCCCTGTTTACCACCTTGATGTCTTTTTGTTTAACCTCGGGCTTAGGCCAATGCAAGCGCGTCACCTATGGGTGCGACGGCGTCTGATTCCGGGTCAGCGTCGCGCGGTTGGTCGTTAGGATTCCAGGGTGTTCCATCTTATACCATCTAGAGTTGTGAGGAAACAGACCCGGGTCGGGCAAATCATTTACCTCAAACACCTTTTGGGTGAATCCCTGTGGTCGGAAGCGACTGGGAGCCTAAGCATGGCATGACGGTATTGTCATCAGGGTAAGTCTTAGCCGGCGGGATCATCATTCGAGGGGTCTAGAGGCCCAAATCAACCTAGATATGCACTTAGGATACCTGGGAGGTTAGTAAGAAACCCCTGTTCTCACAAAGGTTAGGTGCCATTTGGGTGCTTGCCGGGCGTTAGCAATAAAAAAAAATTTGAAGTGATAAAAGCAAAAAAAATGGAAAAGAGAAAATGCACATATTTGCAAACAAAAAAAAATCTTTTTATGATAAAACAAAAAAATATCAAATATAAAAAAGAAAACAAATCAATTTTGCATGATTACATTTACGTGCAGCATCTCACTTTTAATACCGCTTGCATTCGTGTGCTTGCCTGTCGCATTTATCATCACCGCATCTTTCCCTTGCCTTCGTTAAATAAAGGCTTGGCCCCTTGACCAGTTATCAAGGACAGTCACAGTGACCATTTGCTTATTGAGCAAGGGGCCAAGTCAGAACAGAAATTCTGATTTGTTTGTTTCAGTGATGTGTGCAGGGATTCAGGCAACAGAAGCATAGGTGAAAAATAAACAAACCGAACCTTGTGTTTTATTCCAAAAACCAAAAAATTTACATCAAGTTCCGCCCTCTCTCTCTGCATCACTCGTCCCACTACTCTCCGGGCAAAACGCTCTCAAAGGTGCTACCCAACTACGAAAAGCGGTACTCCTACCGCTCTGTACTCCCCTTCCTATTCCCACATCCCGACGTTGATCCACGGAAGCAGCAGAGAAGCTACCAACACGAAAGCCGCGCTCTCGTGCTCTTCGGTAGCGCTCCTCACCATCCCTCAGCCACTGTTCAGCAAGACCAAGGCTGATTCGGAGTTCGAATAGTTGGGCCTCCATGGCCCTTCGTTCCTCCCTTTCAGCCAAACTGTTGGCTCTTTCTCTCTCTGCGTCTCTTTCTCTCTCTGACCGTTCTCTCTCACGGTCTCCCCTCTCCAACTGGAGAGTGATCCTCAGTTCCATAGCATCCCTGGAAGAGTCGTCATCAGGATGACGCCGCAGTTCCCTCTCCAGTTCTGCTATCCTAGCCTCCTTCTGCGCAGCTTGGGCAAGCGCTTCTTCCGTCTCCTTTTCCTGCCGAGTGTACCATCTCAGATACGCGATAAGGCATAAACAAGGAGAACTCAACGCTGAAACTTTTACCTGTGTACGGAGCATCCCTTCGGCCTCCGCAGCACGCTGCGTGGCGTGAGCAAGTTGCTCATGAAGCAAGTTAAGTTCGGAGGTAGGAATCCACAAGCTGGAGGAGGTACCACCTACTCCCGTCGCTGGGGAAGCCGCGCCAATCTGGGCATGCTACGACCGCGTGAATTGGTAGCCAACATCTGGAATCTGGGGTTTTAATTAAGAACGCACTTACACCTACCAAGGCACTCGTAGCTCCGCGGGCATCGCCCAATTGTTGCTCCATCTCTGCCAAGCGAGTTCGTAAATTCGCTATCATGGTATCACGGATATCCTGCAGCCATGCAAGCTAGCATTTCCACCAGAAAACCAATAGGGAGAAAAAAAGAAAAGAGAAAAAGGGAAAACCTACCTCCACAAGTCCCCGGGGTTGGAGCCGCTCTGCGTACTTTGTCCTATATAGACGCAAGTAGTCCTCGCTATCCCGCGCCTGCGATTCTACAATCGTGCCACCCCGTTGCCAGTCTTCGTACTGTTCAGGGAACCGCACGCGCCAGTCAATGCAGGTCGCCGGTCCTCGCGTCTTTCTCCCGACACGAGGTGGCGCAGCTGAATCCACCCATTCCTGAGCCAGTCCTAAAGTCCTCATAACCAATCGTAGCCGAAGTGGCTCGATTTCATTCAGGCAGTGCATCCACAGTTCCCGTCCGAACCGGGCACGACTTGCTAGAACCCACGGCTGGTCAGCATCGACCATGTCAGTGTAGGGTCTCCAGTTTACCATCGCTGCAGGGAACTCCTGTATCTCCCGCCTTAGCACCATCAGTTGGTAGGTTAGGGGTGCCGCACTCATGATGGGTTCCCACCGCCTGGCTAGCGGCACCATCGCAGGTCGCCAATGCCGAGCTCTCCCCATAGGGAGGTAATAATAGCTCCACAGCTGCTCGGCGCAGGCCTTCAGAACTTTGCAAAAACACAAAAAAATACAAAACAAGCAACATCAAAAAATACCTGGATGAATGGTGTGAAACCACTCACAGTCATCTCACGATCCGTTTCTTGGAATAGGCCTGCAAACAAGTGTGCCAGCATGGCGGCTCCCCAGGCATAATACCCTACTCTTTCAAAGTCTGACAGCAGCTCCAGGAAGCAACATTGGATACCGTCCCCTTTCGAGCTCAGTACCAATCTCCCCAAAAGGAAGAGGAGAAATCTCCTCAAATCTATGTTGCATCTTTCCCAGTCGCCGAAATCTGTGCAGTACACGGCGCGGCATCCTATTTCTATCCTTTCCATGAACTCTTCTGAGGATTCATCGTCCCGCCGACGAGTGTCGGTGAGCCCTAATGCATCCATCAGGGACGCCCTAGCTACCGACCTGTTTTTCCGACCATCCAGGTCCAGACCCAGTAACTTCTGGGCACCTTCTCTGTAGTCCGCGTAAGTGACTCCGGTCACTGCCTCGCCCTCTACCTTCAGGCTTGTGATCCGGACCACATCCTCCAAGCTGGGCACCATGTGTCCCCAGGGCATCAGGAATGCCCGGCTCACTGGGTCCCATCTCTCACACAAGGCTTGGATCAGAACCAGGTCGGGCTTGATCGGCTCGATCCGAAGAAAGGTACCAAATCCCATCACGTCTAGCCTCGCCTTCTGAGGCCCCTGTACGCTGCTACTACCAACTCCCATAAGATTTGTGATTTCATCACAACCTACACATACAACGAATGGGGGTGAGGTTTGGTCGGAAGAAAGGAAGAAAGAATGAGAAAAGGGCAAGAAAACTTGGCTTACGAGTTGAGATTGGGCCCTTTCGCTGAAGTGCCCTTCAAGGTCTGAAAGCCTCCTGGAACTACTACCACTGGACCTGCTTCTCTTCGAGGAATGGGAAGATTCGCCCTCCATCCAACTCTCAGAATTTTGAACTCCTCCTCTCCCGTAAGAAATTGTGCTCCTCGAGTTAGCTCTCGATATACCTGGGAGGATAAAAGGGACAAGAATTTATAGAAATAGAAGGAGTGCGGGCCAAGATTGCCTCCATCACCTGTCAATAATAGCCCTCGCAATGAGGCACCGCCCAAGCGGTCCCATGTGTCGCTTCACCGCTCGCACAGGGTGATTGACTGGACGAAGAATAGGACGAATAGCCCCTATGTTGTCTAGGGATACCCTATCATAATTTGGAGGACGTCCGCAAAATTTGACATAACATCCGGGAAAAGGAACTAGGGCCGTCATTATTGACTTCGACGGCAGATTCCCGTGGAAAATGGTCACAACAAGATGCGATTCTCTGCTTGGGGCGGAGTCTCGACAGACCTATCACATGGGAACAGTGCAAAGGAGAAGAAGTGTAGGGAAGAAGGAACACACAAAAGAACAAATAAACAGCAGAAAATCAAATCACTCCATTCATATTCTACATAAGCTGTCACAAACACTACAATCATAGAGAGGTGGCGGGTCCACTAGCTCGCCAATCCTCACCATCACTCATCTCTCTGGGCACTCTCCTCCTCTCCCCCGAGGTGAGGGTCCCTCAGAAGCCTCCGGGATCCCCGTGCAGTAGCACCTGCCTCGCCTCTGGGCGCCTGCTCCGCAGTAGTGACTCGCTGCTCCTCCCCTGGCGTGGCAAAGAAGCCACTGGCAGCAAAGCGACTGGACTGGCGGAGTCGCTCCCCGAACTCTCGCGCTCTCTCGTTGCGCGTCTCCATCCCTCCTAGCCTCTGCACGACGGCCTGAAGGCCCAGCTGGAGCTCCCTCACTTGGGCCTCCAAGGCCCTCCTCTCGGTCAGATCCCGCTGTCGCTCGGACCTTCTCTCGGCTTTCTCTCTCTCTACCTCTCTCCTCATCATCTGCAGAAGAACCCTTAACTCCAGGATGTCTGGAGAAGGTCTCTCCTCACCGCGATGCCGCAGCTCCGCTACAGTCGCCACCCAGGCGTCACGCTCCTCTTCCGCCCGGGTCGCGCGGGCCACCGCACCGGCAAGTTGCTCCCGAGGGAGGCAATCTCGAGAAAAGGGACCGAGGAACTGGAAGATCCGCCAGCCACTCCCACCGTCGCTGTCTGCTGGGCACGCCGGAACAAAATAAACAACGGCCGTCAGTGAAACTCCAAAATCTGAAGTTAAAAGTGCGGCACATAACTTACCAGGAGCGACAACTCATGTTGAGCGACGGCCAGCTGCCGTGTCACGCCCCGAGCGCGGAAGATACCCGGAGATGCGCGACGTGTCTATATCAATCATGTCAATCAGAGTGGTCGTGTATTCGACACAAAGACAGAGATGCGTAAAATAGCAAGATAACCCAATCCTTTATTTCATAACGGATAGACTATTACAAATCCAATACTCTGTTTAATAAAAGGGATTGAATACATAGTTGACTCAAGGAACTATAGAAAAGACTAGATGACACTTTGGAGAATCTCTATCTCTTTCACTCTTGATCATTCCCATCCGATTGACTTCCATCGTCGTCGGACTTACCTGAAAAGTAAAAAGGGACAAACGGAATGAGCGAACGCTCAGTAGGAAATTATATCTCAAGTACTAGCAAGGGGTTTAAGTAATTACATTTTCATGAATGCAATAAGGCTATGCATGCTCGCATGAAACGACAAGATAGAGAGAATGTAATATCAAGGAAATAAGATGAACTTATCATGAACTTTCAACAAGATACAAGTTATTCAAGATATTCAAGCAAGTACCATTATCGAGTCATGTCAAGAACTTTGGCTATCATGTATCAAGCAAGTAAATTACCCTCTTTCGGGCCACGCATTTCATGTAAAGTCAAGTACGATTCAAGTACAAGATGTGTGTGGAATGTCCAATCAAGCAAGTCAAGTACTCGGTATAATGCCAGATACCTTATCATTTTAACTCCCATGGGCACAAGTACTTTCGGGTGCTCCTCCCAGGACCAGATCGGGCCCTATATGCGCAGGCATTTATCATGTGTTTTGACATCCACTCTTGTTTATAGCCAACATAGAATTTCAATAATCAAGCTTGTAGACACGTATGACAACTTTGATAGAATAGAGTCCAAAATACGACAAAGGACATAGAATGGCGATAATAACGGTATAATCACGATATCGATAAAACTAGGTAGAATATGGTTCCCTTAACTGAGGTACCATGACAAATCAATATGGACATTCTTTATATAGAATTGAGGTCCACATGAACAGTATATCAAAGGTAAGATACCCTCATTCTTATCATAGAATTGAGGTTTACAAGAACGACATGATATGGCATGATATCATCATCCCATTAAGAATTTCTTATGATATACTCTTTGTATAATCATAAGGGCCGGTATACCATGTTTCTTTAGAGTGACATGGCATCAATGGTGTAATGGGTTTTTAGGGTACAACCAGCTCAGTCGGCCTTGAGGGAATCCAAGGCTACGAGGAGTCTTACGGAGGTCTCTATGACTAACTCGCTAGTCCAAAGGAACGGAATGTCCAAAGGAGAGCTTGTATGTCAATGAGAATTGAGTGTGATCGATAAATCAACGTAAAAAGTGGGACTATACTCACGGAATGGAGAATAGTGCCGATATATATATATATGTATAATATATAAACCATCGGTTAGCAAATCAAAGGAAAAATCAGTTTACAGTAAAATAACGACTTAGGTCAAGTCGTTTCTCAAGTAATTAACGCCTAACAGAAGGGCGTTTACCTATGGTCCGTTTTGCAGAATTTTCAATAATTCAATAATTTATCTAAGACGCGCCTTCGGATGGGGCGTTTCTTCAAGAGTTGACGACTACAGTAGCAGGCGTCTTTTTATTTACAATATTTTTCAGAACATATTTATTTTCAGAAATTATCAAAAACGCGCCCTTGTCAGGGGCGTTAATCATAAATTCTTATTTTCACAGAATATATATTCCAGGATTTTAACAGATACGCGCCCTAGTAAGGGGCGTTTATTTTTAATTCACGCCCTATGATGGGGCGTTTACATATGGAAAACGACCTAGTCTAGGTCGTGAATTCAAGAAATATCAGGAATTTACATGATCAGCAAGATTTGCACGATAATCAAGGATAACAATCATATAGTCATGACAGGAAAATTGGCAGGAATTCAGATGCAGTATATCAGATTTGGTGTTTCATGTTTATTGACTTTTAACCGTTAACAATTATTGATTTGATTTCATGTAATTACATGGATAATCAGTTCTTAAGATTTACATGAAATTAACGCCTGTGTACAGGGCGTCAAATGTGAAATTGACGACCTGGGCAGGGTCGTGTCTTCTAAATTAGCGCCCTAGTTTGGGGCGTGTATTTCATAGTCACGCCCTTGCTAAGGACGTTTCTTTCAAGAAATTAACAGAAAGTCGTTCAGAAACTATAGTAAACCAAACCATGTATATGCATGATAATTATTGTACTGTATCAATTTAGTTTGGGCTACAGTGACTTGAGAAAATCCTACCTTAAGAGTTGATTTGGAGATGACCGTGAGGGATTTGTAAGAATCAATGATGCTGCAGACGTTGGATGAATCCTACAGAGGATAGATTGAAGATATTAGTTTCGTTGAAATCCATGGACTGTAGGTAGAGGAAGGGGTACTTACACACGGATGAAGAACTCTTGTTCCTCAAACGCCCGAGCCTCTTAACCTGTTAATAAGAGAAGAAGAATAATCAATATTCTTCATGCGACTGTAAACAGGAGAAAAAAAATAGAAGAACATATGTTCTTCACGTACCTGCAGCAGTAGTTCGTCCAAATAGTTTTAGGGTTGGCCGAACGAGAGTTTTTATAGGATTTTGGGTGTCCTATTAGGGTTAGTGATTGTGTGGAAGCAATACTTCTATGATAGAGTCATTACCACGTTTGAACTCCTTCTAATGCTTATCACTTACCCTGGATAAGTTCTGGGTTCGAACGGTTCACGAACTGAATTAACGCCTTAGGTAAGGGCGTCGATTCTTTAATTAACGACCTGGTTCAGGTCGTTTCTTAAGAAACGTCTTGGATAAGGGCATTCCTTGTTTTTGAAACACGCCCCATATATGGGCGTTTCTCTTGCTTGCCTATTTGGTCGTGAGAGTTGACGACCGCACGTGTGGGCGTCCTTTCTTTAGTCACGCCTTTGATAGAGGCGTTTCTTTTTGAATTAACGCCCTAATAAGAGGCGTTATTTTAATTTTGTTTTACTTCATCTAATTAACCCTATTCTTATTATCTGTATTACTACTATAATATATATATGTTTTAATTTATTTCAAATATTCATTTATCAGGGTTGCTACACCCTCCCCCACTTAAAAAGAATTTGGTCCCCAAATTCAATATATATATAATTATACATGTGGAGAGCGTAGAACATATACCTCTTAGAATAACTCGGGAAATCGTTTCTTCATAGATTCTTCGGTCTCCCATGTCGCTTCGCGTTCAGGATTCTTATTCCATTGCACCTTGAGCATGGGAATAACCTTATTCCTTAGAGCTCGTATTTCTCGATCTAATATCTTCAAAGGCCTCTGTTCATATGTGAGATCTTTCTGGATCATCAGATCTCCATGCTCAATAATATGTGACGGATCGTGCACATACTTCTTCAACATAGATATGTGAAATACATTGTGTACCTCGGACAACTGAGGAGGCAACGCGATGCGATAAGCAACCTCGCCAACTCTTTCGAGTACCTTAAATGGTCCGATGAATCTTGGCGTAAGCTTGCCCTTAACACCAAATCTTCGTATGCCACGTCCAGGCGATATCTTGAGAAATACATGATCTCCGATTTGGAATTCAAGATCTCTTCTTCTTGTATCTGCATAAGTCTTTTGTCTGGTCTGAGCAACCTGTAATCTTTCCCTGATTACTTGTATCTTCTCGGTGGTATCCCTTACCATGTCTGGACCTAATAGTTGTTTCTCTCCAACTTCGTTCCAACATATGGGAGATCGGCAACTCCTTCCGTATAAGGCTTCGAAAGGTGCCATTTGGATACTAGCTTGGTAGCTATTATTATATGCAAATTCAACTAAAGGTAAGTGGTCATGCCAGCTTCCTCCAAAGTCAATAATGCATGCTCTCAGCATATCTTCAACAACTTGATTAGTTCGCTCGGTCTGACCATCCGTTTGTGGGTGAAAAGCAGTACTAAAGTTGAGCCTTGTTCCCAACGAATGTTGTAATCCCTTCCAAAAATGAGAAGTAAAACGGGGATCTCTATCAGACACGATTGAGACGGGAATTCCATGTATCCTGACTATTTCTTTGATGTATAGTGCAGCTAGCACATCAATTGACCATCGGCTTTTGATTGGCAAGAAATGTGCCGATTTAGTCAATCGGTCAATGATAACCCAGATTCCATCATGTCCTCCTTTAGATTTAGACAAACCCATGATGAAGTCCATACCAATATCCTCCCATTTCCACTTAGGAATATCTAGAGGATGTAGTTTTCCCGCAGGCTTTTGGTGTTCCGCCTTGACCTGTTGGCATGTGAGACAGCGCGATACATAGTCCGCTATTTCTCTTTTCATATTAGGCCACCAAAAGTTCCTCTTTACATCTTGGTACATTTTGGTTGATCCTGGATGAATAGTGTACCTTGATCGGTGAGCTTCATCTAAGATCTTCTTCTTTAATTCCGGACAATCAGGTATACAAGTTCTATCTTTGAACGATAATCTTCCATCAGAAGTTAGTTGAAAATCAGATTGTCCTTCTAATCTGCCTTTGATTTCTACTAACATAGGATCATCATCCTGAAGTGTTTGTATCTCAGATAACAAATCTGACTGTATGCTTACATGAGATAGTGTGACAAATTTGGATTCCGTGTCCAAGCTTATATTGAGCTCGGAGAATTGTTCAAGTAACCTCCATTCTTGCATCATACAATTTGCCATCATTGCTCTCGGCTTTCGACTAAGGGCGTCAGCAACATAATTACCCTTTCCGGGATGGTATTGTATATTGAAGTCGAAGTCCTTGAGATATTCTAGCCAGCGTCTTTGTCTCATGTTTAGCTCTTTTGTGAAAATAGATATTTGAGACTTTTGTGATCGGAGTATACAGTAAACTGTGCTCCATATAAGTAGTGTCTCCATATCTTTAGGGCAAATACTACCGCGGCCAGTTCTAAGTCATGGACGGGGTAATTCTCCTCATGCTTCTTCAGCTGACGTGAAGAGTATGCTATGACCTTTCCTTGTTGCATTAGGACACATCCGAGGCCAATGCCAGAAGCATCAGTGTAGACCTCGAATTTCTCTCCTTCTATCGGTAGAGCTAAGACCGGAGCTGTGGTGAGATGATCCTTGAGAGTTTGAAAACTTCTTTCACATTCCTCACTCCATTCGTATCGGATCTCCTTGCGAGTTAACCTTGTAAGGGGCACGGCGATCTTAGAGAAATCTTTGATGAATCGCCGATAATAGCCTGCAAGACCTAAGAAACTTCTGATCTCGCTTGCATTAGTGGGTCTTTCCCAGTTTCTCACAGCTTCAACTTTTGACGGATCTACAGATAATCCGTCCTTTGATATGACATGCCCGAGAAAAGCCACTTCTTCAAGCCAGAACTCGCATTTGCTGAGTTTAGCATATAATTGATTTGTCCTCAAGACTTGCAATGCAATCCTCAAATGTTCTTCATGTTCTTCCTTAGTCTTGGAATATATCAATATATCATCAATGAAGACTACTACGAATTGATCCAAGTAAGGCCTGAATATGCTATTCATTAACTGCATAAAGGCAGCAGGGGCATTTGTTAGTCCAAAAGGCATAACAACAAATTCGTAATGGCCATACCTGCTTCTGAATGCAGTCTTGTGAATGTCATCGTCCTTGATTCTTAATTGATGGTATCTCGACCTGAGATCAATCTTGGAAAAATATTTGGATCCTGAAATCTGATCAAATAATTCATCGATTCTCGGCAGTGGATACTTGTTCTTGATAGTAAGATGATTCAATTGTCGATAGTCGATACACAATCTCATGGATCCATCCTTCTTCTTTACAAATAAGACTGGTGCTCCCCACGGGGAAGTACTTGGTCTAATAAACCCTTTTCGGATTAGTTCCAGCAACTGCTCCTTCAACTCCTTGAGTTCAGCAGGGGACATTCTATATGGTGCCTTTGAAACGGGACCAGCACCAGGGACTAAGTCGATGGTAAAGGCCACATCTCTTTGCGGGGGTAATCCCGGCAATTCTTCCGGAAATACGTCTGGGAATTCTCGTACTACTTGAACGTCTTCTATCTTGGTTTCCTTAGCTTCTTTAATAGTGACAAAAGCAAGGAAGGATACACATCCTTTCTTGACGAGCTTGCTTGCTCGAAGAGCCGAGATAAGAGGGGATTTGCTTCGACTCTTAGGACTAGTATAAGTCAGTTCCGGAAATTCCTTGAAAACAATCTTGCTATCACGGCAATCAACCGTTGCCTGGTATTTGGATAACCAATCTGCTCCTAGTATAACATCATACTCTTTTAGATCTAAGCAGATAAGATCAATAGGAAAATTCTTTCCTCGAACCAATACCTCACAATTTTGGTAATGATGTGTGATATCCGTCTCGTTTCCGAGAGGAGTAGACAATACTAATTTCATCCATTCTGGTTCTAGAGGTAATGGGTCAGCAAACTTCTTGGAAATAATGGAATGCGATGCACCCGTATCAAATAAGACATGTGCATATTTGGAACAAATTTTTAATGTACCTTCCACCAATCCGCCTTCTTCTTCTGGTTCGGTCTCTTGGATTGCATGAAGACGCGCGTTCCTTGTCACTGGGCGTTTACCCTCACCGTCTTGGTCATTCATTAATGGACAATCGGGAATCCGATGTTCACGACTCCCACAACGGAGACATGCTCCTAATTTCCTCCAGCATTCTTCTGTTTTGTGACCAGCCTTGTCACAATGCTTGCATACTACGTTTGAAGGTGTAGTGGTGATAGAGAAAGGCTTGGATTTCTTGAACTTCTGATCTTGAGAGGAAGAACCTCCATTATTAGGCCTCTTCTTAAAGTTGGGTTTAAAAGAACCCGAACTTGTGACTTGCTCCTTTTTGTCTTTCCCACGGATCCTATCAGATAGTTCCGTGGCATCTTCAAGCAACTGAGCTCGGCGCACTATTTCAGTATAAACTTGAATATCCATAGGCGCCAGTTGAGTAATGTAGTGGGGCCTAAGCCCATTAAGAAATCTACGGGCTTTCATCTTTTCCGTGCTAATTAAATGCTTAGCATATCTAGACAGTCTAGAAAACTGTGCTTCATAATCAGCCACCGATAAAGATCTTTGCTTTAATGCGGCAAATTCGGCGGCCTTCTTTTCCTAGACCCTATCAGAGAAATATTTGGCGTTGAAATATTCAACGAATTCACCCCATGTAACTTGAGTTGGGTCAATAGTAGCTTCAATCGACTCCCACCAGCATCTAGCATCCTTTTCTAACTGGAAAGTAGCTAATAAGACTTTGTCCTGATCCGTGCATTGCATAACACGGAATATACGTTCAATCTCCCGAACCCAATGCTCGGCATCGTCTGGATCGGTCGATCCCATGAACTTCGGGGGATTCATATTCTTGAATGCTTGGTGTAAGCTTCCAGCTCGTGGAGCACCACCTTGTGCTACCTGTTGTAGCACTTGGGTCATCCCTTGAAGGGTACGCTGCATGTTGCGCCATTGAGCACGTTCGGCAGCCATTATCCTACAATTACAATAGCTATGTTAGTATTATATCACTATGATCTTATAAAGGACTCATTGATCATTTAACCCTTGGTTCTACCCACTCTCACTTGGTTAAAGGTTTTGAAACCTATCCTTGGACTTGGGTTTCCTAGGAATTGAATACCTTAGGCTCTGATACCACAAAGACTGTCACGCCCCGAGCGCGGAAGATACCCGGAGATGCGCGACGTGTCTATATCAATCATGTCAATCAGAGTGGTCGTGTATTCGACACAAAGACAGAGATGCGCAAAATAGCAAGATAACCCAATCCTTTATTTCATAACGGATAGACTATTACAAATCCAATACTCTGTTTAATAAAAAGGGATTGAATACATAGTTGACTCAAGGAACTATAGAAAAGACTAGATGACACTTTGGAGAATCTCTATCTCTTTCACTCTTGATCATTCCCATCCGATTGACTTCCATCGTCGTCGGACTTACCTGAAAAGTAAAAAGGGACAAACGGAATGAGCGAACGCTCAGTAGGAAATTATATCTCAAGTACTAGCAAGGGGTTTAAGTAATTACATTTTCATGAATGCAATAAGGCTATGCATGCTCGCATGAAACGACAAGATAGAGAGAATGTAATATCAAGGAAATAAGATGAACTTATCATGAACTTTCAACAAGATACAAGTTATTCAAGATATTCAAGCAAGTACCATTATCGAGTCATGTCAAGAACTTTGGCTATCATGTATCAAGCAAATAAATTACCCTCTTTCGGGCCACGCATTTCATGTAAAGTCAAGTACGATTCAAGTACAAGATGTGTGTGGAATGTCCAATCAAGCAAGTCAAGTACTCGGTATAATGCCAGATACCTTATCATTTTAACTCCCATGGGCACAAGTACTTTCGGGTGCTCCTCCCAGGACCAGATCGGGCCCTATATGCGCAGGCATTTATCATGTGTTTTGACATCCACTCTTGTTTATAGCCAACATAGAATTTCAATAATCAAGCTTGTAGACACGTATGACAACTTTGATAGAATAGAGTCCAAAATACGACAAAGGACATAGAATGGCGATAATAACGGTATAATCACGATATCGATAAAACTAGGTAGAATATGGTTCCCTTAACTGAGGTACCATGACAAATCAATATGGACATTCTTTATATAGAATTGAGGTCCACATGAACAGTATATCAAAGGTAAGATACCCTCATTCTTATCATAGAATTGAGGTTTACAAGAACGACATGATATGGCATGATATCATCATCCCATTTAAGAATTTCTTATGATATACTCTTTGTATAATCATAAGGGCCGGTATACCATGTTTCTTTAGAGTGACATGGCATCAATGGTGTAATGGGTTTTTAGGGTACAACCAGCTCAGTCGGCCTTGAGGGAATCCAAGGCTACGAGGAGTCTTACGGAGGTCTCTATGACTAACTCGCTAGTCCAAAGGAACGGAATGTCCAAAGGAGAGCTTGTATGTCAATGAGAATTGAGTGTGATCGATAAATCAACGTAAAAAGTGGGACTATACTCACGGAATGGAGAATAGTGCCGATATATATATATATATGTATAATATATAAACCATCGGTTAGCAAATCAAAGGAAAAATCAGTTTACAGTAAAATAACGACTTAGGTCAAGTCGTTTCTCAAGTAATTAACGCCTAACAGAAGGGCGTTTACCTATGGTCCGTTTTGCAGAATTTTCAATAATTCAATAATTTATCTAAGACGCGCCTTCGGATGGGGCGTTTCTTCAAGAGTTGACGACTACAGTAGCAGGCGTCTTTTTATTTACAATATTTTTCAGAACATATTTATTTTCAGAAATTATCAAAAACGCGCCCTTGTCAGGGGCGTTAATCATAAATTCTTATTTTCACAGAATATATATTCTAGGATTTTAACAGATACGCGCCCTAGTAAGGGGCGTTTATTTTTAATTCACGCCCTATGATGGGGCGTTTACATATGGAAAACGACCTAGTCTAGGTCGTGAATTCAAGAAATATCAGGAATTTACATGATCAGCAAGATTTGCACGATAATCAAGGATAACAATCATATAGTCATGACAGGAAAATTGGCAGGAATTCAGATGCAGTATATCAGATTTGGTGTTTCATGTTTATTGACTTTTAACCGTTAACAATTATTGATTTGATTTCATGTAATTACATAGATAATCAGTTCTTAAGATTTACATGAAATTAACGCCTGTGTACAGGGCGTCAAATGTGAAATTGACGACCTGGGCAGGGTCGTGTCTTCTAAATTAGCGCCCTAGTTTGGGGCGTGTATTTCATAGTCACGCCCTTGCTAAGGACGTTTCTTTCAAGAAATTAACAGAAAGTCGTTCAGAAACTATAGTAAACCAAACCATGTATATGCATGATAATTATTGTACTGTATCAATTTAGTTTGGGCTACAGTGACTTGAGAAAATCCTACCTTAAGAGTTGATTTGGAGATGACCGTGAGGGATTTGTAAGAATCAATGATGCTGCAGACGTTGGATGAATCCTACAGAGGATAGATTGAAGATATTAGTTTCGTTGAAATCCATGGACTGTAGGTAGAGGAAGGGGTACTTACACACGGATGAAGAACTCTTGTTCCTCAAACGCCCGAGCCTCTTAACCTGTTAATAAGAGAAGAAGAATAATCAATATTCTTCATGCGACTGTAAACAGGAGAAAAAAAATAGAAGAACATATGTTCTTCACGTACCTGCAGCAGTAGTTCGTCCAAATAGTTTTAGGGTTGGCCGAACGAGAGTTTTTATAGGATTTTGGGTGTCCTATTAGGGTTAGTGATTGTGTGGAAGCAATACTTCTATGATAGAGTCATTACCACGTTTGAACTCCTTCTAATGCTTATCACTTACCCTGGATAAGTTCTGGGTTCGAACGGTTCACGAACTGAATTAACGCCTTAGGTAAGGGCGTCGATTCTTTAATTAACGACCTGGTTCAGGTCGTTTCTTAAGAAACGTCTTGGATAAGGGCGTTCCTTGTTTTTGAAACACGCCCCATATATGGCGTTTCTCTTGCTTGCCTATTTGGTCGTGAGAGTTGACGACCGCACGTGTGGGCGTCCTTTCTTTAGTCACGCCTTTGATAGAGGCGTTTCTTTTTGAATTAACGCCCTAATAAGAGGCGTTATTTTAATTTTGTTTTACTTCATCTAATTAACCCTATTCTTATTATCTGTATTACTACTGTAATATATATATGTTTTAATTTATTTCAAATATTCATTTATCAGGGTTGCTACATGCCGCCTAGTCTCTGACAGTTGGGCGCGCGAGCCGCCGATGCCACGCGTGTCCCCAGCTTGGGGAAGCCCCGCGTAGCTCTCTCTCTGCCCCCGCAGGAAGTCGGCACTGTCCTGCACCAGTATACCCCCTTGCTGTCCAGGGAGACATACGGGCCACTCCTCGAGCGTCGCCTTGCCGCGACTCTCCCTCCTGACGCGGCTCGGCTCGTCCGCACTCGCCCACTCATCGGCCAGACCCAGGGTCCTTGCCATGCCCTGCACCAAGAAAAGGGGTCCCACATCAGTCAAAAGGAACGCGTCCCCTGTCTAGGACGCGTCCATCATTTGAGTGCAACACTCGCCGAACCCTTTCCCCCTCACGCGGCTCGCTTCAAAACCCAAAATGAATTAAAAGAGGAAGAGATCGAAGCACCTACCGAACCGTGTTCACCTCCTCCCACGCCATCGGGCCCCTCAGGTCCCTCGGGGGCCCGGAGCGGCCCTTCCTCCTCCATGGACGCCGTTCCGTACTCGGGCGCATCCCTCCTTGGGCGAGGGGTCCCGCGTCCCTCTCCACCTTCACCGTGGTCAGGCCCACCGAACTCCATCGATCAAAAGAGGAGGAAGACGAGAAAGGGGGCAAGCGAGTTTCGGCAGAAGGCGGGCTCGTTTGCGGGTAAGGCACGGGAGAAGAAAGACCACCCGTCACTTTAAATTTGAAATCAAGGATTAAGACGCGTCCTCGCGCCTGGACGCGCCCAAAAGGGGGAAAAGGAAACAAAATCCCCCCGTGCAAAGCGTAGTTCCCCGCTGTTCAGGGCAAGGTCTCGCGGAGCGTGCCTCAAAGGACAACTCAGTGCAAAGAAGAAAGTGTGGGAGAGAGAAAGGTACACACAACACAAAAAAAGCCATTTCCATTTCATATAATAGCCGAAAGTACATCATACAGTGAGAAGGGTGACGTGTACAAGTAACTCTCTAACTCTCACCACCACCCTCCTGGTCATCTCTCTCCTCCCTCCTCTGCCGGGGATCCCTAGGGGGCCTCTGCGAACCCTGAGAAGCCGTGCTCGCCTCGCCCTGCGGTGGCACTCCAGCCTCGAAGGCGCGACGAGGCCCTCGGCCGAAGAGACCAGATAGCTGCCCATGGAAAAAGAACCAGACTGACGAAGTCGCGCCCCGCGTTCCTTCGCCCTCTGGTACCGCTCCTCGCTCTCCCGAAGCCTCCCCTCCGCCATGCCGAGACTCAATCGGAGCTCCAGCAGCTGGGCCTCCAGAGCCCTCCTCTCGGTCTGATCCCGCTGTCGCTCCTCCCTCTCTCTCTCCCTATCCCTCTCCCTCTCTCTCTCCACGCTCTCCCTCTCTCTCTCCACGTTCTCCCTATCCCTATCCCTCTCCTCTCTCTCCCTCATCGCCTCTCTCCTCGACAGCTCGAGGGCGATCCGCAGATCCAGCACGTCACGAGGGAGCTCCTCAGCCTCCCGTCGACGCTCCTCCTCCAGCTCCGCAATCCGGGAGTCACGCTCTGCCACCCAGGAATCGCGCTCTGCCACCCAGGCATCGCGCTCCTGCTCAGCACGAACAGCATGGGCCAGGGCCTCCCGAATCTCGGCCACCTGTCAAAGCACGCATGCACCGTAAGAGAACAGTGATAGAAGGAAAGCAGCTAGAAGAGGGTCAGGGCCGAGCAAGCACTCACTCGAGCCTCGCGGTCACGCTCGGCCTCCTTAGCCCGAGCCACCGCATACGCCAGCTGCTCCTGGAGGGCAGAAACCTCCGGAGGAGGGCCCCGCGAACTGGAACCCGCTCCGCCAGCCATCCCGGCTGTCGCTGTCTGGTGGGCCCGCTGAAACACGGGGCAAACGTCAGTCAAAGGCTAAGCATCAAAAATCCAGGTCACAAAAAATGCATCACATAAACTCACCAGGATCTCCAACTCCTGTCGGATGGCCACCAACTGTCGCCTGGCGTCCGCCAACTGGGCCCGCAGGTCGACGATCATGGTATCACGAGCATCCTGCATTACACATAAGTTAGTGTCCCATGCATATACATACAGAAAGGTGGAGCAATTTCATTTCACTTACCCCTGCCATACCACCCAAGGAGAGGCGGTCCCCGTACGTAGCTCGGTACCGTCTCATGTAGTCTGTGCTGTCCTGTACGTGGGACACCACTGGGACCTCGCCCTGCTGCCAGTCCTGGTACTATGTTGGGAAGCGCGTACACCAGTCCACAATCTTCGCCTTCCCCTTGGTCTTCCGCCCAATGCGGGCCGGCGCATCTACATCAACCCACTCCTGGGCTAGCCCCAACGTCCTCATGACCAGTCTAAGCCGCAGCGGCTCGATCTCGTTCAGACAATGGACCCACACGTCCCGCCTGAAACGAGGAAGACCCGCTACAACCCAAGGCTGGCCAGCGTCGCCCATGCCCAGGTAGGGCCTCCACACCACCTGCATCACCATACATACATCATATTAGTTACCATTCAGTCACACGCATAAACATAAAAAAATCATACGCATCATACCATGGCCTCGGGATACTCGCTCAACTCCCGACGAAGTGACGCCAGCTGGTAGCCGTGGGGTGCTGCAACCACGACCGGCCTCCACTGCCGCGCCAGAGGCACGGCCCTCCTGTTCCCATGCCTAGCCCTCCCCATCGGGAAATAGTAATAGCTCCACACCTGCATCCATCATACATCATTAGTACAATAATTGCATATTTAACTGTGGGAATGCATAAATAAAATGTTTACCTGGAGGAAAGGTGCGAAGCCGCTAACTGCCGTCTCCTTCTCCGAAGTCTGGGAGAGATCAGCAATCAAATGGGCAAGCAGAGCCACTCCCCACGCGTAGTGTCCCACTCTGTCCAGATCCGCCAAGATCCCGAGGAAACGGCAGTGGATGCCATCCCCCTTCGTCCCCAGCAGAAGGCGGCCCAGGAAGAAGAAAAGAAACCTCCGAAGATCTAGGTCCACCAGCTCCCTCTCGCTCGGATCCTGGGTGAAAGCTGCACGAGCATCCCCCTCCAGTCGAGCCAAGAACTCCGCTCCAGTCTCGCTAACCCGCTGGCGCAGGTCGACGAATCCGAGCGCCTCCATGATCTCCACTCGGCCGACTACCCTGCTGTCTCTATCAGTCACGCTCGTCTCTAACCACAGCAGGTCCAGGGCACTCTCTCGGTAATCGGGGTAGGTGACCCCGCTGACTGCCTCTCCGTCAACCCGTAGCCCGGTAATCCGAGCCACGTCCTCTAGTGTCGGCACCATGTGCCCCCAGGGCATCAAAAACGCCCGGCTCGGTGCGTGCCACCGCTCCCTCAATGCCTGGATAAGAGGAAGGTCGAGCCGGAAGGGCTCGATCCTAAGGAAAGCTCCAAAGCCCATGGCGTCCACACGCGCCCTCTGGAAATCTGGCAGCCCACGATATGCTGCCACCACCAAGGACCAGCTGATCCGGCCCTTCATCACGCCCTGCACACCACAAAAACCAACAAAGAACACATCAGCATCATGAACAGTAATAAACAATAACATTGTATATACTATTTAAATATATATATATATATATATATATATATATATATATATATATATTGTTTTTTGGAGGCGTCCAGCCCCTGGACGCCTCCTTCCTATTTTCTTTATTTATTTTTTTGAAAAAATCCAAGAACCAAAAACAAAAAATATATATATAATATATATATTATTATGGAGGCGTCCTAGGCCTTGGACGCCTCCTTATTTTTTAATTTTATTTTATTATTTACGTAAATAAATAAATAAACAAAAATAAAAAGAAAAAGTGGAGGCGTCCAGGCCCCTGGACGCCTCCTTCTCTCACTACCCGGCCTTCTCTCACAGCCTCTCGCACGCCCGTTTTAGCCTATTGAACCACAAAGTGAGAATTCTGAAGTACTTACCGGGTCGTGATCGTCCTCTCCCGCGTCACCAGCATCCGCAGCGGCCTCCGCGGCCAGAAGCGGCACCTCCATCTCCTCCTCCGCAGTAATCTCCTCTGCTACGGCCTCCTCAGCATCGTCTCTCAGTCTCCTCGGACGACGAGCCAATCGTTTACGCTTGTCTCCACCTCGGTTCGGGCCTCCTAACTCCATTGGGGCGAAGAATGGGTCTGTCTGATTTGACCGGATCGTTTGAATGAACAGTAAGTGAGTAAGGAGGGGAGCCCCCCCTATATATAGATTGAGCTTTAATTGGGGCGTCCAGGCGCCTGGACGCCCCCACTTTTTTATTTTTTTAAAAAAAATTCAAAAAAACTTAGGGGCGTCCAGACGCCTGGACGCCCCCAAAGCAAAAATTAAAAAAATAAAAAAAATAAAAAATTAGGGGCGTCCAGGACCCTGGACGCCCCCAAATTTTTTTTTTTTAAAAAAAAAATTATTAAAAAAAATAGGGGCGTCCAAGCCTCTGGACGCCCCCATAATAAAAAATATAATAAAAAGAAAAAAAGGGGTTAGAGTATGTATATAATCCAAACAAAAGAAAAAAAGGAAAGAAAAAGAAAAATCACAAAAAAGATAATAATTAAGGGGACGGGGGTCCGAAACATCCAAATGCCAGATTTTATTCCATCAGAAAAGCAGAGTGAACTACATCAGGGGTTTAGGCGCCTTAGGCCTTAACTTCCCCAGTTCGGTTACATAAACCCTCCACGGCTCGCATTCTTCCACCACGTGCGCCAATGCCTTTCCCGCAACACTTGTCTTCCAGGGAGCTTTAATGGCCTTCACTTCCTTCGCGTCCGCTTCAGTACCCAACTCCCTCTTCTTCAAAGGAACGATGCCAGTCGGTGGCGGGAACGAATGGCGTGGGATGCCAATCTGGAGGCAGCACCGATGCGCGGTGTAAAGAACAAACTCGGTCGCGCCGATCAGTTGAAGATCAACTTCGGGAGAAGGCCTCATGAGGAGATCTAGCGAAAGCAAATATGCTGGTGCGCAAGTAAAGAAGCCTTGTGTCACGGTGCGGAAGTGAGACCGCCAGTCTTCACGTTTCTTCAGCCACGGAACGCGGTTCACTACAGTACCACCGAAGCCTAACACGTCGGCTGTGTGATGAAGAGGGCTTTGTTGGAAGAGTTTCGAAGCAGTTGGCATTCCCTCGCGGTGGTCGAATTTGAAGTACAAATCAAGCCAGCAATTCAAGACAAGTGCGCAACCAAAAGGAGGCTTACCCATACTCGAGGCGGTAAGGCCGCTGTAAAGATAAGCAAGGACGGCGGGTCCCACCCTCTTTCCACTCCAGATTCCGCGAATGGCACTTAGTTGATCCTCCTCCACTATGTTATCGGTATGAGGAAACAAGAGAGCGCCCGCCAGACAGATAGTGAACCCCTTCATGATTCCCTCCAAATAGTCATCATCTGGTGACCCTCTCAGGGCGTCCATAACCCACTCCGCAAACTTTTGGAGATCGATCCCCTTTTGAGTACGGACCTTTCTGGCTGCATTGGGCGGCATGAAGCTTCCAAGAACGCTTTCAGAAGTCCCCCGTGTCAGCATCCACATAGCCTTCACCTTCCCGTCACTCTTGAATTTCTTCAATCCGAGCAGAAGTTCCACCTCCTCGAGGAGGATGGTAACCTCGAAGGTCGGGAAGATAAAAGTGTGGGTCTGGGGATGCCAGATCTCCACTAGTGCGCCCATAGCCGCCCAGTCCATACGAATCTTCTCGTAATGTTTGGCATGAATAAGGAGCCCCTGCAAATGCCACTTCGAGAGTATGACCCTTATGCCAATGGAG
This sequence comes from Amorphophallus konjac, assembly GCA_022559845.1. NCBI lineage: Eukaryota > Viridiplantae > Streptophyta > Magnoliopsida > Alismatales > Araceae > Amorphophallus > Amorphophallus konjac. The sequence continues at coordinate 145,532,132 of CM040121.1, forward strand.
ATATTGAAAGTTAACTTTGAAAGCCATGGCAGTTTGGAAAACTTCCTTGGGCCTGGGAAGAGTGGATATGGCTGGAAGAGGAAAGAAATAAGAAATGAAGAAAGTAAGAAGAAGGTTCACGTGGAGAAAATTTGAAAAGAGTCAGCTTACCATATGCGACATGATCATCCCACTCAGATGACCCTCGAGGTCGGAGAGTCACCTGATCTCGCTGCTAGGCTTGCTCCTCTTCATAACGCGGGAAGACTCTCCTTCCATCCTGAAATCTCTAGATTCTCCTCTCCTTCCTCTCCTGAGCTTCCAAAACCCACCTTGGTGCATTTGAATGAACTAGCCTAAGGGGAGTTCTTATAGGAAGGGAAGATCGCTACAGGACAGAACATGTCACATCAGCGGTCGCTATCAGGATTTTGTCTGGATCTCCTTTGAACTGTGGTGCGATTCTGCTATGATTCTGCTACTTTATGATGTTGCTAACCTTTGCTGGCCTGTGCAGGTTTTACTAACGGACGTCTTTGTCCTATCTCCTGTCCCACCTTTCATTGGTTGGTCCCACCATGTCATGCATCGTAGTATATGATACGTACGCTACTAGAACATGCCGAGGACCGTGCGGCCCGAACGAATCTGGGATCTGAGTTCCCCTTCAACAAAAACGGTGATGATCCCGGAAAAATTTGGGTTGTACGGATAGGCCGTCAATTTGTGATAGAATGGGGACGACGGTTCCATTCAGTGAGTTGATGCGCGGATAAACGGGTCCCGGCCCAGTATCAGCTCACCGGGTCGGTATCCTGACCCGTTATTCACAAGTTGACAATATTATCCTTGGCTATTTTCTATTTTAGTTTGTTTTGAATTTTTCTTTAAACCCAGCATGCATTCATATAGGACTTTGATTTATTGCGGAAGATCATTCAAGTGATTCGATTGTGAAAGCCGTTGTGTTTCAATTCCCACAAATATGAGATATTCCACTCCGAATGAAATACCGAGTTTCCTTGAGACAGCCCCGACGCTGCTCTTCCAAAGGAGACCCTTGTTTGGACAGACCCTCAGATATTCCTTTACCTTTTTTGACCCACCTTGGCCGCAGCACTTCCACATTGACTGGTAACCGCTCCCCAAAGGTGAAACCTCCGGTTTATGACCCAGGTACTTCCACACCGAGAAGTTAGTCTCCTTTTGTTTCGTGCCTGAGCGCACATCTCACCCTCCCTTATTTGATCTCCGTCCAAGCAATCGTCAATATTTGAAAGACCTTCTTCAAGGCCGCCTCATTGAAACTCCAGGAAAGATTCCAAACAGTAACGTCAAAAGCGTGTCTCATCACACCTTGGCATCAACTTATCAGTCCACTCCCACTCCATTTCACTCCACTTCGATACCATTCCACTACGTATCGCTCCCTTGCAAAGCAGACGCCAAGGCGAGACAGCTGTAGACACGCCATTCCTGACGTCTCCTGAGAAAGTCTCATATTACTATACAACGCCCCGCGACGGCTTACGCGTTTTGAATCACTTGAGTGCTTCCTTTTCTTGAGTCTTCTTCCGCCCTTTTCGGCATCCGGAATCGTCTCGTCACGGCATTCGGACGGCATCAACACCAGTCAGACGCATCAAGAGGTTCCGGAACCAAGAAGGTGTCTGCCGGGCGGCCGCCGTTTGAGTACCCGGGTGGGTCTTAATGGGGGCGTCCAGGCCCCTGGACGCCCCCATTCTTTTATTTTATTTTATTCTTTTCTCAGGGCCCATAACCAAATAAAATGATATAAATATATATATATATATTTTAATGGAGGCGTCCAGGCCCCTGGACGCCTCCATAAAAAATAATAAAAAAAATATTTGTAAATGCCAGTTGGCATAAAAAAAACAACAAAAAATAATAAAATATATATATATATATTAATGGAGGCGTCGAGGCCCCTGGACGCCTCCCTAAAAAAACACAAATATTAAAAATCAAAATGCCAGCCCTGGCACAAAAGACAAAATCAAAATAAAAAATAATATAATTTTGGAGGCGTCCAGGACGCTGGACGCCTCCATCAAAACCCTCACGGGCGCCGGCCACCGAACGGCGGTTTGTCGTGTGTGAAAAAATCCAAATTATAGAGACGTCCAGTCAGCTAGACGCGCCCATTTCTGAATCACGAGGCGCCGCTCACAAAACCACGCGTTGTGCCAAACCGCGTGCGGCCGCCGTCGGCTTTCGGTGGACCTGCTTGAGGCGTCCGGGACCCTGGACGCCCCCACAAAAGTATTCCAAAAAAATATATAAAAATGTGATGGCGGTGTCCAGGGTCCTGGACGCCTCCACCCTCCGGAGCCCTATAAATAGAGACCCACCCCCTCAGTTCTGAGGGAGCTTCGAAGTGATCCGATAGGCTGCCGGAGCCCAGAGGCTACGGAGTCATTTTCTAACCCGTGGGTTCTTTTGTAGGTGGAGGTTCTGCCGGCTTCTCGGGTGTTCACGCTCGCGAGAGGAAGGTCGTCTTCATCCACGGCACTTCCACGTCGTCCCCACGCTGCCGGAGCTCCGCCGGATTTCACCCTCGGCTCACCCCATAAGCCTTTTCTTCCCCTTTTTCTTCGTAGTTCTTTTGCATTCATCATCTCGCATCCTCTATCCCCCTTCATAAGGGCGCCTCTTCTTTTATACTTCTTGCATCCATCATCTCATTTTCCTCCTACTCGAGTCCGAGAGGGGTTTAAAAGATAACACCAACCAGGTGTGTGTCTTGCCATCATTTCGTTATTTTTATCGCAAGGATTTGAATACTACACCTCCGTCTTTCTAATCCACTTGTCATTTGTTTGTCGTTGTTTTGCAAGGGTAGCCGAGGAAAGCCCTCTCCGTCGGCCGGCCGGAGGGAGAGGAAGAAGCAACCCGCCATCTCCCGCTCTTGAGGTAGGCGCGATCACTTTCTTATTTTGGGGTCTTTCGACCCCTGGCGATCACATCTTATTTTCGAGGCCGCGGCGAGTCACTTCCCCAATGGCCGTTTAAATTTCCGTTCTTATATTCTCTTTATACCCTGTTATATTCTGCTCATATTCTCGAGGCCGCGGCGAGTCACTTCCCCAATGGCCGTTTAAATTCCCGTTTTTATATGTTATATTCTTATCTATTCGTGTTCTCGAGGCCGCGGCGAGTCACTTCCCCAATGGCCGTTTAAATTCACGTTCTTATACGTTATATTTTTATCTGTTTGTGTTCTCGAGGCCGCGGCGAGTCACTTCCCCAATGGCCGTTTAAATTCCCGCTCTTTGTATTCTCTCTATATTCTGTCATATTATTATCTGCTCATATTCTCGAGGCCGCGGCGAGTCACTTCCCCAATGGCCGTTTCAATGCTTGTTATTTAATTTTTGCACCATTCCCGTCCCCCCGAGGCCGCGGCGAGTCACTTCCCGCTATGGCCGTTTAAACCCCATATTTTGCTATATCACACTTGTCCCGCTCGTCCCGCCGGAGCAATCTCCCGTGGTGGCCCCTTCTCTCTCTTCTCTTATTTCTGTGTTGCAGCAAACAAACACCAAAACAAAAGAAAAGAGGAGCCCGCGCGCGCTCCGCGTCCTCTCCGCTCTTCCCCGAACCGCGTGACGTCGCTCACATCGAGATGCAAGTTTATGATGACATGATGTCACATATATGATACAGCACCGCCATCACTGATGTTGAAATTTGACCATTCCGACCTCTCCTTGTGTCTTTTCGCTATCGGGTTCTTACAGTCGAGCTCACGGCATTGTACCTTAGGAACACCTTAAGCTTCCCACAATTTCTGTCATATTGTGATATATTGTGGTGTTCAAATTTTGTGCATCAACAAAGACTTGAGTAGGGGTACCGGATGGGGCTCCCACCTCTCTTCTTCTTCTTCTTTCATTCTTATTCTTTTCTTCTTTTCTACCGGTGCTGGGGCGGTCGATTGGAGCTTTGATGAGGGTGCCGATACGACATATCTCCCTTTCTTTCTTCTTTTCTTCTTCTTTCTTTTATTTTCTTATTCCTCTTCTTTATTTACTTCTTCTGCTGAGACGACACACTGGGTGAAGGTGCGGACACGACACCTCTCCTTTTCTCTTCCTTCTTCATCTTCTTCATTTTCTTCTTTGCCAGATGCGGGGCTTTGCAAAATATTCCTGTCATCATTTTGGCCTATTTTCTTTTAACTGCCTTTGTTCAGGTCAGCGGGGCTTACTACTGTCGATACCAAATTTTAGGTGTCAACAAATGTCTCCTACTCGCAGGTGTCGCAAACGAGGGATGAATGAACGAGGCCTGCGGGTGTAACCTACCTTTTTTTTTTGTGATGTCCGGACGGTGAGACCAAATATCTTTTTCCTGCACTTAAAAATTGTTAGCCAAGATATCATGAAGAAAATTAAAGAATTATTGTTTGTTATTATATTTAGACCCTGAGGATGACAAACTTGGCTAGGCATAAGATTTGCACTTGAAGGATCATGGTCAAAGTGATGATGCCCGAAATGGCAAGAATAATCGGGTAGATTGACAGGAAATGACATTGTTTGAGGACAAAGGGAAGAATCAAAAATTGGTGTGAGTGAAAGAAATGACTCATCTCATGTTCTTGGTCCTTGCAGTAGTTGACCCTGTAATACACCATCAGCACAAATAATCAGTGAAAACCCAATTCATTTTTTCCTTTGAAATATGTAATTTTTATGGACTTTAAAAAATATGCAAATTTGTTTGGATTTTTGAAATGTTTGATTGATATTTTTTTGATTTTAAGAATATTTGTTGTCGTTGTTTTTTTTAGAAATATGCAAATTTTTATGGATTTTTAAAAATATTTATTTTTTTATTTTTGAATTTTGAGATTATTTTGGAAATATGTAAATTTTATGGATTTTTTAAAAATATTTGATATTTTTATTATTTTTTTGTAGTTCAGACGTTGCTAATTGCAACACCAAGGATAGTTTAAACCATCGGTTAGGGGTCCTTATTCATTCCCCCTTCGTTAAGAATTACCTAGAGTAGGGCGTGCATTTAGGGTGACACCCTATAACCGACTGCCCTTGGTTAACGGTGCCCTTACTAAGGTCATACCTGAGAGACACTCGGTCTTAGAGAGAGAAGAGAAGAAAGTTTGGGATAAGCATAATATGAGCTTAGAAGATGTTGGAACTGACTTCCTTCCATAGCACGACCCCTATCTGTTATGTCGGAGCTTTTTGTCAATATCTTCGAATCTTAATTCTCATTTAAGCATGAATACGACCAGACTCATAACGTCCCGCGTGGAACTGTACTGCCCTTTTGACATGCCTTCATTTTTATTTTTTGCTCACATTCTTTCTTTGGATTTTGACTTTGATAACTTTCTTGATTTTGGATCTTTAACTTTGGTGAGCATTGAGGTTGAGAATAAGGTCATAATAGAATGCCCCTATTTGAGACTTCCTCTTATCGGGGGAGTACTTAGGTTGGTTGTATTACCCAGATTACCCCTGCCCTCATATTTCGACCGAATAGGGAAGAGAAGAAGACCTCGTGCCCTTTAGCATGGCCCAAGAAGCAACATTGTTCTCTGTGACGACGACTAAGGACGCCATGACGTGTGTGTAAATGCCCATGCTTAAGGCTGCCCTTAATGAGCAGGGAGGGAGGTTCAGACTCCTAGCGCGGAGTTTTTGTAGCCTAAAGTGCTATAGTAGCAAGTCCAAACTCATTTATTATTATTGTTATTGTTATTATTATTGACATTTACTTAAAGAAGGACCTAAGACTATGTCTAGACTATCACTCTTAGTCACGCCAAGAAGCACTTTCAGTTAAAAACCGTGCGTAAAGATGAATGAGTTAATGAAAACACATACTTACGTAATACCTTGTGACCCTTGGACGTAAAGCGCGACTGTCGGGGGCGACTTTGGTCGAACATGGGATTCATGTTCCTCTGTTGATAGATAAGAGGTAGGAAGACAAGGATTTGAAGCTGCTTATCATGAAGGAGTGGTGCCGAGGCCAGACTCACATGAGTAGGGTAAAAAGGAAGAGAGGTGAGGGCTAGAACTCCCTCACTAAGGTGTAGAAATCTTGATCACACTAAAGGTCTACAGAAGGGAAGAGAAATCAAGAGGAGGAGTGAGGGCAAAAGCCTCAAAAATAGTGGGAGAAAAGGGCATATGTCCATAACAACTGACGTAGGAGATATCGGGTCGAACCCACGATTAAGATTTTATTTTATTTTTTATTTTTTCATATACATCTATTTTTTAGATTATCAAAGGAGAATGAGTTCTATTTATTGGGGTTGGCGGAAGATCTAATGCCAACAAAGGAGTGAGGTAATCCAGTGGGATTGGGGTTGGTATTTTCTCACTGGGTAAACGCGTCCCCACGGTTTGGCACGTCCTTGGGAAGAATGCGACATCGTTCCTAGCTACATCTTCAAATCGCCCCACTTGTTGTGGATGTGTTTAAGCTTCCACCTGTAGTTCACCCAATAGCTTTAGTTTGATGTCCCCGTCAAAAGTTCAAAAGAAAATAAAAGTACACAGCCTTGGGGTATATCCTGGCTCTAGCACACTGACAGGTAAGAAGCTCATCTCATGCCCCACTGGACCTTCGAACAGTATGGAGGTACACCACTCCTGAAAGAAAAACGGGCGAGCCTCATCTCATTGGCTCAGTAGGGGTCCTGTCACGCCCCGAGCGCGGAAGGTACCCGGAGATGCGCGACGAGTTTATATCAATCATGTCAATCAGAGTATTAGTGTACTCGACACAAAGACAGAGTGCGCAAATATAAAGATAACCCAATCCATCGATTCCTTTAATAAGAATATGTCTATTACAAATCCTTGCAAATACTAGACTCAATAAAAGAAAAGGTACAATTCTGACTCAAGAAAATATGGAAAGACATGACTAATTGACTCTTGAGTAGCTCTAACTCTTTCACTCTTGACCTTCCCCGTCCGTTTGGGTCCCGTCATCGGACTTACCTGAAAAGTAGGGAAACACTGAGTGAGCGAACGCTCAGTAGGAAAAATTATATCTCAAGAACTAGCAATGGGTTTAAGTAATTACATCTTTTATGAATGCACTATAGCTATGCATGCTCGCATAAAACGACAAGATAGAAAGAAGATATAGCAGGAAGAACTAGTCATGAACTTTCAAGAACTTATATCAAAAGATATCCAGATATTCAAGCAAGTATAGTTATCATATCAAGTCATGTTGGAATTTGGCTATTTCATTCAAGCACGCGAGTAATTACCCTTTTTCGGGCCAAGCAAGTCATGTAATATCAAGTCAAGTCAAGTACAAGATTCGTGGAATGTTCAATCAAGCTAGTCATGCACTTCGGTATAATGCCAATACCATTATCATTCAACTCCCATGGGCACTAGTACTTTCGGGTGCTCCTCCCAGGACCAGATCGGGCCCTATATGCGCATGCATTAATCATGTATTTTAACATCCACTATGTATATATATAGCCAATAGGGAATTTCAAAGATAAAGCTTGTAGATACGTAGGAAAGACTTTGATAGAATTGAGTCCAAAGATATGACACTTGACATAGATAGGAGATAATAACGGTACAATCATGATTATCGATAAAACTAGGTGGAATTGGTTCCCTAACTTGGGTACCATGACAAGTAAGTATGGACATTCTTTATATAGAATTGAGGTCCACAAGAACATCAAGTTTAATATAGAATTGGGGTTCGCAAGAACAGCATATCAATGTTGATATAGAATTGGGGTTTACAAGAACAGCATATCAATGTTGATATAGAATTGGGGTTTACAAGAACATCAAGTTTAGTATAGAATTGGGGTTTGCAAGAACAGCATAACAACGGCATGTTCTTCCCCGTTCATTAAGATAATTCTCATATCATACCCATGGCATGACATGAGGGCCGGTATACCATGTTTCTATAGAGTGACATGGCAAAGATTGTGTAATGGGTTTTTATGATACAACCAGCTCAGTCGGCCTTGAGGGAATCCAAGGCTCGAGGAGTCTTATGAAGGTCTCTATGACTAACTCGCTAGTCCAAAGGAACGGAATGTCCAATGGAGAGCTTGTATGTCAATGAGAGTTAAGGGTGTGACGTTAAAACATCATGAAACGTGAGACTATATTCACGGAGTGGAATATAGTGCCGATATATATATATATATATATATAAATGTACATATGAAACCCTCGGTGAAAATAATAACTCAGGAAAATAGCGACTTGGGTAAAGTCATTTTTAATGAAATTAACGCCTTTTACAAGGGCGTTTAATTATAATTTCGACGACTTATACATCAGTTGTCCCTTTAATATTTCTATTCTGCAGAAAATCACTATTCTGGAATTTTAACTAAAACGCGCCCTGTACAGGGGCGTTATTTGTCAATTAGCGCCTTGGTCGGGGGCGTCAGTTCATTTTGAGACGACCTAGACAAGGTCGTGAATTCAGGAATTTACCAATTTTTCAGATAATAAAATTTCAGGAAACAGGGTACATGATCGTGGCAGAAAAAATAGCAGGATTACAAGAGATTGATCATGCATTAATTTAAAATCATGTTTGCATAGATATATAATTTTTAAACATGGCATTTATTAATTAAGAGAAATTGACGTCCGTGTGAAGGGCGTCAAATATGGAGTTGACGACCTAGTCATGGTCGTTTCTTTTAAATTAGCGCCCTTGACAGGGACGCTTCCTTCAAAAACTTTGCAGAAATGCATAAAATATATATGCATGTATTAACGGATGGTGTTATAATCATTATTATGATAGTTTGGGCTACAGTCCTTGAGAAAACCTACCTTATGAAGCTCGTGAAGGATTTGGATAGAAACGATGCTCTGTTTCAAAACAGAGCCTCCTTTTGTACGCAAGGAAGAAGAAGAGGAAGAGGAAGAGGAAATATGATGAAGAACCCACGTTCTTCAGCTGGTTCGATGCAGACAACCTACAGAAGAAGAAAAGGACGAAGCATTAGCATTCTTCATGCTTCCCAACTGAAAGAAAAAGAGGAAGAACATCACCTGTTCTTCACGTACGCAGCAGCAGAATATCCTTCGACCAATAGCTCGTTAGGGTTCGACAGAGAGGGTTACTTATAGGATTTTGGGAATCCTAATAGGGTTAGAGTTGTATTGGAAGTAATACTTCCATGATAGAGTCCTTACTATATTCTATCCTTGACGTAGTTATCTTGAACTTGCTCTGGATAGACTCCTGGGTCGAACGAAACTCGAACTGAATTAACGCCTTCTCATAGGGCGTTAATGTAAATTGACGCCTTGTTCAATGTCGTTTCTTGTATGAAACGCGTCCAAGTAAAGGGCATTACGTTTACTTGCCCTTTTATTTATTTTAGTCGTTTGAGAATTGATGCCCTTGTATGTTGGCGTCCCTTTTGGAATTAACGCCTTATGTAAGGGCGTTTCTTTTCTAAGTCGCGCCTTGACCCAAGGCGTTATTTTATCTGGCTTATTATTTTTGCGTTTAGGCTTTTATCATCTATTTACTTATCTTTTATTTTTAGTTGTATTTATCTAGATTTATTTCTTTTTATTTTACCAGGGTTACTACACCCTCCCCCACTTAAAAGAATTTGGTCCCCAAATTCAATAGTATATATATATATATATATATATATATATATATATATATATATATATATATATATTAGAGAGTGTAGAGTACATACTTCTTAGAATAATTCTGGGAATCGTTTTCTCATGGATTCTTCGGTCTCCCATGTGGCTTCATGCTCGGAACTCTTATTCCATTGTACCTTTAGCATGGGAATAACTTTATTCCTTAGGGTACGTACTTCACGATCCAGTATCTTTATGGGCTTCTGTTCATATGTGAGATCCTTCTGGATAACTAAGTCTCCATGTTCAATAATATGTGATGGATCGTGTACATACTTCTTCAACATAGATATGTGGAACACATCATGTACTTCGGACAATTGAGGAGGCAACGCGATGCGATAAGCAACCTCGCCAACTCTTTCCAGTATCTCAAAAGGTCCGATGAATCTTGGTGTAAGCTTGCCCTTCACACCAAATATCCGTATTCCACGTCCAGGCGATATCTTGAGAAATACATGATCTCCGACTTGGAATTCAAGATCTCTCCTTCTTGTGTCGGCATAAGCCTTTTGTCTAGACTGAGCTACTCGCAGTCTTTCTCGAATCAATTGTATCTTCTCAGTGGTATCCCTTACCATGTCTGGACCTAATAGTCATTTTTCTCCAACTTCGTCCCAGCATAAGGGTGATCGGCAACTCCTTTCGTATAAAACTTCGAAAGGTGCCATTTGTATACTTGCCTGGTAGCTATTATTGTATGCAAATTCCACCAACGGCAAGTGATCATGCCAGCTTCCATCGAAATCAATGATGCAAGCTCTGAGCATATCTTCAACCACCTGATTAGTTCTCTCGGTCAGACCATCCGTTTGAGGATGAAAAGCTGTACTAAAGTTAAGCCTTGTTCCCAACGAATGTTGTAGTCCCTTCCAAAAATGAGAAGTAAAACGGGGATCTCTGTCAGACACGATTGAAACAGGAATACCATGTAATCTGACTATTTCCTTGATGTATAATGCAGCCAAAACATCAACTGACCATCGGCTCTTTATTGGCAAGAAATGCGCCGATTTAGTCAATCGGTCAATAATAACCCATATTCCATCATGTCCTCCTTTTGATTTAGATAAACCCATGATGAAATTCATACTAATATTCTCCCACTTCCATTTGGGAATATCTAGAGGATGTAATTTTCCAGCATGCTTTTGGTGTTCCGCCTTGACCTGTTGGCAAGTGAGACAGCGTGATACATAGTATGCTATTTCCCTTTTCATGTTGGGCCACCAAAAATTCCTCTTCACATCTTGGTACATTTTGGTCGATCCTGGATGAATCGTGTACCTTGATCTATGAGCTTCATCTAAGATCTTCTTCTTTAACTCGGGACAATCCGGTATACAAGTTCTATTCCTGAACATTAATCTTCCTTCACAAGTTATTTGGAAATCAGATTGTCCTTCCAGTTTGCCTTTGATCTCTACTAATATTGGGTCATTATCTTGAAGCGCTCGTATTTCGGATAATAGGTCTGGATGAATGCTTATATGAGATAATGTGACACATTGAAAGTCTGTGTCTATGCTTATATTGAGTTCAGAGAATTGCTCCAGTAATTTCCATTCTTGAATCATACAATTGGCTAACCGTGTTCTCGGCTTTCGACTAAGGGCATCTGCTACATGATTACCCTTTCCGGGATGATATTGTATATTGAAGTCGAAGTCCTTGAGATATTCTAGCCAACGCCTTTGCCTCATATTTAGTTCCTTTTGAGAGAAAAGATACTTGAGACTCTTGTGATCGGAGTATACAGTAAACTGTACTCTATATAGATAATGCCTCCAGATCTTTAGTGCAAATACTACCGCGGCTAATTCTAAGTCATGGACTGGGTAGTTCTCTTCGTGCTTCTTCAATTGACGAGAAGAGTAAGCTATAACTTTTCCTTGTTGCATTAAAACACATCCGAGGCTAATGCTAGATGCATCGGTGTATACCTCGAATTTCTCTCCTTCAACTGGTAGAGCTAAGACCGGGGCTGTAGTCAGATGATCCTTGAGAGTTTGGAAGCTTCTTTCACATTCCTCACTCCATTCATAGCGGATCTCTTTGCGAGTTAGCCTAGTGAGGGGTACGGCGATTTTGGAGAAATCCTTGATGAACCACCGGTAGTAACCCGCAAGACCTAAGAAACTTCGGATCTCGCTAGCATTGGTCGGTCTCTCCCAATTTCTTACAGCTTCCACTTTTGATGGATCCACAGACAAGCCATCTTTTGATATAACATGTCCGAGAAAAGTCACTTCTTCGAGCCAGAACTCACATTTACTGAGCTTTGCATATAATTGATTTGTCCTCAGCGCCTGTAATGAAATCCTTAAATGCTCCTCATGCTCTTCCTTGGTCTTGGAGTAAATCAATATATCATCAATGAAACCACCACGAATTGATCTAAATAAGGCCTGAATATACTATTCATTAACTGCATAAAGGCAGCAGGGGCATTTGTTAGTCTGAAAGGCATAACAACAAACTCGTAATGGCCATACCTGCTTCTGAATGCGGTTTTATGAATATCATCGTCCTTGATTCTCAGTTGGTGATATCCTGACCTGAGATCAATTTTGGAAAAATACTTGGATCCTGAAATTTGATCAAATAATTCATCGATTCTCGGCAGTGGATACTTGTTCTTGATAGTGAGATGATTCAACTGTCGATAGTCGATGCATAACCTCATGGACCCATCTTTCTTATTCACAAATAGCACATGTGCACCCCACGGGGAAGTGCTTGGTCTAATGTATCCTTTCTTAATGAGTTCCATCAATTGCTCCTTTAACTTCTTGAGTTCGGCAGGTGACATCCTATACGGTGCCTTAGAAACTGGACCAGCACCAGGAATTAAATCGATGGTGAAGGCCACTTCTCTTTGTGGAGGTAATCCAGGCAAATCCTCCGGAAACACGTCCGAAAATTCTTGCACGACTGGGATATCTTCTAGCATGGTCTCCTTAGTCTCCTTAATGGTGATAAATGCAAGGAAAGATACACATCCTTTCCTGATTAGCTTGCTAGCTCGGAGAGCCGAAATAAGAGGTGACTTGCTCCGACTCCTAGGGCTAGTATAGCCCAGTTCCGGAAATTCCTTGAAAATAACCTTGCTATTGCGGCAATCAACCGTTGCCTGGTATTTGGATAACCAATCCGCTCCTAATATGACATCGTATTCCTTTAGATCTAAACATATAAGATCAATAGGAAGATTCCTACCCCGAATCAATACTTCACAGTTTTGGTAATGGTGAGTGATATCAGTTTCGCTACCTAGAGGAGTAGACAAAACTAATTTTATCCATTCCGGTTCTAAAGGTAATGGGTCAGCAAACTTCTTAGAAATAATGGAATGCGAAGCACCCGTATCAAATAAGACATGTGCAGACTTGGAACAAACTTTTAATGTACCTTCTACCAGTCCGCCTTCGTCTTCCTCGGTCTCCTTAATGGCGTGAAGACGAGCGTTCTTTGTTACTGGGCGCTTTCCGTCACCGACTTGATCATTAAGTAATGGGCAATCGGGAATCCGATGCTCACAGCTCCCGCAACGGAGACATGCTTCTAGTTTCCTCCAGCATTCTTCGACTTTATGACCAGCCTTATCACAATGCTTGCATATTATATTCGAAGGGGTAGTGGTGATAGAGAAGGGCTTGGTCTTCTTAAATTTTTGGTCTTGTGAGGAAGTACCTCCATTGCTAGGCCTCTTCTTGAAGTTGGATTTAAAGGAACCCGAACTTGTGACTTGTTCTTTCTTGTCCTTCCCACGGATTCTATCAGATAGTTCCGTGGCGTCTTCTAATAGCTGAGCTCGGCGCACCATTTCCGAGTAGACCTGGATATCCATTGGCGCCAGCTGTGTGATATATTGGGGCCTAAGCCCATTTAGGAACCTCCTAGCTTTCATCTTCTCGGTGCTAACTAAGTGCTTAGCATACCGAGATAATCTAGAGAATTGTGCCTCGTACTCCGCCACCGATAATGACCGTTGCTTGAGTGCGGCAAATTCGGTAGCTTTCTTTTCTTGAACTCGGTCCGAAAAATATTTAGTGTTGAGATGTTCAACGAATTCTTCCCAAGTAACTTGGTCTTGATTTAGAGTAGCTTCTATTGATTCCCACCAGCATCGGGCATCCCTTTCTAACTAAAAGGTAGCTAATAAGACTTTATCTTGATCCGTGCACTGCATAACACGGAATATACGTTCTGTCTCCCTGATCCAGTGTTCTGCGTCGTCCGGATCAGTAGAACCCATGAATTTGGGAGGGTTCATGTTCTTGAAGACTTGGTGGAGACTTTCGGCTCGTTGTGCACCTCCCTGTGCTACTTGTTGCAACACTTGGGTCATGCCTTGGAGTGTACGCTGCATGTTGCGCCACTGAGCACGTTCGGCAGCCATTATCCTACAATTACAATAACTAGATTAATACGTGATTTCATTTAGAAGCTAGCGTTTTTATGTTAACTTTAACTCTTGGTTCTACCCAATCTCACCGGTTAAAGGTCAAACCTATCCTTGGACTTAGGTTTTCCTAGGAATTGAATACCCTAGGCTCTGATACCACAAAAACTGTCACGCCCCGAGCGCGGAAGGTACCCGGAGATGCGCGACGAGTTTATATCAATCATGTCAATCAGAGTATTAGTGTACTCGACACAAAGACAGAGTGCGCAAATATAAAGATAACCCAATCCATTGATTCCTTTAATAAGAATATGTCTATTACAAATCCTTACAAATACTAGACTCAATAAAAGAAAAGGTACAATTCTGACTCAAGAAAATATGGAAAGACATGACTAATTGACTCTTGAGTAGCTCTAACTCTTTCACTCTTGACCTTCCCCGTCCGTTTGGGTCTCGTCATCGGACTTACCTGAAAAGTAGGGAAACACTGAGTGAGCGAACGCTCAGTAGGAAAAATTATATCTCAAGAACTAGCAAGGGGTTTAAGTAATTACATCTTTTATGAATGCACTATAGCTATGCATGCTCGCATAAAACGACAAGATAGAAAGAAGATATAGCAGGAAGAACTAGTCATGAACTAGTCATGGTCGTTTCTTTTAAATTAGCGCCCTTGACAGGGACGTTTCCTTCAAAAACTTTGCAGAAACGCATAAAATATATATGCATGTATTAACGGATGGTGTTATAATCATTATTATGATAGTTTGGGCTACAGTCCTTGAGAAAACCTACCTTATGAAGCTCGTGAAGGATTTGGATAGAAACGATGCTCTGTTCCAAAACAGAGCCTCCTTTTGTACGCAAGGAAGAAGAAGAGGAAGAGGAAATATGATGAAGAACCTGTTCTTC